>JACEFZ010027586.1:0-7500 GCA_014155875.1 Cepaea nemoralis | reverse complement strand
GCAATTCGTTCTCCATGTGCTTTGCCAATTTTCGTGGGCGTGCATGACTGCACACATACATTTTGTTGGGTTGATTGCAACGTCCTGTAAACGACATGCAATTAACTTTTAATAATGTACTCTCTAAATATTATTTCTAAAATGGTCTTAATGGATGCTTGTATATGTGGCCACATGGAAATCCACTCACAAACAGATGGTTAAGAGACAAGACTTCATTGCACCGATTTCTACCCCATACATATGTGTCTTTCAACGCAGTGCAACTGACCTCCTAAATACGTCACAAAGATCACAAACTCCATGGTCAGGCGACGACTCCGAGGTTTCCAAATAACATTACACTCGTGCAAATGACGGAGTCCGAGAAAGAACCAATGACATTCACAGCAAGAGGTAGACGTTTGTAACGACTTTCGCCACGGAGATTGTCTGCTCATAGTGTAGTCAGAAATACTGTAACTGATAAAGGTAGTCCTAAAGTAGATACTGCCGCTGTGGTGTGACATGTTCAATCTTCACATATTCTAGCCACGCAAAATGAGGTGAGCTAGCCATTTGCCTTTCCTGTCACCTTTTCTTAGCTAGCCATTTCCCTTTCCTGTCACCTTTTCTTAACAGTCGATCCACAGAATTAGAACATTCAGAAAAGTGATGACACACTTGTGCCTCAGGCTGGGTCGACCCCAGAGCTGTACCGCTCAGCAACAATAACATGCCCTCTGCTTGGGGTTGAACCAAGACAACTTTCTTGGCAGACAAGAGCACTGACTACGGTGAACCACGGCTTGCCTTATCTAAAACAAGACAAACAAATTATATCACTCACATTTTCATAGTCTTTCAATGTCTGCTTCTTCAAACTCAGTATCCGGGTAACCAATCTTCCGCCCCATGGCCGCCAGCTGAAACAATGATATATATAGTAAACTGTGATTTACAAACCTACAATTTACGACTCTAAATACATATTGTTTTTTGTTCACTAACTTTTAACTTGAACGTGTTGTTGTTTGTCCATCAAGAACGATGATGACCATTTATTTCATCCAGTGGGGTTGAAGGTATGGAGCCGTGGGTTCTAAGATGGCTGATAAGGCCTATTTTGGTTCGAAATGTTCTTTGACAATGTGGGCAAAGAATGCTTGACGTCTCTGGAGGAGGATCTCCTGCAGTGGTTTTTCTGTTCTGCCTTTTCTTCACAGCTCTTGCAGTCCTGGTTGCCTCACATATGACTGCACATTTGCGTAATGATGCGTCTCTGGCTGCAGTCTCCCAGGTGTCATGATGAATTCCAAAAGCATTCAGTGAAATTTTCAGAGTGTCTTTAAAGCGTTTCCTCTGGCCACCTTGGGAGCGTACCACAACGCAGTTCGCTATAAAAAATTCGTTTAGGGAGCCTGTGATCTGGCATGCGAGTCAAGTGACCAGCCCAACGAATCTCATTCTTCATCAGTATACTGTGGATACTGGGCATGGATGCTCTTACTAGGACTTCAGTGTCTGGAATCTTGCCTTGCCATTTAATCTTCAGTAGCTTCCTTAGGCAGACTGTGTGGAAGTGGTTTAATTTCCTAGCGTGTCGCTGATAAACAGTCCAGGTTTCACAAGCATATAGCAGTGTGGATAATACAACTGCTTTGTAGACTTTTAGCTTTGTTTGCATGCTTATTCCATTTCTGTCCCATATATTCTTGTACAGTCTGCCAAAGGCCGCACTGGCCTTGGAGATTCTTGCATTCACTTCGTCATCAATTGCGGCAGCTTGTGACACAGTGCTGCCAAGATAGGTGAATTTGTCCACAACATTTAGTCTATGATCATTCACTTTGATATTCGGCACAGTGTGATTATTCCCTGGAGCTGGCTGGTACATAACTACAGTCTTCTCCAGGTTTATATTGAGCCCAAAGTTGGCACAGGCATGTGCGAAAACTGAAACATTATGAACTTGAACGTAGTCAATATTGGACTGACTTTTGTGTATGGGTCAGTTTTCCCTTTAACCAGTATGCCCCGGATCAGGCAAACTCAGTCCTATTTCTGAGGTATTTGTAATTTACGTCAATAAGCAATCGATGTCTAAGATAAGAGACGAAAGTAACTTGAAAGCTGTTGAGGTGTGGTGTTATGGCAAGATGCAAAGAATAAGCAGGACAGAATGCTGTGTCAGAAAGACAATCCAATAATCTAGGTGTCACCTTTGATCATCGCCTGACATGGAAGACACAGTTCGAGAAAAATACAACACAAGCAAGGCAAAGAATAGCAAGCAAGGCAAAGAATAGCAATCTTCAAATTGCAAGCTGGTAAAATATGGTGAGCAAATGAGAATGTTATCAAGGGCCTATGTACTGGACGAGTGTGGTTTGAATAATGTATTGCAGTTTAGGAATGAAGAAGAAACGCCAAGTCAAGATACCGGCTGGGAAAAAAAATTTTGTATAGTGGACACAGTTGAGTTGAGGTGAGTTGAGTTGAGTTAAGGACCGACATCACTGCACTCAGGACATTCCCATACGTGCTCCGTCCCCTTGTTCAATAGCCAGCGAAGAGTCATACTACTAATCGTTCCCACCGCTATCTTATTAAAAGTTCTCCTGGTCTTCCCTCTCAGTTTTGAGATTCTTCCAGAACCCCTGCCGATCCCCCGTAATCTCATTCTTTCTACATATGGGTTCTCAATCTGTTCCTCCGCCTTCTCCACCTGGTCCTACAAGGGCACGACCACCTCCCCCTTGTCCATAGGCAAAATTCCACCAAGAAGTGCCTTCCCTGCTAGCCTAGCAGCCTGTTCATTCCCCCGTACACCCGCATGGCCAAGGCAAAATATCCATACAGTTCTCACAATCTGTGTCCTCTGAAGCGACAAGAGCCATTCCACACAAAACATTCCTTTCTCCACCTTGCTAAGCATACTCTTTGAATCCGCAATGAATACAACGTGTGTTGCAGTAGTCTCCTCTAGCCACCGGAATGCATCTGTTACTGCCTTCACCTCCATTCTCATGCTGGGGGTCGTAGTCTCATATGCCAGACTCTCCTGTTTCAAGACTCGCCCATTAGCCTTTGCAATAAAGCCCCAGTCTGTTTCTCACCACTGACCCATCGGTGTAGATGACTATGTCACCTTGATGTGTGGTGCTCTGGATCAGCTGTTGCACTTCAAACTCAATGCGGCCCGCTGCCCATTCTCTGCACTCACGACCCAGTGTTATTATTACATTGTGCCAGTCCGTCATGTCTTCCGGAACTTCCACCCACTCTCTTTCACGACTGATATTCTCTATATCACACACCTGACTTATAGAAAGTTCTGCCTGTGACATCCAGGACCTGCCACGTCTTAGTCTATGACCCTTAACCATATCCATTGCTGCATGCAGCGGGTGATCCCTGTCAGCGGCAACTCTCAGGTACCATTTGGCCTGAAGGACCCTATGCCTATCCGTCATTGTTGGTAGCGCAAGGATATGCCTCATGCATATAATTGGTGTGTCCTTTGTGCAACCCAGGATTAACCGCATGGCAGCATTCTGTATGCGCTCCAACCTTTCAAGCTGGCTCTTTGATACTGTCAGCAGTCCCAAACGATACTCAGTGACATAAATTATTAACTGCTGAAAGAGCCTGTACAGCATCCTCTGATCTACCCCGGTTGCTGCCATAACCCTCAATGCATTAAGTCCCCTACCAGCCTTCACTACCAAAGTCTACACATAATCCTTAAAGGACAAACACCTGTCAAAGGTGATACCCAAGTACTTCAATTTACTATCTCGAATAAGAGGACATCCATTCAACATAATACCTGGGACGTCTGCCTCGACGATCCGATTATCCAAGGAGTACCACAAGGATGCCTTGTCTGGGTTTATAATGGGCCCTGCGTCCCTGCACCACTCCGCCTCTCTGTTTACCGCCACCTGTAAGTCTTTCGCCAAACTGTCCCTGTCTCTGCCCTGTCTGTAATCCAGCACATCATCTGCAAATGTCAAGATTCTACCCACACCTGGTGTCTTAATAGCTGCGATTTTGCTGGTGTAGACATTAAAGAGCACCGGGGACAAGGCAGATACCTGCGGCAACCCAGGTGTAACAGTACAGGAGTCAGAAGTCCAGGAACCCATGCGCAGTGCAACCTTACGCTCATAAAGGACTGCCGCAACCCATCTAACAAGGCAAGGGCAGACCTCCATGTCCAACAGTGTGTGTATTAACCGATCATACCTAACTCTGATATACGCATCCTCCAGGTCAAGAGCTACCGCCATTGTCTCTTTTTTTTATCCTGTAAGCCCTCATAGACATCGAATGCAAAAGTTGCAGCATTGGCCCAGGTGTCCTTTCCCGGCCGGTAGAACCCGAGTCCTTGGGGTAGCAGATTCCGACTTTTCAAATGTTGCTGAAGCCTGCATGCTACTAATTTTTCGAGGACTTTGCCATACGTGTTTCGCAGGGTTATAATTCGGTATCCATTAAGTCTGGAGTGATCCTTGCCTGGCTTTGGGAGGGAGGCCAGGTAGCTATGCAGCCAATCGTGGGGCTGTTTCTTAAGCCCGCTTCGGTACCCGTCTAATGTCCTCCACTTTAATCTCACAGTCCTCCTTCCTAGTGACCAGTGACAAGGCTTCTCTGACGTTATCTCTAATAGCCCTATCTTGGTGATCCGTCTGCTTTAAAAATCGCGCAAGGAAAGCTTCCTCTTTGTCCTTGTCAGTTGTCATAGGTCGGTTGTTATCATCATAAACGGTGCTATGTGTACCAGGCATCACCTGTATCTATATCTGCCGGTGCAGCCTCCAGAATTTTCCCAATGTCACATCCCCGCCGACTTCATTGATAAACTGTTCCCACTTAATTCTCTTTGCCTCAGCTGCCTGGAGTTTAAAATCCTGCACCTTTACTTTTTTATACCTTTCAGCCTCTTCCAATTCTGTGTCAACTGAATTGGTTGCTCTCCGCACCCTCTGCCAATTCCATATGGCCCCTTATGTTCCCTCCATGAATTCTCGACCTCTGGTGTCCACCATGGTGGTTGGGTAAAGATTCTTCTTGTTGGTTTAGATCTTCCCTGTGATCTAAGACGCCCCGAGAGCGAAAGTGGTCGCGATAATAATTGAATGCTCTGCGAGCTCTTAGAGTCCTAACTGTGCTGGACTTGGGTATCAGCACAGAACAGGGGAGGTGATCACTTCCATGGTCTTCAAGGACGCTACATTTTATATCTGATGCCGCCTCTTGGGATACCCAAGGTCGATGGCTGTGTCAGGGTCCCCCGGTCTCATTGCTGGCCTAGTGGGTGTCCCGTCATTTAGACAGACAATATCCGTCTCAAGCAAGGCCTCAGCAAGAGCAGTACCCTGTCTGTTCTCTCCCGACCTGTCCCATTCCTTTGCGCGGGCGTTGAAATCACCACATATCAGATACCTGGAACCTGGGATGTCCGCTAAACCTTTTAACCAGTCCCAACTCTCTCTGCTTATGCAAGATTCCCCACTCACATATATATTTATCAGGTTCCAGCTGTATCGGCCGATTTGTATCCGCATTCCCTTCACTTCTTTACTCTCCTGACCACACCCACTCATATCCAGTATTGAATGCTGTAAACCGTCCTTTACCATAAGAGCCTGCCATGCCTTCCCTGCCCATATGGGTTGATATAACATGTATAGCCAGGGCACTTAAAAGCGTTGGTATTCAGTTCCTGTAACATCAGGACATCAAAATCGTAGATCAGTTTCTCCAGTATTGGTCCTCGTTGCTTTACACTACAGCAATTCCAAAACCCAACCCGTACATTTGTGAGTCCCAAACGATCCGTTTTCCTTCTACACCTTCTGGCTCCAGCCCTCTTCTTCCTTTTCCTTCCCCCTCTCCCCTACCTCTTCTCCTCCGCTTCATTCTCTCCCCGCTGGCTGTTGTCAAAGGTATCGAGAACAAAGCACGTACTCCGTTGCTTCGGCGATAATTCTTTGCATTATTCATAGTTGGTTAGATATGACGGCAGGATATAATCGGTCACATTAGAGCCTGCCTGCTAGGGAAGGGGCAAGGGATGTCCCACAGGAGTCCATACGCCTGGCGCAGCCCCACCCGCATACCAGACGTTCCACGTTCACGACCAGCTCACCCATGGCCATTCAGTCTTCGGCACGTTGGTCCGCCTTTACTTGGGGGTTTATAATCGGAGTTTTCCATCTCCTAGATTGGCTGCTGTAATAGCTAACGGGCCCAATCTACCCGGGGGCAAGAGGTTCCAGCGCCTCATTCCTGGCGAATACCCAATAAGAGTGGACACATCATGGATGAAAACAACAGTTAGTTGATGTTGTAGGAATAAATAATATAAATATATATTAATGAAATTACCTTTTATACTATTTACTGTTCCTGTAGCTGTATGTAAATAAGCGTATAACCGATGTTTTTTTTTTTTTTGGTTCGCATATTCTTTACAGGAGATCGGTGTCAACATCAACATCTGTCAGCTTATTGTTGATTTTTTGGGAAGATTACGCACAGTAGTTTGCCATTGCTTTCTGAGCGACTGGCTTACATACCCCGTAAGTTACGGACGCGGAGAGAACCGCTACTAATTCTCATGCAACGTCACGTTACTTACGAGAGTATACGGAATTACGGGGAAAGTCGTGTAACACCTAGACAAGGGAGACTGGCGTATAACCGATTAATACATACAAACATTACAATAAATAATGATGACAAGAATTGTGGATATAAAAAATCATCAAATGTGTTTTTAATGGCGAAATGTCAATGCGGTAAGTGGTTTTGTAGTTTCCTAAAGGTAAATATGTCTAGCTAGCAGAAATGTCGGGTGTGAGATATAAAATATATAATAACATAAATTACTAACAGCTCAAATTACGCCAGGTCAATTGGTGATATGACGGCGGGATATAATCGGTCACATTAGAGCCTGCCTGCTATTCAAGAGTTGAATATTGAAGAAGGTTGGCTATTAAAGACGATAAAACAAAGAAAATTAAAATATTTTAGTCACTTGAAACGTTACGAAAGTTTGGAGAGAACAATACAGAAAGGGTGTATGCCTGGGAAGAGAGGAAGAGGAAGGTCAAAGAGAAGACGGGTGCAGGATGTGGCGGATGATCTCCAGATGGGTGTATCAGATGCGGGACATCTTGCTTATGATCGAGAGCTTTTCCGGAAGGTTGTTATGGGAGCGACGTTCTGCAAAGGACATGTTACTGAATGAATGAAACTATCAAGCATCAAAGTAAAGATTACATCGATGTCACACACACATACACACACACACACACACACACACACACACACACACACCACACACACACACACACACACACAACTTACACATACGAAGTCATGACTGGGTGGTAAAACAGATTAAGAAATATAGACACAAGGCTGATTTAGAAACTACAGAGAATTCACAATGTGGAGTTATTGTCAAAAACAACTTTCTGAATAAGATCGCGCGAGGAGCTTGAC
>JACEFZ010027585.1:35000-513807 GCA_014155875.1 Cepaea nemoralis | reverse complement strand
TCAGAGGTGTCTCAAAATGTGGGTTATTTCATGAAACCTGATTAATATGACTTTTTTTTATTTTTTTTTAATCTTACCACTTATCGCTAACATTGAAATGTGTGAATATTTTTCAATGGGATTGAATGCGAAATTATACATTTCAAAGAATCGCTATGAAGTTGTACACATATTTTTGTCAAGGAGCTGATCGCAGGAAACTTTTTATACTATTACAAATTCCGAAAAAAAGAACAATGCATGCATTGGGTTTGAACTAAACGGGCATTTCGTCGATGGTGCAAGAATCTGGAAAAATTAAAACCACCACGCAATAACCAAAACGATAGGTAGAAAGATTAGTGTAGACAGCTTTGACAAAGATGTCATGAGGCGAGCTATTATAAAAATGCTTTTAAAAGTCGCTTGATATACGACAGGGTCGACTTCATTGCACCGGGTTCTATCCCACATGGCTCGGTCTGTCGTGTCCTCCTTTAAAGTGTCGTCCCTGGAGTGAGGAGAGTCAACACCCACATTATAATATTTTTTCCCTATCAATATCCTGGAGAATCCACCAGCTTCCGTCCAACACACTCCATCAGCCCGTGGACACCTTTTCTTATCACTCTCTCACTGTCGTACTATGCCCCCTCTCATTCTCCCCAACGCAACATATTCAACAACTCTTGCTTCCAAAAATTAATAAAGATTAATTTATTAAAAGAAAAGTGTAACGTATATGAGACGTGTATGCGAAGAAAATGTGTGTCGTGTATTCTAATGTAAATGTATAGGTCAGACCACAGAGTTCATGTTCAGAGTCCACTCATCATGGCAAGGATTACACGACATCACACGAGTCAGTACAATAGACCTCACCGAAGTCGTATCCTTCTCTCCAGACATGTCCTCCTCCAGGAGCTCTGATGACCATGAGATCTGAATCCCATGTAAATATAATCCGTGAAAAATACTATTATTGTTCCTAACACAACTGTTCCTAATAGTTTATAGAAACTCAGGCTTCATAATTCCGGCGCAGTGAAACAAACATGGAACACTGTCCTATGAACAGGACGTTTTGTCTCTTGCTAAATGTTCTATAGTTCTCACTATTAAACAGTTATTGTCTATACTCCAATAGAGTCCTTTATTTTTGTTCTAGTCATAAGTGAACTGAATATCCATCACTACTGGTGTGTTAAAACTGGTATGACCTAAAACTCATTCGGTATTTATCCTGTAGGATACATATACCATTCAGCTCCACTGAGCAATGTTGATCATCTTCCTCTAGCATAAGCTCTTTGATAAAGTTGCTGGCCAATCTTCCTGCGCCAAACTTTATCCGGATCGGATTTTTCCTTGGTTCCGTGTTCTTCATTCCAACCAGAGGGAACCTGTAAAATAAATCATACAACTGGTGATAGCCTCCCCGTCACTGATCTCTATTAGATGATCGTGGCCATCGGCCTCGCTCAGAAAATACAGTGAACCTACTCTGTCAGGGACAGATGACTCAACCCATTGGTTATCATCAGGCCAAGACAAGAAAAAAAAAATCAACAAACAGAATGCGGAACCCCGCCCACCAGGGACACCTACTGGAATATCCCAATTATCCCTCATTACTCAATTCTCAACTAGTAAAGCTTATCAACACTTCACTAATCTATTTTCAACTAACAGAGCCAAGTATCACTTCCCTACTCTAGCTAGTTTTCCACTAACAGTGCTAATCATCACACTTTAGTTTTAACAAGGCTACAGCCTATATTAATTAGAACTAATTATAATAGGTTCTACCTTAGGCAACACCGCAGTTAGATCAAATTACATCCACTCTTGCCATGACAGGCACGTGTAAAATTAAATTAACTCAATTCGCACACGGTAGACATTTTCCAATCAGAACCGCAGTGCCGAAGCACGTCCGCCTCAATCAACGGTTTTAGTTCAACTCCCCTCTCCAATCATGGCTTTTGGCCAACCCCAAAATTGGTCACGTGACGGTATTCTTCCTGCCCACACAGGTGTTATTTGGACATATCACCCACTGTCACGAATCTATCCTCCCTGGCTTAGTCACTGTCAGAGTTGTCATCACTTGTTTTGACATCCCCAACAAGCTAGCGAGTTACTGTATGATCCCAACAACAGTTGTCAATAGCAATCTGCCAATCTGCGTGATGTCCGGAAACTCTAATTGACAGACTGACTGTTTTCTTCCGAGCTGAGTACTTCCGCTTTCCATCTAACCTGTTTATGAACTGTCAAAGCGATGTATGATTCAGCTCACTCACTTCCCCTACACATCTGCAGCTGTTAACTCTGCCCGACCTGTGATGGCTGACATCCGATTGCAACCAGGATCCGACGGGTTCTATCTGTATTCGAATGTTGACAAACTGTCAAATCGATGCAGGGACCCGTCTCACTCACCACCGAGTGTTCCCAATCCGTCGACCAGATGTAAACACGTGCAGTTACATTTTCTGGATTTGTTGAAACAACCCTTGGCCTCGAACATGCCGCTAATTCAGAACGCCTTTTATTCTCATCACTGGTTAAATCATGTTGGTCTATTATGTGACACGGTCTCTTTCCACAGCGCGGAAAGCATCGCACAAAACACGAACTCCGCAGCTCTAGCGACGACCCACAGAAGTCTCCGAAAAATTTAACTCGTGAACCGAAGGATGCGGCCCGGAATGGAACCCACGACCTTTGGAGCCCGAGTCAAAAGGCTTGACCACTTCGCCACGGAGAATCCTAAAATTATAACAATTTTGGATTTTATATCCAGGATTATCCAGCATTATAAAAATGCTGGATGCCATAGAAACAGTGACTGTAAGAAAACTTATTGTTTGGTTCAGAAAGAACAGTAACATAGAGCTATCCAAAACAACTTTGTGGAAAATTATAAGGACATTATCTTCACTATTTGAAAGTACAAGGGCGGTAGAAATAATCTTTGCGAGCAACCGCATTTAGGAGCAATGAGAAGCAGATACCTACGTGAAATAAGGGAAATGCGCAAAAAAAATTATGGCATAGTGTGTTTGGATGAAATGGGGATCAATGCGCACCACACAAGTGATAAGGAATGGCAATCAGTGGATGGAAAGATAAAGCGATATTTGCCCAGTACTATAGGACAGCTTTTGGTCATGGCCCATACTGGTAATACGCATAATGGCTTACAACAGAATGCTGGGCTCGTGTTCGTATCAAAGCATACAGACAATAGGGATTATCATAATAAGATGAATGATAATGTATTTAGAGATTGGCTCGAGAATACTGTGCTTCCATCCCTAGATAGACCGTCGTGTCCAATTATGGACAATGCATGATATCAGTGTTGTTGCCCAAGAAGACAAAATACCTACAGCATCGAGCACGAAGGGAGCAATAAAGATATGACACCGAATGGAAAACATACCATTTCCAGAAACGTATTTCTAGCTAGAATTGTTGTCCCTTGTAAAACAGACGCTAAAAAGCAAGAAATATCAAATCGACAAGTTGATAGAAGAGCATCGTCATGGGTGCTTGAGACTTCCGCCGTACCATTCTCATTTTAACCCTATAAAACATGTGTGGGCTAAAATTAAAGTACAGGTGGCAGCTGACAATACTATATTCAAATTGTCTGACGTCAGGATACTAATCCAGTCCGCGCTATTAAATATTGATAAAAGTTACTGGAAAAATGCGAGGACCATGTGTTGAAAGAGTAAGAGGATTATTGCAGAAAGGATGGATTCAATTTTATGCAACGAGAGCAGGTCATCAACCTACTGGAATCGTCCGACACAGATTAAGGTCTGAGCAGATCGGCAGACCTTAATCCACGTGCACACCAACTGGGATATTTTGCTATAAATATTCAGAAGAATTGCAGGCCCTAAACATTACCAGCATCAGCATAATGTCAATGGCAACAGTTTGTATTCACAGTGATGAATTTTCATTCCGCAAGCCCTCAGCGGTGACAAACAACTGTATTGAGAAGGGAAAACACACACACACACACACACACACACACACACACACACACACACACTAAACGCATTGATTACCAACAGAAGAGTAATATTGCGGTGGAAACTGACATATTGTGGCATAACAAGAAACGTGAGAGTAAACACGTTGTCAAATTAGGGGACAACACACGTGCATACGAATCAATCTATACACTTCAATGAAAAGAGGACCAACATTTTGGTCGTTAAGAAGAAAGCCCACTACAGAGACACTGACAGCTATTTTCATAGTGCAAAACAGGTAATCATGTTCCGTCCACGAACGGTAAACAGCAGAGTAGACAATCTTTCACGAAGACTCAAAGCGGGTCTGTCACCCATGTGTACGTGTGAACAAACTACACAGACAGCTGGACAGATCCTTAAAAATGGAAACACGATGACTAAATTGCGGTATCATTTCTGGTCACTCCATACGCACATTAACGAACAGCTATTTGGAAGCTTACACGAACTCAATATAAAACGCTAACACGAATACTTGTGTACACATTATTAACCAGCAGCTGAAGAAACAAGAAGGAAATGAAAAATAAGGTAAGAAATATATTCCTTCTACTTTCCTGTCAATTTACAAATTATTTACTCCATGCCTCTGTAAATTCTCTGTCTTTACTAATATTGCACATTGCACCCCTCTCGGGATTCTCCGTGGTGAAGTTGTCAAGCCGTCTGACTCTGGCTCCGAAGGTTGTATGTTCGATTCCGGGCCGCATCCTTCATTTCACGAGTGCATTTTTTCGGAGACTCCCGGGGGTCGTCGCTGGAGGTGGAGTTCACGCTTTGTGCGACGCTTTCCGCGCTGCGGAAAGAAACTGAGCCATATGGGATAAAACCCGGTGCAATGCAGCCGATTATGTCGATTTTAAGCTACTTCTTTCATTGCACCCACTCCCATACGAATCCGGATACGCCTTGTGTGTCATCGGAATTGGTGGGGCTTTCATTACTGTAAACATAAATTTGTTAGCGAGAAATCACTAGTTTTTAAGCAAAACATCAAAGAAATGTAACCGCTTTCGATGATTTGAGTTGTTTTTAGACCTATCAAAGACATATTCCTTGGGTGGGAGTAAATATAAGACGGCTGGAAAAATTTCATAACGATGCAACAGACAGTTTTCAAAATAATTGATCGTGAATGAAGCATTCTTTTCAGGACATACTATCGCGTTGGTATATTTCAACACATTGTTGATAACTGCACTGAGTTGAGGGTGATCCGTTCTCTGACTAGAATATTTTAGGTCTCGTCTGCATGTAGTTTACGTTATAAATGTCTCAGCTATTGAAACTCACGTCCGTAAGTTACACTAATTCATGACGTCAGTTTGTAAGATATTGCTGGCAATGCTACCGATCATGTCTTTCCCACTGTCTTCTATTCTCAACAACTCTCTTTAGTTCAGCATAACTTTGAGAAAGAAGGAGGAGCGGAAGTTGACGAGGTTGAGGAGGAGAAGAAGATAAACAGGAAGAGGTCAAATAGGAGTACGCCGACGAGGTGAAGATGGAGGAGAAAGAAGTAATAGGAGAGGAAGAAGAGGAGCAGAAGCAGACGACGAAGAAGGAGGAAGAAATGAAGAAGAAGAAGAAGAAGAAGAAGAAGAAGAAGAAGAAGAAGAAGAAGAAGAAGAAGAAGAAGAAGAGGAGGAGGAGGAGGAGGAGGAGGAGGAGGAGGAGGAGGAGGAAGCAGCAGTAGAAGAAGAATAAGAAGAAGAAGAAGAAGAAGAAGAAGAAGAAGAAGAAGAAGAAGAAGAAGAAGAAGAAGAAGAAGAAGAAGAAGAAGAAGAAGAAGAATTTCATTATAGTTCAAACAGTCAATATCCGGTGGCTGTTTGGAAATGCACTGATTACTTATACAAGAGGGTCAATGATCGCAGATGTAGGTCACGTCTTCAAGGAATTGGCTGCATCCCATAGCAACTAACCTAATTAACCTATCAAATGTTAAGAGAATAAATGGTAAACAGCTGCACTACAGGCGAACCAAGCAATTCATGTAGTTTCCAACTGTAATGCCTTTATATAGGGTGTATTTGTAATGGCCGTGCAGTGTTTGAAAATATTGCCGGTGCAAGTTTTGTATTCACCCTCCGTAAAGTGCATGCAACATAATAGGTAAATACAAAATCTGACCGGCAATAATTTCAAACATTACACAGTAAATTAAAAATACACCTTGTACATGTGAACGATAAATGCTTGTGTATAAAAGTAAAGCAATTATTTGCATGTCCTATGACATGACGTTGCAGTCAGCACCAGCATTGTAGTTTAATATGCAATTCTACATCTATACAAATTATTGGACTAGCGACATATGCCTAATAACTAATACTCCTCATGGAGTGAAAATGGTTTTGGTTTTACTTCACTTGACTATTTCATGAAATGAAACAAAACGTTTCAAATCAATACAACGCTTGATAGCAGATGTCTGGATGAAGAGTAAATATATGGCGTATATTTAATGACTGTGCAGTGTTTGAAAATATTGCCGGTCCAAGTTTTGTATTTCACTCTCTGTAAAGTTCATGCAACATAATAGGTAAATACAAAACTTGGACCGGCAATATTTTTAAACACTGCATAGTCATTAAAAATACAGCCTGTAGTAGTTTACTATTGACACGGTTGGACTTCATATGCTGTCTGCAATTCTATTCTACCGATTATATAAACTGCAATGCCCATGAAGTGACAGTTTTCATTAATATATCCAGTGTTGCCATTTTAGTAGTTTTCGCTCTAAATTAAGTGCTTTTTCAAGTCAGTGCGAAAATTTTCCTTTTAGCGCGGCAGCGTAAATTTAGTGCTTCACAAAATTTATTTGGTGCTTTTTTGGGGTGGGTAAAAATTACTTTAAAATTCATTTTGGGAACACTAAAAAGCCGAATTTGAACTGACGCGAGGTAGTAAAACAGTCTTAGTACGTTACAGCGCAATATTCAACTAATTTAACGCCCTTTAATACGATTTAGCTGAAAGCGATCGCCATTTTGCAGACAAGTCCAAACGACAATACATTAGCTTGTAATCGAGTTCATAATTTTGTGGTATCTACATGATCCTTTCATTTAAGCTTATTTGTGTTTCACCATGAGCAAGAAATATTGTCAACATTTCAGAGAACAGTGACTCAGTGACACGAGATTTCAAAAATGGTTGTTAAAAGTAGAAGGGGATAATACTAAGTGTTTTTGCAAATATTGCAAATGTTCAATTGCAGCCAGTTTAAATGGTATTGAGAGGCACAAGAATACAACGAAACATCAGAAAGCCGAACAACCATTCAGTACACAAAGGCAAACAACAATTGCATTTGACAAACTGAAAGATGATGTCAAAGAAACAGAAGGATGCATGAGTTTGTTCATAGCTGGCCATTGTTCGCTTCGCGTTGTTGACCATTTAAGTGAACTCTGCAAGGTACACTTTGGTGACAGCAAAGGTTGCAAGAACTTTAAGCTTAGGAGAACTAAGTGCAGAGCAGTTATTTCAAATGTACTTGCACCATATTTCACAACAGACTTGACAGCTGATATTGGCAAAAGTAAATACAGCTTATTGATTGATGAGAGCAATGACATTTCTGAAACTAAGCTACTTGGAGTAGCTATTAGGTACTATTCAGAGACAAGAAAGCAGTTTGTGGTTACTTACTTAGATTTAGTTGAACTGAGTGACTGCAACGCACAGGCAATATGCAATGCGTTAAAAGATTGTTTAAACAAGAATGGACTTGAGTTGCAAAGACTAGTTGCACTCGGCACTGACAATGCGTCTGTCATGACAGGTGTAAACAATGGAGTATATACAAAATTAAAATCCGAAGTTCCTCATCTGGTACTAATTAGGTGTGTATGTCATTCCCTTCAGCTGGCAGTGTCACAGGCTGCAGCTGCTTGTCTGCCCAGGAACATCGAGTTCATGATTAGAGAAACATATAACTGGTTTTCTCACTCAAGTCTTCGTCAAGCAAAGTACAGGGAGCGTTTTGCTTCAATAAATGATGGACAACATCCGCTAAAGATTGTTCAATTAAGCCAGACACGATGGATGTCCATTCTATCTGCCATTGTCAGAATATTGCAGCAGTGGGTCGAGCTCAGAACTCATTTTGATGTAGCAAGACTCAACGAGCGCTGTTATACAGCAGAACTTCTACATTCTATGTTTAGCGACATGAAAAACTATGTGTATCTCATATTTCTCAAGCATATTCTCGGAGAAGATGAAAGTGTGAATAAGAAATTCGAAGCAGATATACAGGATCCAACAAAACTACTCAGCGATCTTGTCCAGCTCATTGATTCTATCAGTTCAAGGATTGCTATTCCTGGGAAAAAAAAATAACAGAAAGTGATGCTATTCAAGATTATTTAGATCCTAATCCAATCTAGGTTATGAGTTTGAGAAAGAAATAGCAGACTACAAGTTACCCGGATGAGAAAGAAATTCGTGGAAGGTGCATCCAGTTTTAATAGAGCTATTGACACAGCTGCGTTTACGTAACCCGATAAGCGTTCGAGTGTTGCAGTCCATGTCATGTCTTAGTGGAAGTGAATGTCTAAAGCCAATGAAGCCCTGTATATTGGATCTTGCTAAAATGTTTGTAGAAGATGCAACTACTCTCACCCGCATCGATTTCCAGTGGAGAAAACTTCATCATATGCAGTGGACACAGACCTCTGACACACTTGGACTGTGGGCAGAAATAGCCTCATACAGGGATGCCACCGGTGAAAATCCTTTCCAAGATCTTACAGATTTAGCTTTAACTGTGCTCATTTTACCTCATTCTAATGCGGACGTGGAGCGTATTTTCAGTCAGATGGGAGTTATAAAATCAAAATTGCGGAATAGACTTAGCATAAAAAGTTTGACAGCTGTTTTGACTATTAGATATGGAATGAAAAGATATGGCAAATGCTGATGATTATAAACTACCTAAGGATATTATGCGAAAAATTGGATCACAGGAGGCATATACATGTTTCTTTCAATCATCCTCCTCATCCTCATCATCGCAGGAGCAAACACAAGCAGGAAATAGCTACAGAAACTGAAGAGGAGTTGTTTGACTGGGATTTGGCAGATCTGGAATAAACTTCATTCTAATATTCAGTGATAATAATAAATTATAATGTGCTACTTTATAACATTTTGAATGAATACCGCCAGGGCTTGGTTTAGTAATTTCCCAAAAAATAGTATTGCAATTTGGTGCTTTTTTGGCTCGAAAGTAGTTCTGATTGGGATTTGGCGGATCTGGAATAAACTTCATTGTAATATGAAGTGATAATAATAAATTATACTGTGATACCTTGTTACATTTGTAATAAAATCAGTTGGTGCTTTTTTTTGGTGCTTCCTAAAAAAATTTGGTGCTTTTTAGTGCTTTTTTGGGGTCGATTTTGGTGCTTTTTCATCAAAGGGAGATGGCAACACTGAGTATATCTGTATCCCCACATTCTATATGTGCTTTGGGGAATGAATACACAGAAAAAACATATAATATATTCTGTTTGCGAGTATCAACTGTAAAGCACATGTATACGATTGGCAGCCGACGCTTGTCGAAAGTTGTATGTCATGTGCACGTCGGACGTCTGGGGGGGTCGTCGCTTTGTCAACAGTGAGGGAAAGGCTGGCAGCCGTTTCCTCCTTGCTCTCATACCTACACAATATCATGGCGCTATCATATCACAAACTCATAGACAAGAAAAATTGCTAATGGGCATTTATTATTATTATTATTTTTTTTAATGGTTTCCTTGAAGTGTTCGGGTATAAGCCATTATAACATCACTTCATTTGGACATGCCCCAACACAGAACAATTATTCTTTCTGTGTGTATGTGTGTGTTATTGAACGCGTGGTAGTTTCAACAAACTACACATTTTAATATGCTTTATATATTGCACAGGCGTAACAATCAAACGGGTGGATCGATATTAATATCTCGGCTACTCAGTGACATCTGACGGGGAGTTGTGACAGGGAGATAAAAGAAACAATCGCCACATCCAAGAACTGATTTAGAAATATTGGCGACGTCATGACACAACGGAAATAACATTACAAGCACAAACTTAAGCTTCCTGTGTGTTCTGTTCAAGTGTATTGATTCGAATCTCGGACAGTGAACTTCGAATGTTGGACAATTAGCACTGAATGTTGGACAATGAGTTTCGAATGTTGGACAATGAGCTTCGAATATTGGACATTGAGCAATGAAACGGTGAAGAAACGGGATTTGGTGGAGCTATGATATTTTGTTTTTTCTTGGAAGAATGTTAAGAATATCATTGAAAGAGAAGAAGGCAAACGCTGGGGTACTGAGAGTTGCGAGTGTTACACTGTCACTCAACAAAACCTCAAACAAAAAGACAAATGACGGTCATGAGGCATTAAGAACACAAGAGGTGGAATATAGAAATTAGCCTTACGTGTGAAAACACATTGGCACTGGAATCAAAGGAAAATGGAGAAAGGTGGTCATGGAAACAAATAATAATATCAGCAACACCAGCTTCAATGAAAAATCAAGTAACAAGAGGATTGGAGAGGCATGACTTCTGGTGTCTACTTCAGGCCAGACATTTGAAGAAAAAGTAGTTTGTATAAGCCGTAAGAAGATTGGTACGTGGGTAGCGTTTTGTCACACAGGAATTGATAATCCAATACTACTGGGGAGCCACAGTGGCTTATGACTGGCAAGGCCGCCTGTTAGTCCAGTATGCCATGTAGCGTCGGAGGCAAGGGACAGTGATTTAGAATAAGATACGGAAATTGTGGCAAACAGAACAAGAAGAGTTAACCAAGAAGCGGCATAATACGCAAGTTGCTAGATGACGTCACGGCGTACTACGTCACTAAAGTTAGTTAGGTTTTGGGATGATCATGGAGCCGGTCGGATAAATAACAACACTGAAATATGAACGCAAATATCCAGCAGAAAGACATAGCGAACATGCCATCTAGTACTCTAGGAAGATAAGGAAAAGGGGCATAGTCTGCATTACGGAGAACGATCGGAAGATGAAGATTTAACACAGAGAAAGTGAGGAAAGCATACTGCATCAGAACTTGCCGGTCGTTTGTCAAATAGAGGTCATGGCGTCAACACACACATAGCTCGGCGTAAGTAACACTGTTAGAATCATGGGCGTAATGTAGTTTGCAGAACGATGGACCGTATGAAATTTACTCGTCATTGATGAAAGTAGAAGGATGGAATCGGACTCTACAGTTAACATTAAATATTACAAATGACTATTAATTATCTTTCACCGGCCCTCCCATTAACATGGGAACGGTGACGTTGTTATATTGTACGGACGATTGCCACCAATAAAGATATATTTGACGAGGAACGCCAGCGTTGATGAACTCATTTCGTTAATATTTATTCTGGCTCCTGTTAAACTGCAATGTTGTTTTACTAGACGACGAGCATAATATTAGAGGGAAACAGCATAGCACAGTAGTCATGCATTCGAATCCCCATTGATAGCTTTTTCTTGTGTGTGCGTTGTGTGTGTGCGTTTGTGTTGTTATGTTGTGTTGTGTTGTGTGTGTGTGTGTGGTGTGTGTGGTGTGTGTGTGTGTGTGTGTGTGTGTGTGTGTGTGTGTGTGTGTTGTGTGTGTTGTGTGTGTGTGTGTGTGGTGTGTGTGTGTGTGTGTGTGTGTGTGTGTGTGTGGTGTGTGTGTGTGTGTGTGTGTGTGTGTGTGTGTGTTGATGACCTAGGCTCCCTGATCGACGCAGCTTAAAATGGGTACCAGCAAATATCCTGGAAATTAAAGGTGGTCGGAACGATATTGACCACATCACCTCTCAAATGCCGATTGGTCTCTATACAAATCATGGGGCTAACACCGTATGCCCAATACTCTCCATGGCGTGAAAATTGATCATTTACTTCACTTGACTATTTCACTAAATGAAACAAGACGTTTCAGATCAACACAACTGTTGATAGCAGATGTCTGGCTGATACCAGAGCGAGGCTTCTAAACGGAAACTGAAAACTCGTCTTAATAGAGATAAACGAGGACGCGGTAACTAGAAAACAAGACTATCAGCTTGTTTACAGTAGCAGGGCAAATCAATAGCTGCGGCTGTTATCTGCACGGGGATTCTCGTCTAGGGGAAATACCCAGGATTTAATTTCAAAGAGTTTTCTTATTTTGCTTTCTTAACTTCCTCCTGCTTCTTTTAATGTTCCAGCTTCTTCTGCTTCTCATCCTCCTCCTCCTCCTCCTCCTTCTTCTTCTTCTTCTTCTTCTTCTTCTTCTTCTTCTTCTTCTTCTTCTTCTTCTTCTTCTTCTTCTTCTTCTTCTTCTTCTTCTTCTTCTTCTTCTTCTTCTCCCCCTCCCCCTCCTCCTCCTCCCCTCCTCCTCCTTCTTCTTCTTATTCATCATCATCATCATCATCATCATCATCATCATCATCATCATCATCATCATCATCATCACCATCGCCTTCTTCTGCAACTGCTGTTGCTGCCTTTCATATCGAAATTGACCATTGGTCCTCAAGAAACACTTGCTAAAACTGTATATACTTATTCATTATTGGTTGGATTGTGCAACTATAATTTCCTACGGGATGAGTAGCAAGTGCCAAGCCAAACTTCCTTATTTGGCAACACGGTAAGGTACATGATTACTATTCTTTGCCTTTCTCCCTTATTGTGTGGTGTTGGGCTCAATGGGAAACAGGCATTGAACGCATTAATCGGCGGGAGTGTGGACTACATATGGTAAATGTTGGATTCCACGTCTTTATCTATAAGTCGACATCATGTAGCAGCTCTTTTGGAAAGCATCGCTCTCATCAAGGCCTGTGGATAAGTCTCTCGATCCCCTTCTAGTTCTCCTGCCTCATACACACCCATGTCCAAGTTATTTGCAAAGTCTTGAGTCCATCTTTGTGCCAGTCTACTAATGCCGTTTCAATCAGAAACCATGATTTCATAAGTGTTCTTTTAAAGACATTGTAACGTTTAATATATCCAAAGTATTTCAACTTCCGAGAATTACTGCTGTTTTTCAGCCAGTTTACTTCGATGTTCAGATCTTGTATAAAGTCAGTATTTTACTATTTCTTGGTCCTCGATATTCTTAGAACCTTTCTGAGTTGAAGGTCACCAAGTAGGAATAGATAGACAGTCCGAAAAGCGGATCACGCCGAACTTCACAATGAAAGGGCAAGGTTATGCACAAGGTCAGCTACCGGCCATGGGTAATGAACAGTAGTCAAGAAATGACTACTGATGAGCACAGGGTGACCGGGAACACACGGCATGCCCACGATCGCAGTGGGAACGCATACATCTAGAGAATTTGAAAAAAAGAAAAGAAGCTGTTAATAAGAAATTCAAAGAGAATGAATTAACATGCGTGCAGTTGAAGATGATAGTTGAAAGTAAAGTTAGCCTCAGCAACTGTTGTAGTGTTCACGTTCACACGAAAAAAAAAAACAAGTTGAATATTGATAAGGGCATGAACAGAAAACAACATGGACAACAAACATTTGAGAACAAACTACAGATCAAGATGTATATTCGAAGCAATCACAGCTAACAACGTAATCTTCTTATATATAAAAGGCGATCTCCGTCTGTCTGTATGTCCATATGTCCTTTATGCGCTCGCGAACGGCCCATCCGATTGAGATGAAATTTTCTACACGTCTTCCTTTCATTCCAGCGCAGCCCACTGTCATATTCTTTTAGTGTGAAATCGGCTGCTTACCCAATATTATTTCATTTTTCATTTTTCATTATAATTTCATATATCTCAGGGGACTTAACTCTGTAAAAGTTATTTCAAGGGGCATAACTTTTCTGTATAACTTATAGTCATATTGTGGCATCGTTTTCAAAGATTTATAAACTCTTTGTCCATAGTTATATACCGGCATATGAGTTATAATAAATAATGATACAATCTTTAAGGCATTTTCAAAGTTTTCATAAAAATAATGCATAATGCATAACATTGTAACTCATCTTTTTTTGCTTAAAGAATAAATAAATAATAGTTACCTTATCTCTATCAAGTTTGAAGATTTTATATTTCTTTACACTGTCGCCAACTCTAAGAAGACATGGAACAACTTCAGCCATTATTAAATCTACAGGCATATGCGTTATATTCCTCCTCCTCCTCCTCTCCCCTCCTCCACCTCCTACCCTCTTCCTCTTCTCCTCCCCCTCCTCCCTCTCCCTCCTCCATCCTCCTCTTCTCTCTTTCTCCTCCTCCCTCCTCCTCCCTCTTCCTCCTCCCAGCTCCTACTCCTCCTTTTTCTTCTTCTTCTGCTGCTGCTGCCGCTGCTCCATTTACCCAAGTTAATTGTTGGGGAAGATGTAAAGATCTTTCAAGTGCTCTTTCTAATGCTTTTTGTAAGTTGGTCTTCGTTTATCTAAGGTTGTTCTAACTGCAACCAATAAATGATTAGACAGACAGACAGACAGACAGACAGACAGACAGACAGACAGACAGACAGACAGACAGACAGACAGACAGACAGACAGACAGACAGACAGACAGACAGACAGACAGACAGACAGACAGACAGTCGGGAACGGGAACTTATATGACTACTCATATGAATTAAATGAGATGCTCCCCATCAGGGGCTGGGCGAAGCCAGGGCCGGATCAGACAGATAGACAGACAGATAGACAGACAGACAGACAGATAGATAGTCGGGAACGGGAACGTGAGCTTATATGAATACTTATATGAATTAAATGAGATGCTCCACACCAGGAGCTGGGCGATGCCGGGCCGGGTCAGACAGACAGACAGACAGACAGACAGACAGACAGACAGACAGACAGACAGACAGACAGACAGACAGACAGACAGACAGATAGTCGGTAACGGGAACGGGAACTTATATGACTACTTATATGAATTAAATGAGATGCTCCCACCAAGGACTGGGCGAAGCCGGGCCGGGTCAGACAGACAGACAGACAGACAGACAGACAGACAGACAGACAGACAGACAGACAGACAGACAGACAGACAGACAGACAGACAGACAAACAGACAGACAGACAGACAGACAGATAGTCGGTAACGGGAACGGGAACTTATATGACTACTTATATGAATTAAATGAGATGCTCCCCACCAAGGACTGGGCGATGCCGGGCCGGGTCAGACAGACAGACAGACAGACAGACAGACAGACAGACAGACAGACAGACAGTCGGTAACGGGAACGGGAACTTATATGACTACTTATATGAATTAAATGAGATGCTCCCCACCAAGGACTGGGCGAAGCCGGGCCGGGTCAGCTAGTATTTAATATAGGAGGAATTGGCATGCAGTCAGACAGAGAATAAACACAATAATAAAACACAAAACGTGATTCTGGAATTTCGAAAGGAACTTACATTGAAGCGCTCGTGACAACAAACGTTCTTGCACCTTAACCTCAACCAAAGATAAAGACCAAGATAATCTCAAGGCGTGTAATACTGCAGGGTGTGAAATGGTGTGATTTCGCATGCACAGGTCAGGGCAAAGGGATTTCAGGAAATAATAATTACATATCAGGCTCAGCCGACCTCACCTGTCACAAAAAAATGGTTGTGATTTGAAAGTGCTTTGACATCAGATTTCCTGTATAAATATTTTCAAAATGGCATTTGGCTGGTGGCTGTTGTTGACGAAACACTTAAACCTTTGGGAGAAAACATGACCAACCCATGTCTAATTCCAGTCAGTCCCTATGTGCTATGGTCAATCGGGACTTGGTTATATACTAATATATCTCTCCGAAGATGTGAAGTTCCAGTTTCGGCCTCGCATTACCCGCTGGAAGGTCATGTAGGTCTATGACCATATGTCACATGACTTACGGCATGTTAAATGTCCTGTGTTTTACATGTATAATGCACCCAATAGAGATCAAACCCTGGAAGCCGGTTCTGAACAATTTTACCATGTTGCCGATACACCTCAAGGAGTGTAAAGTCACTTTGCTTGTCACAGCCCACAATCCACAACTGTGACGTTACAACCAGTGACCGTTAAAACATCGCCTGGGGAGACTGCCAGATGCTACAACATGTATTACTTGATGGCCTTTCCCCTAGATACTTAGTTAGTTTGTTAGTTAATTAGTTAGTTAGTTAGTTAGTTAGGTAGTTAGTTAGTTAGTTAGTTAGTTAGTTAGTTAGTGTGTTAGTTAGTTAGTTAGGTAGTTAGTTAGTTAGTTAGTTAATTAGTTAGTCAGTTAGTTAGTTAAGTAGGTAGGTAGTTAGTTAGTTACTTAAGTAGGTAGTTAGTTAGTTAGTTAGTTAGTTAGTTAGTTAGTTAGGTAGTTAGTTAGGTAGTTAGTTAGTTAGTTAGGTAGTTAGTTAGTTAGTTAGTTAGTTAATTAGTTAGTTAGTTAGGTAGTTAGTTAGTTAGTTAGTTAGTTAGTTAGTTCGGTAGTTAGTTAGTTAGTTAGTTAGTTAGTTAGTTAGTTAGGTAGTTAGTTAGGTAGTTAGTTAGTTAGTTAGTTAGTTAGTTAGCTAGTTAGTTAGTTAGTTAGTTAGTCAACAGATCAACCTCATTGCACATCGAACCATTCAGTCCATAAGTGCTCGGATCCCCTCCTCAGCAAATCCCGCAGCGTGAAGTGGCTAACGACACCAGTTCTTTGCTGGTTTATCAATCTTCTTTGGCTACTTGCGTAGTGTTTTTGTTTGGCCACCCCTATTTTAATTTGCTGTTCTCGCAGTCTGACCATGGTTGTAGATTCGCAGTCATCACTTGGTTCTCGCAAAAGTCTTACTTCTCGTAGCGCGATCAGAATGTCAGCCTGGTCCATGGCGCGTCCGCCCTCCACATTAGCCTATACCTGCGAGCTTGTCAGCCCGCTCATTTCCTTGTACTCCGCATGCCCTGGCACGAAGATGAAACTAATCTTTGCCAGCCGAGACCGCTCCAGGGACAGCAACCACTCTCTTCGGATCCATCCTTCTCTATCCTCTTGAGCATGATCATTGAGTCGCTAAGGACACATGCCCTAGTGAATGTCTGTGTCTCGAGCCATGTTATTGCTTTACTTACTGCCATGACTTCCATAGTCAGGCTACTTGTGGTCTCAACAAAAGCACCAGAGTCCTCCTTCACAATTCTCCCTCCGGCCAGCGCCGTAAAGGCCATGAGCTTCTCACATGTCGGACGACCGACCCATCTGTGTAAATGACAGCATCACCGTCTAACGAATTCTCGAAAATCAACGCTTGTACTTCCGCCTCCACAGCAGCCGGATTTTCTTGTCTGCATTTTCTGTCTAGTTGGATGCAAACTGAAAAGGACGTACATAAATCTGTTGGCACTTGTACCCACTCCTCGCCAGGTTCTAAGTCATCCAGTGAACACACCTGTTGAAGAATGTCTTCGGCTTGACCCATCCACGACCTTCCTCTTTTTAACCTGCTGCCCTTCACCTTCCTAATTTCACTATGCAGTGGATGTTGTGTGTTTGCGTTGACTCTGAGGTAGGCACGTGCTCTGCAAATTTGTAGTCTGTCTTCAATGGTTGGAAAATAAAGAAGGTAGCGCATCGTCCTGCATGCTTAATCTCTTGTACATCCAAGAATAATGCGCATAGCTTCGTTTTGTATCCTTTCCATCCTTTCTATGGGCTTACGGTTGAGAGTCAGGATTGCCATCGCATCCTCAAAAACAGACATGACCAGCCCCTCGTACAGGAGGCATGTATGGGGCTGCTCACAGTTTGCTTCCGCCATCATCCGCATCGCATCCAAACCCCGCTTGGCCTTTGTTATCACGTGGTCTATGTGCTCATTATAAGCAAGGCTTCTATCAAAACGTATCCCCAAGTAATTCATTGCCTGCGTTCTTTCCACAGTCTCTGAACACAGATTAACAGTTGGTGTTGGCATGTTGACAATATGATTATTCAAAGAGAGCCATGTCACTGTTGCCTTTGTTGTGTTGACCATTGCCCCAGCTTCAGCACACCAAGTATTTATGCATTTGAGTTCGGTTTGCAGTTCCACAGCAACCTGATCTCTATCCTTACCCTGACGATACACCAAAACATTGTAGGCATATGGCAATGTCCTCCCCGGTCAAGTGATCTGCTCGCTGTTATTCTCACAGTGTAGGCGTTGAATAGCACCGGAGGTAATGGTGATCCCTGTGATAGGCCAGGATATATTGTTGTTGATTCCGACGTCCAACTGCCACATCTAAAAACTACTTTCCGTTGGAAGAGGGCTGCAGCAATCCAACTAAGGAGGAACGGACTTATCTTGAGTTCATGAAGCTGAAGCATTAGAAAATCCAATGGTACTCTGTTGTACGCGTCCTCCAGATAAATCGCTGCAGCAAAGGTTTCATCGCATGAGTGGAAATCTTCATAAACATCATTGGCAAAAACTGCTGCATTGGTCCAGGTTTCTCTTTTGGGACGGTACCCTCCCAGGGTACTTCTCTAGCTGGCTTGATATTTTTCTGGCAATTAACTTCTCCAGCAGTTTGCCTATTGTATTTTGCATGATTATTACTCGATATCCCTGAATTTTTGTGTGGTCTTTGCCAGGCTTCGGCAAGAGAATCAGATAGCTGTGTAACCACTCCTCCTTTGTGCTAGCACTCCGTACACTGTTGTTATACATGTCTGCTAGTTTCTCTAGCTCGTTGTCGGTACACCTATTGATGTCGTCATATCTTATGCCATCTGGCCTTGGACCGCTGTTTTTTGATCGTCGAAGCACAGCCTTGATTTCTTTCACTGTCACTGTGGTCTTCATCCGAAATGTTCTGGGTCTTACACCTGTCTGAGGTGACCTCCTTGGCAAGATTTCGGCCTCTCATGTCTGTCTGGTTGCTCTGCTCTAGATAGCGATCGAAGAGGGTGTCAGAGTCTAGAAGAGTGCAGTGATGCAGTGACATCGTTACGCCCGCCAGGCGACTTAGTCCCAGCAGGGATGCCGTAACTTCGTTACGCCGCCAGGCGAGTAGTAGTTTACCTGCCTGCGAGGTTGCTGGCTGACGAGACGGCCAGTGGCGTTCAGGCAAGGACGACGCAAGACGCACGCATGGCCTCGTGAAGCCACTTCAGGTGGAGGCAAGTTGCGAGCTATAGGCAGACAGCTCTGGGACGTCGACTCGACTGGACGCATGTAGCTGGTGTAATGCTATCAGAAGGTATTGTTACAGGGGAGGCTGTGCTAGCTGGTGTAATGCTATCAGAAGGTATTGTTACAGGGGAGGCTGTGCTAGTTGGTGTAATGCTATCAGAAGGTATTGTTACAGGGGAGGCTGTGCTAGTTGGTGTAATGCTATCAGAAGGTACTGTTACAGGGGAGGCTGTGCTAGTTGGTGTAATGCTATCAGAAGGTATTGTTACAGGGGAGGCTGTGCTAGCTGGTGTAATGCTATCAGAAGGTACTGTTACAGGGGAGGATGTGCTAGCTGGTGTAATGCTAGCAGAAGGTATTGTTACAGGGGAGAATGTGCTAGCTGGTGTAATGCTATCAGAAGGTATTGTTACAGGGGAGGCTGTGCTAGTTGGTGTAATGCTATCAGAAGGTATTGTTACAGCGGAGGCTGTGCTAGCTGGTGTAATGCTATCAGAAGGTATTGTTACAGGGGAGGCTGTGCTAGCTGGTTGTAATGCTATCAGAAGGTACTGTTACAGGGGAGGATGTGCTAGCTGGTGTAATGCTAGCAGAAGGTATTGTTACAGGGGAGAATGTGCTAGCTGGTGTAATGCTATCAGAAGGTATTGTTACAGGGGAGGCTGTGCTAGCTGGTGTAATGCTATTAGAAAGTGTTGTTACAGGGGAGAATGTGCTAGCTGGTGTAATGCTATCAGAAGGTATTGTTACAGGGGACTCTGTAAATGAAAACATAAAAAACGTTAATTAATAATTTAGTTTATAATTGTGATCAATTGGAGGTGGGTCAAAGTTTCACCTTGCTCAACCCTTCAGAAAGTAAGGTATATGCTGCAAACATTACTCCAAAACTCACTAGTAGTCTATGTCGTGTCCTCCTTTAAAATGTCGTCCCTGGAGTGAGGAGAGTCAACACCCACATTATTATATTTTTTTTTCCTATCAATATCCTGGAGACTCCACCAGCTTCCGTCCAACACACTCCATCAGCCCGTAGACACCTTTTCCTATCACTCTCTCACTGTCGTACTATGCCCCCTCTCATTCTCCCCCAACGCAACATATTCAACAACTCTTGCTTCTAAAAATTAATAAAGATTAATTTATTAAAAGAAAAGTGTAACGTATATGAGACGTGTATGCGAAGAAAATGTGTGTCGTGTATTTTAATGTAACTGTAAAGGTCAGCCTTCAAAGTCCAGGATCAGAGTCCACTCATCATGGCAAGGATTACACGACATCACACGAGTCAGTACAATAGACCTCACCGAAGTCGTATCCGTCTCTCCAGACATGTCCTCCTCCAGGAGCTCTGATGACCATGAGATCTGAATCCCATGTAAATATAATCCGTGAAAAATACTATTATTGTTCCTAACACAACTGTTCCTAATAGTTTATAGAAACTCAGGCTTCATAATTCCGGTGCAGTGAAAAAAACATGGAACACTGTCCTATGGACATGACATTTTGTCTCTTGCTAAATGTTCTATAGTTCTCACTATTAAACAGTTATTGTCTATACTCCAATAGAGTCCTTTATTTTTGTTCTAGTCATAAGTGAACTGAATATCCATCACTACTGGTGTGTTAAAACTGGTATGACCTAAAACTCATTCGGTATTTATCCTGTAGGATACATATACCATTCAGCTCCACCGAGCCATGTTGATCATCTTCCTCTAGCATAAGCTCTTTGATAAAGTTGCTGGCCAATCTTCCTGCGCCAAACTTTATCCGGGATCGGATTTTTCCTTGGTTCCGTGTTCTTCATTCCAACCAGAGGAAACCTGTAAAATAAATCATACAACTGGTGATAGCCTCCCCGTCACTGATCTCTATTAGATGATCGTGGCCATCGGCCTCGCTCAGAAAATACAGTGAACCTGTCAGGGACAGATGAACTGAACAGTAGGTTATCATCAGGCCAAGACAAGAAAAAAAAATCAACAAACAGAATGCGGAACCCCGCCCACCAGGGACACCTACTGGAATATCCCAATTATCCCTCATTACTCAATTCTCAAATAGTAAAGCTTATCAACACTTCACTAATCTATTTTCAACTAACAGAGCCAAGTATCACTTCCCTACTCTAGCTAGTTTTCCACTAACAGTGCTAATCATCACACTTTAGTTTTAACAAGGCTACAGCCTATATTAATTAGAACTAATTATAATAGGTTCTACCTTAGGCAACACCGCAGTTAGATCAAATTACATCCACTCTTGCCATGACAGGCACGTGCAAAATTAAATTAACTCAATTCGCACACGGTAGACATTTTCCAATCAGAACCGCAGTGCCGAAGCACGTCCGCCTCAATCAACGGTTTTAGTTCAACTCCCCTCTCCAATCATGGTTTTTTGGCAAACACCTAAAATTGGTCACGTGACGGTATTCTTCCTGTCCACACAGGTGTTATTTGGACATATCACCCACTGTCAAGAATCTATCCTCCCTGGCTTAGTCACTGTCAGAGTTGTCATCACTTGTTTTGACATCCCCAACAAGCTAGCGAGTTACTGTATGATCCCAACAACAGTTTTCCATAACCAGCTGCCAATCTGCGTGATGTCCGGAAACTCCAATTGACAGACGGACTGTTTTCTTCCGAGCTGAGTACTTCCGCTTCCAATCCGACCTGTTTATAAACTGTCAAAGCGATGTATGATTCAGCTCGCCCACTTCCCCTACACATCTGCAGCTGTTAACTCTGCCCGACCTGTGATGGCTGACATCCGATTGCAACCAGGATCCGACGGGTTCTATCTGTATTCGAATGTTGATAAACTGTCAAAGCGCTGCAGGGACCCGTCTCACTCACCACCGAGTGTTCCCAATCCGTCGACCAGATGTAAACACGTGCAGTTACATTTTCTGGATTTGTTGAAACAACCTTTGGCCTCGAACAGCCGCTAATTCAGATCGCCTTTTATTCTCATCACTGGTTAAATGATGTTGGTCTATTATGTGACAGTCTAGCAGTAGAGAAACACCATTAGCCAAATACAACAAGCGTGGAAAGTCTCTTGCCATTTTTCCTTAAAAGTCTCAAAAGTCGAGATGATTGACTTCATTGCACCAGGTTTATCCCATATGGCCCGGTCTCCTCCCGAAGGGCAGCCTGCTGAAATCATCGCACAAAGCATGAACTCCGTAGCTCCGGCGATACCCCCAGGAGTCTCCGAGAAAGATGTACTCGCGAGCTGAAAGACATAGCCCGGAATCGAACCCACAACCTTCGGAGAGCGAGGCAGACAGCTTGACCACTTAGCCATGGAGCTCATTTATGCCAAAAGTGTCTGCGATGTCCTGGGCTTTATTTTACGCTGGCCGATCCCTGCCGCTTCACGCAGGACCCATGCATTCCATCACTGTTCTCTCCAAGCCGCTGTGAGAGGCTTGGATGTTAATATGGACAAAGTATTTTAGTTTCCAAGATGTAATATTGTTTATGTTTTCTTTGATGTTCAAGTCTTGTAACATTTAAATATTCGTCTTCTACACAGCCAACGATATTCTATGAACTTTTCTGCAACATTTGGCTAAAGCCCCAATTTTCTTCTTTAGTGATTGCGAAATAGTCCAAGGCTCACATCCATACTTAGTCACGTTCATTCTGTACAGCGGTTTTAATGTTGTTTGGGCCTCAAGTGAAGGCAGAGGCAATACATGGGCAGTACAGTGCGGTAGATTTTCTCAGTATGATGTAAGTCTTCTAAATGCCTCCGCTTACAAGTTTTTTTTTTCTTTAAAAACGCCGCCCCCTTACGGTGCCGTCTGATCGGTCGCCTCTCTGTATCATAGCACGGCACGCCCTGTACATGGGCACTTCCGCCATCCAAGGAGGAGTCCGTTCATGCAGAGCCGACATATGCTTTACTTATCAGCCTTAGGAGCCGTGGTAGCGTAGTGACTAGTCGCTCGCCAGCTGGCCCGAATTTTTTTTTTTTTTTTCTTAAATTGGGTACACTCAAAAACAGGTTTCTTTGGTCATGTGATGAGAAGAGGGGCATTGGAGAACATCGTGACGAATGGAAAGATCGAAGTGAAGAGAGGCTGATGCCAACCAAGAGAAATCATGCTGGAAGAATTAAGACGGTGGCATGGAGGAATATCAGCAGAAGAGTTGATCCAAAACACCAAAGACCGAGATCTGTGAGAGAGACATGAACGCCTACGCCAGCTGGCATGTCACTTGATGATGACGACGCTCAGTCTGCAATCATTTTCTCCTTTGTGTGTATTATATTCCCGATCTTTTCAATCCATACCGATTCGCGGCGACTTGCTCCCAAGACGCAATATCAATGGGGGGGGGGGGGGGGGGGAGAGAGAGAGAGAGAGAGAGAGAGAATACCAACGACACGGTAACGTTAAAAATTATTGGGAACGCAATTAAAGCTATCTGACGGCAATATATATAAACATATTAAAATGACAGTAATAGTTATAAAGAGATTAAAATGGCAGTAAATGTTTCACTGAAAGTAAAGAGGCTGTTACCTGTACTGTTTGTGCCCATAGCAGGCAGCAGGCTGAATACCAGCAACCAGGTTAGCGCCAGATCTACCACCATTCTTGTGTTGATATCTGGAGACAAACGGACGTTGATGAATTTTACATGAGCTTAATTTACGGTCCGTGTGTGTGTGTGTGTGTGTGTGTGTGTGCGTGCGTGTGTGCGTGCGTGCGTGCGTGCGTGCGTCCGTGCGTGCCTGCACAAGCGCATGTTATGCCTGGCGGTCTATGGGTGGGTGGGTGTGATTTCAAAATCTTTGATGTAAATTATTATGAACATATTTTAATAACGAAAGCGTACGTATGTGAATGTAAGTGTGAGGTGAGTTTAGGTGTGTGTGTGTGTGTGCGTGTGTGCGTGTGTGTGTGTGTGTGTGTGTGTGTGTGTGTGTGCTTGATGGTGCGTTTGCCTTTACTTCCCTTTGAAAGTCCTCAAAATGGTAATTATTTCGATCTGCAGCGGTATTCTCTCAAGAGTGTTATATCTGCACCGCACTTATGTTCTTATTCCATTTCCTAGGAGGAGCGATGCTACAGTTGTTACTGTGCTAGCTTGCCAACAGTGTAACGGGCTCAATCCCTACAAAGGGGCAGTTGTCATTTTGAACCACATATTGAGAAGAGAAAAACTAGAACACGTGAGAACTGGAGATAATTGTGAAAGCAGAGACAGAGGAAGACAAAGACAAGCATTTTTGACAGTCATTTTGTCATGCGATTGAAAAGCTTCAGCACATGAACTGACGCTGTTGGAGATCACAAGATATGGGTAAGCGTGGTCGCCCACACCAGCCGACAAGGTCCTGGATGATGATGATGATGATTGTGCTTCATCACATGACATCTATCACCGTCTTGCCGGGACCAGTGTGCCATGTCACAGTGTGCGAGAACCACTGATCCACCGATCTGGTGCACGTTTTAACAACTTACGTGTATTCAAAACAAAAAATAGACACTCGTTCAATCAGACACTGATCTTATTTTCATCTCAAGCGTGTCCCGTTCAATTGTATCGTTCGTGACTAGTCGACTTAGGCACGACCACTCCCACCTCATAAACCCTGATTGACCTTTTACCGTGGGTGTGCTTCATTTCTGTAAACGTTGCACGACAAGTTGCCTTCATTCATTTCCAACCGTTTTTCTTTATTTGCGTCTACTGTTATATTATCGTTGTTTCTACTCTTTTGTCTGTAGTTGTTCTAAACATACATTAATTATTACATTTGTTGTTGTTGTTGTTGTTGTTGTTGTTGTTGTTGTTGTTGTGTTCTTCTTCTTCTTCTTCTTCTTCTTCTTCTTCCTCTTCTTCTGATACCCCATTTCTCCTCTTCTTGTTTGTCTCTCAACATCTTTTCATGAAAATAGTTATGAAACGACATCGGGTATGTACGAGAACCTCCCACATAGTGATGTTTATAGGAGAGCTATTTATTTTTCACAGAGACGGTCTATTGGTTCACCCCCCCCCCCCCCTTTCCACAGCTGCACCTGAGCGATATAGTTTACCGTGGAGCTCTGCCCAGTGGTGGTCGTCATGGCACGTAGCCACACAATTGTATAAATTGTATGTTTTAAATTATTATTATGAGCCCAAGATGTGTGTTAGGTCGTCTTTTTGTCTAATATCATTAATTCGTGTCGTGTCTCTTTTATGTGTTGTTAAGCAATTATACGGGGGCAGATAATCTTCGTTATTTCATTTTTATTTCACACCCCCTCCCCCTTTTTTTCCCTAGGGAGTCTCCGTGGCCAAGTAGTTACGCTGCCTGCCTCGCGCTGAGAAAGTTGTGGTTTGATTCCGTGATATGTCATTCGATTCACGAGTGCAGTTTTCTCGAAAACTCCTTGGGGTCGTCGCTGGAGCTACGGAGTGCTTTGATGGACGCCATACGAAAAGAGACCGAATCATATGGGATAAAACCTGGTGCAATGATGTCGATCTGCCGATAGTGTAAGATGGGAAGAGAAAAAATGTCTTGAATTATGGATGCTATTTGCGTTTCTGGTTTTGGTGTCACGTGTACGTGTTATTAGCACTGAACGATTGAAATAATGGGGAGGGGGGGGGGGGGGGGAAGAATGTTAAATAGCGAAGCTGAACAACGTTTAGTATGGATGTTCTGTTTGCCTGAACTTAACAGGTGATTAAGCGTCATAACCAATCCCGAAATAAGCTAATACGGCAGCTTCCCCGATGTCTGCGTAAACGACACATTTAAATAGACGATGCAATCGGAATGAAAAGTCAACCGAAGATTTCACCAGCGCAGCTTGAATATCCATTTCTTTGATCACCAAGTCAGGTTGGCTATTAATCGGCTGTTGCCTCGACTTTCTATACATATTTTGTAAAGTAACAACGTTTTTGAGCCTCTCAGCTCGGCTGACGCACAAAGGAAGATGATTATCGGGTCCTCAAAAGTTCGGTTAACCGCTACATTGGTTAATAAATACGTCTACAGAATCGCGGGAATAAATTAAATCATCACATTGTAGATACTAATAAATGTGTTAGCACACGCTTTAACTGATTCAATGCCAAAGAAAAGGTAGGTTTGGATCAAACATGGCACACAATCAAATGAACAAGTATTATAATGTAAATTCCATTCACGGACATTGCGGAAAATACTACAAAACTAACCAAATAACACAATGACCCTAGAACATCAATATATCATCCTTCTGTCCAAATGGCAGGCCATATTTGGCGATATATTATCCATCAGCAGTGAATCAGTTAAGATGATTGGTTTGTTGTAAATCTTCTGAAGTCGATACATTGGCGGTTCAGGTCGCCAGGACTCTGAAAAGAGCTTGTATCTATGGGAACGACGGTGATGTAGAGACATTTCTTCCTACCCGATACACAATTACCGTTTACACTGGAATGTATTGCAGGGCTCTCCTGCCCCTCTCTTCTTCTTATTCTTCAGCGTTCCGAGCCATTGAGGTTCTTTGCTGCAGATACAATCCGTCTCCATTCGTCTCTCTGGTGGACCTTCTCTTGCCAGTCGTTGATTCCAAGTGCTTGTAGGTCTGTATATGTATTATCTCTACACCGCCTTCTTGGTCTACCTCGGGGTCTACGGTCATTTATTTCCTGAGTGTAAGCGAGTTTTGTTTCCCTATTATCTTCCATTCTTTCTATATGCCCCAGCCATTGTAGTCTATTAGCCTTCATGATACCAGTGATTAGCGGGGACTTAAACAGATCATAAATGTCTTTGTTACTTCTTCTTTTCCACTCTCCACTTTGTGTATCCCTAATGGGTCCAAAGATGTGTCTTAAAACTTTGTTCTCAAAGGTTTGTAAGAAGGCTTCGTCTCCTTTTGTTGTACTCCAGGTTTCAGAGCCATACAGCACAACTGGTCTGATCAGTGTTTTGTATATTGTGATTTTGGTGTTACGAGATAGCGCCTTTGATTTTAGTAGATGTTGTTTAAAAAAGTCGCTTAAAAGTCGACAGGGTCGACTACATTGCACCGGGTTTTTATCCCATATGGCTCGGTCTCTTTCCGCAGCACGGAAAGCGTCGCACAAAGCACGAACTCCGTAGCTTTTAGCGACGACCCATGGGAGTCTCCGAAACATTTAACACGTAAACCGAAGGACGCGGCCCGGAATCGAACCCACAACCTTCGGCTCACGAGTCAAACGTCAAACGGCTTGACCACTTCGCCACAGAGACTCCAAGTAGATGTTGTAGTGCATAGTATATCTTATTTCCAGAGTTGATTCTAGTTTGTATTTCTTCCCTTATGATGTTGGAGCAGTTGAAGATTGTACCCAGGTATTTGTATGTTTCCGTTCTTTTAATGGTCATATTATCTATTTGTATGTGGCCAGAGTTTTTAGCCATTCCGTCTCTTGAAATTACCATATATTCTGTCTTATCTTGGTTGATAACCAGCCCCATCTTTGGGCTTTTTCCTTTAAGTGAGTCAATATTTCCAATGTCTTTTGTTCACTTTGCCCTATAATATCTATATCATCTGCATAACCAAGCAGCTTGGATGTTCCTCCAATATCACATTAATCCTTTACCTTCCTTACAACTTTCTCTAGAGCCAGATTGAAGAGTAGCGGCGATAGTGCATCACCCTGTTTCAAGCCAGATGTTATTTGGAAGGGGTCTGATTTCCTGCCTTTATATGTTATTATATTATAAGTATCTTCCATGCATAGTCTGGTCATGTTGATTAACTTCCTTGGTATTCCAAATTCCTGCATAGCATTCCATAGACTATTCCTATGGACACTATCATAAGCCTTTTAAAAATCCACAAAAATGTTATGGAGATCTCTTTTATATTCCCAATTTTTCTCGGCTATTTGTCGTAAGATAAATATCTGATCTATTGTTGATCTGTTTTGTCTAAAACCCGCCTGGTAGTCACCTAATATGTCTTCTGAATATGGTTTTAGTCTATTTAGTAATACTGCGGATAGTATCTTATAGCTTGTGGACAGTAGTGATATTCCTCTATAATTTCCACATTGGAACTTGTCTCCTTTCTTAAAGATAGGGATCAATAATGACTCTTTCCAGTCATGGGGTAATTCTTCTGTCCTCCAGATTTTTATTATTAGTTCGTATAGCTTTAGATGTAATGCATGGCCACCTGCCTTTATAAATTCAGCAGCAATTCCATCAGTCTGCCCCTATCTTAACTCAGAAATTAGCCGAGCACGCGGGATTCGTACTGAAACTTACCAGAGGAGAGAGAGGCTTCAAAGATACTGAGACAATGCTAATGGTTGAAAATGAGCAGGAGTTACTGGGCCCTTTCGTGCAAGTAAATAGACGATAGCGGTCTTCCTGGCCAAAGTGTTAACGACATTGTTCGTAATCCCGTATATCCACGTGGGGAAAACAGCAACTGCGAGAATCGGCAGCGGTTCGCGCCGCACTGGTAATTTACGGGGGTATGTGAGCCTGCCGTTCAGAAAGCAATGGCAAATTACTGAACGTAAAACTTGCCTGTACATTAATAGCAGCTGAAAAATGCTGATGTTGACGGCAACGTCTAGTAAGGGATATGCAACATTAAATTTTTTTTTAAAATAGACGAAGAGTGGTTATTTGGATTAGGCATGGCTATTTTTTTCTTTTGAAACACAGAATGGGTAATACGCCATGGTTTTACTAACGCAGCTCAGGAACCCTGCCACCTTGATCCATTCGTGACCCAAACAGGAGATACACCACACCTCTTCCAGACCCAAACAGGAGGTACACCATACCTCTTCCAGACTCAAACAGGAGGTACACCATACCTCTTCCAGACTCAAACAGGAGGTACACCATACCTCTTCCAGACCCAAACAGGAGGTACACCATACTTCTTCCAGACCCAAACAGGAGGTACACCATACTTCCTCCAGACCCAAACAGGAGATACACCATACTTCCTCCAGACCCAAACAGGAGGTACACCACACTTCTTCCAGACCCAAACATGAGATACACCACACCTCTTCCAGACCCAAACAGGAGATACACCACACTTCTTCCAGACCCAAACAGGAGGTACACCACACCTCTTCCAGGCCCAAACAGGAGATACACCATACCTCTTCCAGACTCAAACAGGAGATACACCATACCTCATCCAGACCCAAACAGCAGATACAACCATACCTCTTCCAGACACAAACAGGAGATAAAACTATACCTCTTCCAGACTCAAACAGGAGATACACCATACCTCTTCCAGACCCAAACAGGAGATAAAACCATACCTCTTCCAGACCCAAACAGGAGATAAAACCATACCTCTTCCAGATCCAAACAGGAGATACACCATACCTCTTCCAGACCCATACAGGAGATACACCATACCTCTTCCAGACCCAAACAGGAGATACACCACACCTCTTCCAGACCCAAACAGGAGATACACCATACCTCTTCCAGACCCATACAGGAGATACACCATCCCTCTTCCAGATCCAAACAGGAGATACACCATACCTCATCCAGACCCAAACAGGAGATACACCACACCTCTTCCAGACCCAAACAGGAGATACACCATACCTCTTCCAGACCCAAACAGGAGATACACCATACCTCTTCCAGACCCAAACCGGAGATACACCACACCTCTTCCAGACCCAAACAGGAGATACACCATAAGTAGTTAGAAAGGCGCAAAACGGTTAGGATTTGGTGGATTGACCTGTGGATTGACCTTGACCTCGGCTGATTTCACTCCCCCTCGGTCATATAGTTGGGTGGGTAAGGGGTGGTATCTAGGTCATATCTAAGGGCGATAATTCTAAGATTTTATGTTTCTAAGGGCAGATAACTATTGAGTGGGTGTATAAAAATTTTAATTAATTATTAAAAATAAAATAAAATAAATAAAAATAAAAATAAATAACGACGGGGTGCGGGGTGGTGGCGAGGGGGTGGGCGCGTGGGGTGAGGCTAGGCGGTTCGGGTTTAAACACTATCAGGTATATAATAATTTTTATTAAATCATGTATAAACAATACAATGCATATTAAATAAGTAGCGGCATAGTGGAAAATTCTGGAAGGTAGTACCGGGGAGTTATACGTCGGCAAGTGTGGGAAAATCTCCGGCGGGTGTGACGGTGGTCGGTTCATAACAGACGTGGAGGGGGTGCATACGGAAAAGTCATTAAGTAAAGGGTTGTAAAAACGTGGGTGAGTGGTGTGTTAAAATATTTTGAACTGTTAGCGCATTGGTGGTGTACATTAGTACGAATAGAAGGAATAGGTGCGGTGGGGATAGTAGTGGGTATGGGTTAGTGAAATTAGTTGATAAGGGTGGTTATTAGTGCTATGTAGATGTTCATAGTAGCTTATTCACTAACATAACACGTGTTACAAATGAAACCTTGAAAGCTAAAGATCGCTGATTGTAATGGATATAGTGTAGTATCATTCGGTGGTAAGGGGTGGGTACCAGGTATTAGTGGTCAACAGATGGTCAAGCAGTGGTCAAGTGGTGGTCAAGTAAGGAAAATTTTAGGGAAAAGTGATTGTAATGATATGGTGATGCTTAAAGGGTGGTAAATTAGTGGTCAAGTAGTGGTCAAGTGTTGGTTAAGTGACGAAAATTTTAGGGAAATTTTAGAGAACAGTGATTGTAATGATATGGTGATGCTTAAAGGGTGGTAAATTAGTGGTCAAGCAGTGGTCAAGCAATGGTCAAGTAATGGTCAAGTAGTCAAGTAAGGACATTTTAGGGAAAAGTGATTGTAATGATATGGTAATGATTAAAGGATGGTAAATTAGTGGTCAAGCAGTGGTCAAGTAGTGGTCAAGTAATGGTCAAGTGAGGAAATTTAAGGGAAAAGTGGTTATAATGATATGGTGATGATTAAAGGGTGGTAAATTAGTGGTCAAGTAGTGGTCAACCAATGGTAAAGTAGTGGTCAAGTGAGGAAATTTTAGGGAAAAGTGGTTATAATGATATGGTGATGATTAAAGGGTGGTAAATTAGTGGTCAAGTAGTGGTCAACCAATGGTCAAGTAGTGGTCAAGTGGTCGAGTGACCACTTAAATTGTAGAGGACGATGTCCCTAAGATTATGGTAGTGGTTAAAGTGATCGATGACATGGTCAAGTAGCGGTCAACCAGTGGTCAAGTGGTCGAATGAACACTTAAAAGGTAGAGAAAAGTACGTATATTGAAACGGTGATGGTAAAATGGTCGACAACGTGGTCAAGCAGTGGTCAAGTAGTGCTCAACCAGTGGTCAACCGCTCAAGTGAGAAAATTGTAGGGTATGGTACGTGTAGTGAAACAGAGATGGATAAATTAAGTAGTGACGTTGTCAAGTAGTGATCAAGTAGCGGGCAAGTACTGGTCAAATGGTCGAGTGACCACTTAAATTGTAAGGGAAAGTACGTGTAGTGAACCTGTGTTGGTTAAAGTGATCGATGACGTGCTCAAGTAGTGGCCAAGTAGTGGTAAATGGTCGAGTGACTACTTAAATTGTCGGTGAAAGTAGGTATAGTGACATGGTGATGATCAAGAGTTGGTCAAGTGGTGCTCAAATAGTGGTCAAGTAGTGGTCAAGTAGTCGAATGACCACTTAAATTATAGGGTATGGTACGTGTAGTGAAACGGTGATGGTAAAATAAGTAAGGACATAGTCAAATAGTGGTCAAGTACTGGTGAAGTAGTGATCAAGTGGTCGAAGGATCACTTAAATTGTAGGGTATGGTATGTGTAGTGACATGATGATGGTTAAAGTGATCGATGAAATGATCAAGACGTTATGCCGACTGCTAAGTTCAGAAAGTAATGTCCTTACTATCGGCAATTTCCCTGACAGGAGCGCCTCGAGCACTGATTTTGTATTGATCAATAGCACCTAGTGGTACAGTCAACACACATGGACAATAGTTACATCCGGTCAAAGATGGCGTCGCACCCTATCACACATGGGTAATTGCTACAACCAAACTACGTCTCATTCACTAAAACTGGTCAAATATGGTGTCACATCCGGTCACAGGGGTAATGGTACATCTTAGACACGTGGTTAAGAGGGAAACTATAGAAAAAGGGTGTCCTATCGGTTGTCGAGTCAAGGAACCTAACGTATGATGATCACTGTGTATAGGAGTGAATACACTGCATCATCAACATTGCATCCGAAGGCTAAAAGGGTCACCCTTCTCTCTCTCTCTCCTTTCTATAACCGTGTAGTCCTAGTGTTATCCGGTTACACCAAAGGACACTCGGGCATCAATACAACATAAACTGGTCTCGAAAACCCCATACGCGCATGTAAACAAATCACCACAGTGTCCGACTAAGCCTTTCTCATATTCATAGTACAGAGCTGTGATCACAGAGGCTAGTCGGGGAAATCGTATCTGTACGTAACAACTATCGGGTCATACAGCGACGAGTGGGTAGTGGGTGTTAACAGATGCACACAAACACAACAAACTGCCCCGATTCAACCTTAGGCAATGCACGTAACATGACAGGTCACATGTCCGCCGTCATAATCAGCGACGTTATCACGTATCAAATTAGATAGCCACACTTTCATTTCCTTTCTATGTGTCCATAGTGTCTTTACATCTTTCTCCAGAAAACCATTTCCAAGACCAATATATGTTTTTTGTCAGTGTACCTGCTCAGTGCCACACTTCACAACCAGACAAAAGTACACGTTCTATGTACCACTTCAACCGTCAAATAAGAAAATATGTTAGACAAAATATTAAAATTATTGGTCAAATACAGAAATATATCACCCAAACTTATAAAAAGTAGGAACATATGTTAACCAAATGGAAAATATCTTAGCCAAATAGGAAAATTTGTTAGCCAAATAGAAAAAATATTGACCACGTAACGATATATCTTGTCCACACTTATGAAAAGTAGGGAAATTTGTTAGTCAAATGAGAAAAAAGATTGACCAAGTAACGAAATACCCAAACCAAACTTATGAAAAGTACGAAACTTTGTTAAGCAAGTATGAAAATGTATCGACCAAACAGAGAAATATATCACCCAAACTTATAAAAAGTAGGAACATATGTTAACCAAATGGAAAATATCTTAGCCAAATAGGAAAATTTGTTAGCCAAATAGAAAAAATATTGACCACGTAACGATATGTCCACACTTATGAAAAGTAGGGAAATTTGTTAGTCAAATGAGAAAAAACATTGACCAAGTAACGAAATACCCAAACCAAACTTATGAAAAGTACGAAACTTTGTTAAGCAAGTATGAAAATGTATCGACCAAACAGAGAAATATATCACCCAAACTTATAAAAAGTAGGAACATATTTTAACCAAAGGGAAAATACCTTGGCCAAATAGGAAAATTTGTTAGCCAAAGGAGAAAAAAGATTGACCAAGTAACGAAATTCCCCAACCAAACTTATGAAAAGTACGAAACTTTGTTAAGCAAGTATGAAAAGGTATCGTCCAAACAGAGAAATATATCACCTAAACTTATAAAAAGTAGGAACATATGTTAACCAAATGGAAAATATCTTGGCAAATAGGAAAATTTGTTAGCCAAATGGGGAAAATATTGTCCAAGTAACGAAATATCCCCCAACAAACTTATGAAAAGTACGAAACTTTGTTAAGCAAGTATGAAAAGGTATCGACCAAGTAGAGAAATATATCACCCAAACTTATAAAAAGTAAGAACATATGTTAACCACATGAGAAAATATCTTGGCCAAATAGGAAAATTTGTTAGCCAAATGAGAAAAAAGATTGTCCAAGTAACGAAATATCCCCCAACAAACTTAGGAAAAGTACGAAACTTTGTTAAGCAAGTATGAAAAGGTATCGACCAAACAGAGAAATATATCACCCAAACTTATAAAAAGTAGGAACATATGTTAACCAAATGGAAAATATCTTGGCCAAATAATAAAATTTGTTAGCCAAATAGAAAAAAAATATTGACCACGTAACGATATATCTTGTCCACACTTATGAAAAGTAGGAAAATTTGTTAGCCAAATGGGGAAAATATTGACCACGTAACGAAATACCCCCCAACAAACTTAGGAAAAGTACGAAAACTTTGTTAAGCAAGTATGAAAAGGTATCGACCAAACAGAGAAATATATCACCCAAACTTATAAAAAGTAGGAACATATGTTAACCAAATGGAAAATATCTTGGCCAAATAGGAAATATTGTTAGCCAAATAGAAAAAATATTGACCACGTAACGATATATCTTGTCCACACTTATGAAAAGTAGGGAAATTTGTTAGTCAAATGGGGAAAATATTGACCACGTAACGAAATACCCCCCAAAAAACTTAGGAAAAGTACGAAACTTTGTTAAGCAAGTATGAAAAGGTATCGGCCAAACAGAGAAATATATCACCCAAACTTATAAAAAGTAGGAACATATGTTAACCAAATGGAAAATAGCTTGGCCAAATAGGAAAATTTGTTAGCCAAATAGAAAAAATATTGACCACGTAACGATATATCTTGTCCACACTTATGAAAAGTAGGGAAATTTGTTAGTCAAATGGGGAAAATATTGACCACGTAACGAAATACCCCCCAACAAACTTAGGAAAAGTACGAAACTTTGTTAAGCAAGTATGAAAAGGTATCGGCCAAACAGAGAAATATAACACCCAAACTTATGAAAAGTAGGAAACTTTGTTAGCCAAAGTGAAAAAAACCTAGGTCAAGTAAGAAAATTCTGATAACCAAATGTGAAAAGTGTCGGCCAAATACAGAAATTGCTCAACCAAACTTATAAAACGTAGGAAAATTGTTATTCAAACGGGAAAGCTATTGAACAACTAGGAAAATGTAATAGTCAAAGAAGAATAATATTGAACAAGTAATGAAATATATCATTCAAACTTATGAAAAGTAGGAAGCCTTGATAACCAAATGTGAAAAATATCACTCAAAGAGAGAAATAGCTCGCCCCAACGTATAAAAAGTAGGAAAATTGTCGGCCAAAGGGGAAAAAGTTAGACCAAATACAGAAATATCTCGACCAAACTTATAAAAATCTAGGAAAAAATAGTACCCAACACAACTAAAAGGCTGACTAAAGTTATAAATCCAAACTTATAAAAATAACCAAATAGGAAAACATATTGACCAAGTACAGACATATATCAATCAAACTTATAAACTTGTCGTCCAAAGTGATAAAAAACAAAGAAAGGCTGTCAGCCAGTCTAAGAAATAGGTATGGAAAAGTAAGTCGACCAAGCTCAGAAAAAAAAAGAAAAAAAAAAAGGAAATAAAAATATAACTTCTGTAGTCTTGGTCGACTTACTTTTCCATACCTATTTCTTAGACTGGCTGACAGCCTTTCTTTGTTTTTTATCACTTTGGACGACAAGTTTATAAGTTTGATTGATATATGTCTGTACTTGGTCAATATGTTTTCCTATTTGGTTATTTTTATAAGTTTGGATTTATAACTTTAGTCAGCCTTTTAGTTGTGTTGGGTACTATTTTTTCCTAGATTTTTATAAGTTTGGTCGAGATATTTCTGTATTTGGTCTAACTTTTTCCCCTTTGGCCGACAATTTTCCTACTTTTTATACGTTGGGGCGAGCTATTTCTCTCTTTGAGTGATATTTTTCACATTTGGTTATCAAGGCTTCCTACTTTTCATAAGTTTGAATGATATATTTCATTACTTGTTCAATATTATTCTTCTTTGACTATTACATTTTCCTAGTTATTCAATAGCTTTCCCGTTTGAATAACAATTTTCCTACGTTTATAAGTTTGGTTGAGCAATTTCTGTATTTGGCCGACACTTTTCACATTTGGCTATCAGAATTTTCTTACTTGACCTAGGTTTTTTCACTTTGGCTAACAAAGTTTCCTACTTTTCATAAGTTTGGGTGTTATATTTCTCTGTTTGGCCGATACCTTTTCATACTTGCTTAACAAAGTTTCGTACTTTTCCTAAGTTTGTTGGGGGGTATTTCGTTACGTGGTCAATATTTTCCCCATTTGACTAACAAATTTCCCTACTTTTCATAAGTGTGGACAAGATATATCGTTACGTGGTCAATATTTTTTCTATTTGGCTAACAAATTTTCCTATTTGGCCAAGCTATTTTCCATTTGGTTAACATATGTTCCTACTTTTTATAAGTTTGGGTGATATATTTCTCTGTTTGGCCGATACCTTTTCATACTTGCTTAACAAAGTTTCGTACTTTTCCTAAGTTTTTTGGGGGGTATTTCGTTACGTGGTCAATATTTTCCCCATTTGACTAACAAATTTCCCTACTTTTCATAAGTGTGGACAAGATATATCGTTACGTGGTCAATATTTTTTCTATTTGGCTAACAATATTTCCTATTTGGCCAAGATATTTTCCATTTGGTTAACATATGTTCCTACTTTTTATAAGTTTGGGTGATATATTTCTCTGTTTGGTCGATACCTTTTCATACTTGCTTAACAAAGTTTTCGTACTTTTCCTAAGTTTGTTGGGGGTATTTCGTTACGTGGTCAATATTTTCCCCATTTGGCTAACAAATTTTCCTACTTTTCATAAGTGTGGACAAGATATATCGTTACGTGGTCAATATTTTTTTCTATTTGGCTAACAAATTTTATTATTTGGCCAAGATATTTTCCATTTGGTTAACATATGTTCCTACTTTTTATAAGTTTGGGTGATATATTTCTCTGTTTGGTCGATACCTTTTCATACTTGCTTAACAAAGTTTCGTACTTTTCCTAAGTTTGTTGGGGGATATTTCGTTACTTGGACAATATTTTCCCCATTTGGCTAACAAATTTTCCTATTTGGCCAAGATATTTTCCATTTGGTTAACATATGTTCTTACTTTTTATAAGTTTAGGTGATATATTTCTCTGTTTGGTCGATACCTTTTCATACTTGCTTAACAAAGTTTCGTACTTTTCCTAAGTTTGTTGGGGGGTATTTCGTCACTTGGACAATATTTTCCCCATTTGGCTAACAAAATTTTCCTATTTGGCCAAGGTATTTTCTCTGTGGTTAACATATGTTCCTACTTTTTATAAGTTTGGGTGATATATTTCTCTACTTGGTCGATACCTTTTCATACTTGCTTAACAAAGTTTCGTACTTTTCCTAAGTTTGTTGGGGGATATTTCGTTACTTGGACAATATTTTCCCCATTTGGCTAACAAATTTTCCTATTTGCCCAAGATATTTTCCATTTGGTTAACATATGTTCCTACTTTTTATAAGTTTAGGTGATATATTTCTCTGTTTGGACGATACCTTTTCATACTTGCTTAACAAAGTTTCGTACTTTTCATAAGTTTGGTTGGGGAATTTCGTTACTTGGTCAATCTTTTTTCTCCTTTGGCTAACAAATTTTCCTATTTGGCCAAGGTATTTTCCCTTTGGTTAAAATATGTTCCTACTTTTTATAAGTTTGGGTGATATATTTCTCTGTTTGGTCGATACATTTTCATACTTGCTTAACAAAGTTTCGTACTTTTCATAAGTTTGGTTTGGGTATTTCGTTACTTGGTCAATCTTTTTTCTCATTTGACTAACAAATTTCCCTACTTTTCATAAGTGTGGACAAGATATATCGTTACGTGGTCAATATTTTTTCTATTTGGCTAACAAATTTTCCTATTTGGCTAAGATATTTTCCATTTGGTTAACATATGTTCCTACTTTTTATAAGCTTGGGTGATATATTTCTCTGTTTGGTCGATACATTTTCATACTTGCTTAACAAAGTTTCGTACTTTTCATAAGTTTGGTTTGGGTATTTCGTTACTTGGTCAATCTTTTTTCTCATTTGACTAACAAATTTCCCTACTTTTCATAAGTGTGGACAAGATATATCGTTACGTGGTCAATATTTTTTCTATTTGGCTAACAAATTTTCCTATTTGGCTAAGATATTTTCCATTTGGTTAACATATGTTCCTACTTTTTATAAGTTTGGGTGATATATTTCTGTATTTGACCAATAATTTTAATATTTTGTCTAACATATTTTCTTATTTGACGGTTGAAGTGGTACATAGAACGTGTACTTTTGTCTGGTTGTGAAGTGTGGCACTGAGCAGGTACACTGACAAAAAACATATATTGGTCTTGGAAATGGTTTTCTGGAGAAAGATGTAAAGACACTATGGACACATAGAAAGGAAATGAAAGTGTGGCTATCTAATTTGATACGTGATAACGTCGCTGATTATGACGGCGGACATGTGACCTGTCATGTTACGTGCATTGCCTAAGGTTGAATCGGGGCAGTTTGTTGTGTTTGTGTGCATCTGTTAACACCCACTACCCACTCGTCGCTGTATGACCCGATAGTTGTTACGTACAGATACGATTTCCCCGACTAGCCTCTGTGATCACAGCTCTGTACTATGAATATGAGAAAGGCTTAGTCGGACACTGTGGTGATTTGTTTACATGCGCGTATGGGGTTTTCGAGACCAGTTTATGTTGTATTGATGCCCGAGTGTCCTTTGGTGTAACCGGATAACACTAGGACTACACGGTTATAGAAAGGAGAGAGAGAGAGAAGGGTGACCCTTTTAGCCTTCGGCTGCAATGTTGATGATGCAGTGTATTCACTCCTATACACAGTGATCATCATACGTTAGGTTCCTTGACTCGACAACCGATAGGACACCCTTTTTCTATAGTTTCCCTCTTAACCACGTGTCTAAGATGTCCCATTACCCCTGTGACCGGATGTGACACCATATTTGACCAGTTTTAGTGAATGAGACGTAGTTTGGTTGTAGCAATTACCCATGTGTGATAGGGTGCGACGCCATCTTTGACCGGATGTAACTATTGTCCATGTGTGTTGACTGTACCACTAGGTGCTATTGATCAATACAAAATCAGTGCTCGAGGCGCTCCTGTCAGGGAAATTGCCGATAGTAAGGACATTACTTTCTGAACTTAGCAGTCGGCATAACGTCTTGATCATTTCATCGATCACTTTAACCATCATCATGTCACTACACATACCATACCCTACAATTTAAGTGATCCTTCGACCACTTGATCACTACTTCACCAGTACTTGACCACTATTTGACTATGTCCTTACTTATTTTACCATCACCGTTTCACTACACGTACCATACCCTATAATTTAAGTGGTCATTCGACTACTTGACCACTACTTGACCACTATTTGAGCACCACTTGACCAACTCTTGATCATCACCATGTCACTATACCTACTTTCACCGACAATTTAAGTAGTCATTCGACCATTTACCACTACTTGGCCACTACTTGAGCACGTCATCGATCACTTTAACCAACACAGGTTCACTACACGTACTTTCCCTTACAATTTAAGTGGTCACTCGACCATTTGACCAGTACTTGCCCGCTACTTGATCACTACTTGACAACGTCACTACTTAATTTATCCATCTCTGTTTCACTACACGTACCATACCCTACAATTTTCTCACTTGAGCGGTTGACCACTGGTTGAGCACTACTTGACCACTGCTTGACCCCGTTGTCGACCATTTTACCATCACCGTTTCAATATACGTACTTTTCTCTACCTTTTAAGTGTTCATTCGACCACTTGACCACTGGTTGACCGCTACTTGACCATGTCATCGATCACTTTAACCACTACCATAATCTTAGGGACATCGTCCTCTACAATTTAAGTGGTCACTCGACCACTTGACCACTACTTGACCATTGGTTGACCACTACTTGACCACTAATTTACCACCCTTTAATCATCACCATATCATTATAACCACTTTTCCCTAAAATTTCCTCACTTGACCACTACTTTACCATTGGTTGACCACTACTTGACCACTAATTTACCACCCTTTAATCATCACCATATCATTATAACCACTTTTCCCTTAAATTTCCTCACTTGACCACTACTTGACCACTACTTGACCACTGCTTGACCACTAATTTACCATCCTTTAATCATCACCATATCATTACAATCACTGTTCCCTAAAATTTCCCTAAAATTTTCGTCACTTAACCAACACTTGACCACTACTTGACCACTACTTGACCACTAATTTACCACCCTTTAAGCATCACCATATCATTACAATCACTTTTCCCTAAAATTTTCCTACTTGACCACCACTTGACCACTGCTTGACCACTAATATCCTGGTACCCACCCCTTACCGCCGAATGATACTACACTATATCCATTACAATCAGCGATCTTTAGCTTTCAAGGTTTCATTTGTAACACGTGTTATGTTAGTGAATAAGCTACTATGAACATCTACATAGCACTAATAACCACCCTTATCAACTAATTTCACTAACCCATACCCACTACTATCCCCACCGCACCTATTCCTTCTATTCGTACTAATGTACACCACCAATGCGCTAACAGTTCAAAATATTTTAACACACCACTCACCCACGTTTTTACAACCCGTTACTTAATGACTTTTCCGTATGCACCCCCTCCACGTCTGTTATGAACCGACCACCGTCACACCCGCCGGAGATTTTCCCACACTTGCCGACGTATAACTCCCCGGTACTACCTTCCAGAATTTTCCACTATGCCGCTACTTATTTAATATGCATTGTATTGTTTATACATGATTTAATAAAAATTATTATATACCTGATAGTGTTTAAACCCGAACCGCCTAGTCCTCACCCCACGCGCCCACCCCCTCGCCACCACCCCGCACCCCGTCGTTATTTATTTTTATTTTTATTTATTTTATTTTATTTTATAATAATTAATTAAAATTTGTATACACCCACTCAATAGTTATCTGCCCTTAGAAACATAAAATCTTAGAATTATCGCCCTTAGATATGACCTAGATACCACCCCTTACCCCACCCAACTATATGACCGAGGGGGAGTGAAAATCAGCCGAGGTCAAGGTCAATCCACAGGTCAATCCACCAAATCCTAACCGTTTTGCGCCTTTCTAACTACTACCATACCTCTTCCAGACCCAAACCGGAGATACACCATACTTCTTCCAGAAAGCCTTTTTTCATCTGGGTTGGCTGGTGAATTTTTATTTCCCTTTCTGTATACTTGTTCATGCTTGGTTGGGTTTTACAACTATAGTTCATCACATCGGAGATATTGCACCTGACAGGGTTCATCACATCGGAGATATTGCACCTGACAGGGTTCATCACATCGGAGATATTGCACCTGACAGGGTTCATCACATCGGAGATATTGCACCTGACAGGGTTCATCACATCGGAGATATTGCACCTGACAGGGTTCATCACATCGGAGATATTGCACCTGATCCTAGCGCCAGTTGTCATCTAGATGGGTACCTCTGTTGCCTTTTCTTTGTACATTTTTAGATGTCAACCTGGATTATTTGAAAAGCTCTTATTCTGCTTCACTAACTTTCACTGGCTGGAAGGGACGATTCTTTAGGAAACAGTGGGGGGGGGGGGGGGGGGGAGAGAGAGAGAGAGAGAGAGAGAGAGAGAGAGAGAGAGAGAGAGAGAGAAGAGGAGAGAGAGAGAGAGGGAGAGGAGGAGGAAAGGGGGAGGGGGGGGAAACAGTCTTTGGAGCGGGGATAGCCTGCAACGGTCAACTCTCCGTAGAAGCCTCTTACGACACGTTTAGTAGGTTACGGTGTTATTTTACTGTGTTTCCCTTTTTAGTTGAATTTAATCGAACAATCTTGTATTTTATTCTTCTTTCTTAGAAATAAGCATTGTTTTACTCAGCCAGCTCTTTATACGGATAGAAACTCAAGCTTAAGTGTAAACTTTTAACAAGCTGGTGCAGAACAATTTGGTAAATCATTAGTGTCAAGTCCCATTTGTCGTCAGTATAAATGAGTTTAGAGGTCCCAAGAAATGCACTTTCCCTTGTAACGACGCAACGTTGTTCTTTGGGTTTAGTGGACAATTTTTCGTTATATCGTATTTTTGAAGTGATCGACCAATCTTCACCCCAACATTTCAAAACGTGAATTCTCTTGAATTTGTACCCAGTGAAATCTAAAGAGACAATGGAGAAACATTTTGTAAGGAAGTTTTCAAATAATTGGATTGATATATTTGGAAGGGACTGATGTAAGACGGAACAGTGCGCTAATGTGTGACCCCGTTGAAAAAATAACTTCGTTCGTTAGTTCTGTGATCAAGAGGAAAAAAAGAGGAAGAAGAGAGAGGAGGGAGGGAGAAGAGAGAGGAGAGAAAGAAAAGAATGATTGAGGGATATGATATAAGATGGTGTGAAGCCTAAAAGTTCGTTCCTCAGTCGAACTCTGCCTACTACACACTACCTTTGATAGTAAAGAAAGAGGGAGAACAAGGGAGAGAGAGAGAGAGAGAGAAGGAGAAAAAGGATGAGAGTAAGGGATACGACAGATAGAGGTTCGTGTCTCCGCGTGAGAACAATAGTTAATTACTATTGCACCATCAATGTCTCGTGGTGTATGTTATCAGGTTATAGAAGAGATGTACAGCCTCACCAGGTCTCTAAGCTACTCTAATCTACTACAATCTCAGACTGACAAGTCGAAATAAAAGGCAACTCAAACATATTTATTTTCTTCTGAACAGTAACAGAGTGACAATCTACAGCATAATCACATAAAGTAACCAGTACATGCATTGAAGACACATCTACGTATAATCGACTCCAAAAAACAACACAATACTGCATGACGCCACAAGGGGGAGGGTAGATAATGTAATAAACTATACAACCAGATGTTAGGGAATTATTACCTACTATCACCTCCTAACCGCATGAAGAAAAGGACTAAATCTAGGAATTACACCGGCCTTTGTTTCATAACTATCTCTCCGTAGGCTTATCAGTGGTACATGTATTCAGCCCAAACACCCATTGATCCACAGATTGATCCATCAATCCATATACCCAGGGATCTAATTCGCTCCCATCCAACTTGTTCAGCGGGTAACTGTTTACCCAGACAATGTCTGAAACATTATAAAACAATACCCGTGAGTTTTATGTGAGAATAAACATTAGTCTTTCACTACCTACAAATTCCTTAACACCTATCGCTTCTTTATCTATACTAGTATTAGTATATCTTAGCCATAACATAAATTAAGAACCTTATTGTGAACACATATGTTTAACTAATATTATTATCGCCTATTTCCCGACGCGCCGCCTACAGCCAACATTAAGTATTTAACCATTCACCCGAAGATCTGAACTCGCTGCCTGTACCACGCCGGGCCAGCCTAACTACACCTTAGCTACACAACCGCAGAAGCGCGACCTCCTTTCACCTATGTCCAGCTAACAAAAGACAACATTCCTTCCTGTGTCCGTCCCGTCTCCGGCCGACGATCTCACCTATTGTCTGGTTGACCTAGTGATCGCGAGTGCCTTGCCATCTTCTTCTGCCATCTGCTGGGTTTGGTCGCTGTGTTTATATCTTGCAATACTGCCATCTCTTCGTATTTACATGCACGTTGCACTAGCCTAGTTCTCATTAATCTTGTAGGCTAATGGCTCAGTTTACATGAACATATACAGTTTATCCACACTCTGCTTATCTCTCCGATTAATATGACTCCCAACACTATAGACCAGCCATTTATATATACGTAATTTGCAGGACGTCGCATCCAATCCTAATCCATTGTCGACTGCTCATAATTATTCGGTAAACTTACCTACAGTAGTTTGCCATAGCTCTCTAAACTAAAGTACCTGATTTATAATATACAACTAAACTAATTAGGTCTAAGTCTTATGTCAACTTACATTCTTCTTCTGCCATCCAGTGGGTTTTATGGTCGTCCTTCTGGGTTTCATTTGTCTCTGCCCAATCAATCGCTTGTCGTGGATCCCACTTGACCTTATTGTCATATCTGACCTTTAGTCTCCTGCGTGGTTCCAACCGCAGTGTTCCTGGCTATGGTCGTCCTGTTTGACGTTTAGCCATCTACTGCAACTAACGAGCGGTCTCCTTAGCTGGCGGTCCTCTTAACTCAAGTGGCTTTCTTGCACTTTAACGACCCTCGGACTCTGCGTGTCTTTCCCTTCTTTGGCTTATCTGCCTTGGGTAGGTTCCGTTCACAGATCCTTAGTCGCTCTCACTCCTATCAGTGATTCAGACGAATTCTAGCATGAGCGCTTGTCCGTCTTCCTTCACTTCCTCCTCCTACAGATACTATACAGACTTGGGCACGGATTAGCCACAATTTCTGAAGTCCTGTTACTATGTTCCTTGGGCTGCCCCAAGAGGGCTCAGCCCCTTGCCGCTCCCGGAGTCCACTATTAACTGTCCTCTCTCCTGCTCGACTCTCCTAACTGACTGGATCCTCAAGTATATATTACTTCTCGAGTTGGCGCCTTTCTTGAATCACGTGACGTCGCTGTCCCTTGTCATCCAATCAGTACTTCGCGTACCCTGCTTCAATTTGCATACTACCATCATATCATTAACCCAAATCTACATTGTCTCTGAAGTTCATGGTCCTGAGTTTATCGTCCTTGTTTGAGTTCATGCTCTTTAAATTAGATTTCCCAGCTCAAGCACATTCCCACTGCTATAAATCTGCCCCTCCGTTGTATTTCTTGCCCAAACTGACAGTTCCCCACAAAGCCTATGCTACGTTTGGCTTCATGTTTCCTGAATTTCTCATTTCACTAACAACGAAAGGTAAACTCTCGGTTAGCAGGCCGTGATCAAGTCAGCGCCCGGTCACTCACTAATTTTGAACTTATACTGGTTGGTGAACTTTCTGTCTCAAAATCATTCCAGTCATTGCCCTCTAGTAAACTGAGGCAGTATGTGAAAACCACTTTCCCTACTGTCTCATACCCACCTACCAAAAGTTGATGGGTCCCACCATCAATATACCGTCATTCCTCCTTGAGATCGAAGCCCTGGCTCCGCATCTGACATCCCTCATAAACAATATTGGACGCCTAAGGTGAAAAACTCTTTTTGGAACTTCCACCCCAAATATTAATAATAATATAATAAATACTGGTTGCATCCCCTGCTCTCCCAGTGCATAAGGCAGTTAAATCTTGTTCGTCTTCTGACGTGCATCATAACAAAATAGTAACCAACTAATATTATCAATAAAAACAGTTCAATACCTGGCATGCCGGGGATTCCCCAGAAAACAAAATCATCAATCAATGGGTGCAATACTTAGGGGCACCACAATTAATAAAACAACGTCAATATAGGCATTCACTTAATATGCCACTCCCCTGTAACAACAACAAAACCAACAATCAAATTCACATCGGTGCTACCCACTAGGACATATGTAGTCATCCTTGAATCTGAAAAAAAAACATTGTAACAATTCCTGTGACACGACAGGCAAATGCCTGGTCACCACACATAATAAAACAACCAATTCTCCCCTATTCGCAAGGACCATCAGCCTGAAGCTACAATCTTCACAATCACCGCCGATGTACACAAAAACAGATCAGCCCCTACTGTAAGTACACAATATTTAGTGGTCATAGAAACAAACCAAACATATATCATGAAACAGCTTTCGACATAAAAACAAATGTGCGCCCAGTCGTTGGACATCATGCTCAATTGTCTTGGCGCTGAAATAACTCTGAAAAAAATGTGTGCCCAGTTCTTGGACACCCTGGCGCTGAAATAACTCTAAAAAAAACATTTGTTTGCCCAGTTCCCGGACATGGCGCTAACATGTATTCTTCGCCATGCCCCTTCACATTAAAAACAAACATATACCCGCATTAACATCTACCCGGGCAATCTCAGATTATAAATGGACTTCTTGGCCTCCTGGCACGACGTTGAACCGTGTGTTGTCACTATGACACCCAATACTACAGTTGTGTCTGCCCAACACGATAGTGAGGCCCACACAAAAATAACAGCATTCGCGTACCCGACTTGACACCTTCCGCTATGGAAATAACAAGGGAGCTAACTGCTCCACAACAGTTGATCCCCTCAAGTAGTCATATTCATTTAAACAACAAAATAACATGTTTCTAACTACAGTTCATGAACCTGTAAAACAAACAAAGGATGGCTAACCGTGACGACACCAAAATTGTCATTCAATTATGAACCAACACTACAGCACGAACGTTTAACTAATTATTTAACTGCTGTTCATTGTCACGCTGGAATAAATATATAAAGAATATGTTTCTGCTTGCGGGTGCTCTCTGGATTCCGTTTTCTTCTTCACTGAATTTCTACGATTGTTTCTTTGTGTCTATTCTATATGCACGGGCAGAAATATAGGGCGTCACTTGTCATTCACTGCCCAACACTGTTAACATGTCTAATTCTGGTATCCTGAACACGCTGGTAGGATGAATTCCACCTCTGTTCCCGCTTCTAAAATAAAGGGATATTCTAACTACCACGAATTACACTGTCATTTGTCTCTTCACAACAGCCATAATAAACTCACTAAATAAAACACAGGGGAATATCCCCTCTTGATGATCTAATTGTTCATGCGTGAATTTCTGGTATGCACATGTGCCATTGATAACGTTTGGCACAGCCCGTCTCGCTCTGTTCTATTCTGCAGAAGGAAAAAAAAGGGGGGGGGGGAGTGAAACATATTGTCCTGATGGCTTCAGATGTTGCTACTGCCCCCTGGCGTATTGAGTTCAGCCAGGCAAACAGCTGCCTTCCTGACAAACTAAGTCACACTCGTCCCCGTACAGCCACAGGTTTGGCATGCTCTGCATATCAGGTGTGGGAATTGTTCTTATACTTTGCATGGCTCTGGGTTTCGCTTGCCATACCCTGTCGTCAATCATGACTCTACTTCCTGGACGAAGAGTGGGTGGCCTTGGTATAACGGTGGGGTATTTTATTGTGATACCCTTCAATCAGTGAGTTAGTCTTTAACGTGCACTGAAAAGAGGAACTTGTCCTTTAACGATAACAAGATAAGACCACCCTTACGTTGACTTGCTCTGCTCAGCTGTTGTCTGAGCTCATTTCGGACAGATTCCGCTGCGCTGACACTCCTTCTGAGTTGGCTATCCCTGGGTATTTTGTTGTAGTGGGTTTTCCTGTATTCTTGTAGCAAGGTGGTTATGGCCGGTGTACTTTACACAAGAGTTTCTAACTGAACAGACTTAGTAGAAACCTCGCCGACAGATAGTTCAGACAATTTACCAACCAGCTATGAGATAAGTAGCCTAGTAAAGGAACACTTACTGAGACAACTATCGAGCAGGCAATCACGAACTACTGACTGTAAGCGACAAATCTATGTATACGATCTCACTATGTAGTAGAACCTGACACCGCCGAGACAAAGTTCACATGGAATATTCTGGGAACTCCTGGACTACAATAGGAACCCCAGATTATTCTGGAAACAATCCTGCCGACGACGCCATGTGTGATCAAGAGAAAAAAAGAGGAAGAAGAGAGAGGAGGGAGGGAGAAGAGAGAGGAGAGAAAGAAAAGAATGATTGAGGGAAATGATATAAGATAGTGTGAAGCCTAAAAGTTCGTTCCTCAGTCGAACTCTGCCTACTACACACTACCTTTGATAGTAAAGAAAGAGGGAGAACAAGGAGAGAGAGAGAGAAGGAGAAAAGAGGATGAGAGTAAGGGATACGACAGATAGAGGTTCGTGTCTCCGCGTGAGAACAATAGTTAATTACTATTGCACCATCAATGTCTCGTGGTGTATGTTATCAGGTTATAGAAGAGAGGTACAGCCTCACAAGGTCTCTAAGCTACTCTAAATTATATTACTTCAGACTGACAAGTCGAAATAAAAGGCAACTCAAACATATTTATTTTCTTCTGAACAGTAACAGAGTGACAATCTACAGCATAATCACATAAAGTAACCAGTACATGCATTGAAGACACATCTATGTATAATCGACTCCAAAAAACAACACAATACTGCATGACGCCACCAGGGGAGGTAGATAATGTAATAAACTATACAACCAGATGTTAGGGAATTATTACCTACTATCACCTCCTAACCGCATGAAGAAAAGGACTAAATCTAGGAATTACACCGGCCTTTGTTTCATAACTATCTCTCCGTAGGCTTATCAGTGGTACATGTATTCAGCCCAAACACCCATTGATCCACAGATTGATCCATCAATCCATATACCCAGGGATCTAATTCGCTCCCATCCAACTTGTTCAGCGGGTAACTGTTTACCCAGACAATGTCTGAAACATTATAAAACAATACCCGTGAGTTTTATGTGAGAATAAACATTAGTCTTTCACTACCTACAAATTCCTTAACACCTATCGCTTCTTTATCTATACTAGTATTAGTATATCTTAGCCATAACATAAATTAAGAACCTTATTGTGAACACATATGTTTAACTAATATTATTATCGCCTATTTCCCGACGCGCCGCCTACAGCCAACATTAAGTATTTAACCATTCACCCGAAGATCTGAACTCGCTGCCTGTACCACGCCGGGCCAGCCTAACTACACCTTAGCTACACAACCGCAGAAGCGCGACCTCCTTTCACCTATGTCCAGCTAACAAAAGACAACATTCCTTCCTGTGTCCGTCCCGTCTCCGGCCGACGATCTCACCTATTGTCTGGTTGACCTAGTGATCGCGAGTGCCTTGCCTATCTTCTTCTGCGTCTGCTGGTTTGGTCGCTGTGTTTATATCCTTGCAATACTGCCATCTCTGCGTATTTACATGCCGTTGCACTCGCCTAGTTCTCATTAATCTTGTAGGCTAATGGCTCAGTTTACATGAACATATACAGTTTATCCACACTCTGCTTATCTCTCCGATTAATATGACTCCCAACACTATATTACCGGCCATTTATATATACGTAATTTGCAGGACGTCGCATCCAATCCTAATCCTTTGTCGACTGCTCATAATTATTCGGTAAACTTACCTACAGTAGTTTGCTATAGCTCTCTAAACTAAAGTACCTGATTTATAATATACAACTAAACTAATTAGGTCTAAGTCTTATGTCAACTTACATTCTTCTTCTGCCATCCAGTGGGTTTTATGGTCGTCCTTCTGGGTTTCATTTGTCTCTGCCCAATCAATCGCTTGTCGTGGATCCCACTTGACCTTATTGTCATATCTGACCTTTAGTCTCCTGCGTGGTTCCAACCGCAGTGTTCCTGGCTATGGTCGTCCTGTTTGACGTTTAGCCATCTACTGCAACTAACGAGCGGTCTCCTTAGCTGGCGGTCCTCTTAACTCAAGTGGCTTTCTTGCACTTTAACGACCCTCGGACTCTGCGTGTCTTTCCCTTCTTTGGCTTATCTGCCTTGGGTAGGTTCCGTTCACAGATCCTTAGTCGCTCTCACTCCTATCAGTGATTCAGACGAGTTCTAGCATGAGCGCTTGTCCGTCTTCCTTCACTTCCTCCTCCTACAGATACTATACAGACTTGGGCACGGATTAGCCACAATTTCTGAAGTCCTGTTACTATGTTCCTTGGGCTGCCCCAAGAGGGCTCAGCCCCTTGCCGCTCCCGGAGTCCACTATTAACTGTCCTCTCTCCTGCTCGACTCTCCTAACTGACTGGATCCTCAAGTATATATTACTTCTCGAGTTGGCGCCTTTCTTGAATCACGTGACGTCGCTGTCCCTTGTCATCCAATCAGTACTTCGCGTACCCTGCTTCAATTTGCATACTACCATCATATCATTAACCCAAATCTACATTGTCTCTGAAGTTCATGGTCCTGAGTTTATCGTCCTTGTTTGAGTTCATGCTCTTTAAATTAGATTTCCCAGCTCAAGCACATTCCCACTGCTATAAATCTGCCCCTCCGTTGTATTCCTTGCCCAAACTGACAGTTCCCCACAAAGCCTATGCTACGTTTGGCTTCATGTTTCCTGAATTTCTCATTTCACTAACAACGAAAGGTAAACTCTCGGTCAGTAGGCCGTGATCAAGTCAGCGCCCGGTCACTCACTAATTTTGAACTTATACTGGTTGGTGAACTTTCTGTCTCAAAATCATTCCAGTCATTGCCCTCTAGTAAACTGAGGCAGTATGTGAAAACCACTTTCCCTACTGTCTCAGTTCATTCTTCTTCCTTTCTCCTCATCTCTTTTCTTCATCTTAATTTTCGCCGTCTTGTACAACTACTACTGCTACTACTGCTACTACTACTACTACTACTACTACTTCTACTACTACTACTACTACTACTACTACTGCTGCTGCTGCTGCTACTGCTGCTGCTACTACTACTATTACTACTACTACTACTACTACTACTACTACTACTACTACTACTACTACTACTACTACTACTACTACTATTACTACTACTACTACTACTACTACTACTACTACTACTACTACTACCACTGCTGCTGCTGCTGCTGCTGCTGCTGCTACTGCTGCTCCTCCTCCTCCTCCTCCTGCTCGTGCTACTGCTGATACTATTAGTGTAAGTGAGAATCTATAATTGAAGGGGGAGGGGGAAGAGAGCTTGATTAACTGGAAAAACAATGAGTAAAAGGGAAAACTGAATAATAAGAACACCAAGGACAACAATTAATAATCGGGGTGGGGGGGGTGGGGGGGGGGGTTGAAAACAATGAACAATAGTGACAAAAATGAATAGCAGAGAAAACAATAATTAAAAGGGACAACAAAAAATAACAGGGAAAAGGACTAATAATAGGGACTGAGTTGAGTTTAGTCCAGAACCGACATCACGGCATTCAGTACATTCCGGTCTCCATCTTCAACAACCAGCGGAGAGTCCCAATACAAATGTTACCAGATGCATTGTGATGACGTGTCCGTCTGGCCTGACCTGGGAGTATTGAGTGTCGGCCGGATCCTCCGGTCACTCCTTGCTGCGCCGGTCTCTCTAGGCTAGGAGGATTTAACCGTTCTTCGTGTTGTTCACATAATCCCAAAGGGCCCTGACCAGACCTGCCTGACTGTGCACCAATAACCCGCTCAGCGATGCAGACCCAGCTAGTCAGCCCGACTGCTCGTTTTCCAATACACCAGAACGTGTCCTGGGGAAAAGATCCAACTTCTTGCTTGTCATAGCCTTGTTTGTGTTCCCAAGTGTTGATTTCTTAATTGAAGCATTTCACTCTGCCCGTCTTCGCCCGTCTCACGAATAATAGGAACAATAATGAATAGTATGAACAATAATGAATTTTATGGACAACGATTAATAATACAGACAACAGTGAATAATGCGGACAACAATGATTTTTTTTAATGAATAATATTATAAGAATGAATACTATGGAAATCAATTAATCGTATGCAGGGAAATAAGTAACACTGAACACAATGAATAATTGAGAACACATCGAATAATGGAGAAATGAATGAGAAACTGAAAAAGTCAAAAGGGTGGAGAAAAAACTTCACAAGAGCGCGATCACAAAGAACAGAGTTCGTTGCAGCGGCAGGCTTCATTAGCAGTTACCTTGGATAGAATCTGTCTACTCTAGCTACAGCAATGGTTCTCAACCGGTGGGGAATTCTTCCCCCCCCCCCCCCTCCGCCCCTCCACCCCCGGAAGGGGGCATTTAGGGTTTCTAGGGGGAAATTAAGATTATTTCAAGATCGCGTTAATACAAGAACCGATTACTTGATATTGTTTTACCCCTCCATACTTTACGGTTCTGTACTTCTCGCCCTTCTGAAATTCGTTTTATAACGTAAGTAGACCCGCTAATCACGTTTTATGTAGACGTCTAGACTTGTTCTAGTATGTGTTATTAAATTTAGCTTCCATTTTTACGTATACTATGTAGGGATTGGTTGGGGGATTTATAGGGAGGAAATAAGAAAGGGGGAGGGGGTGACATTCTGAACATATAGTGAAGGGGTGCATGGAGTAAAACATGTTGAGAACCACTGGTCTGGAGGAGGCAAATCTTACACAAAAGCAAGCTGAAGGCGGACACGCTGACCTATGAGGTGCATAATTACTAGGTGTCATGCACTTCCCTCCAAAAAGAAACGAAGAAGAGGAAGCAAGCCATTTCTCACCATACCAACATGTTCAAACCTAGTGAACACAAAAGACACCACAACAAATATCTGCTGTGCAGGGAACATTATAATTTCCGTCTGCAATCTGGATACAAATCTGCACCTAGAGCGCATTTCAAGGCTTTTACCTGCGGCGAGACCTATGTTCAGATTGCCGCGTTTGCCTTACTCTTGAAACACATTTGAATATTGAGATATCACTTCGTGGAAAACAGAATGGGCTGGGTTACATTTCACAAGCGGATGTTACTGTTTCGTTGGGGAGGGGGAAGCGGGGATATTTCTACCATTTATACTGATCAAGGTTGCGTGTTGAGAAGCAATTTTCGAATAGAATCACATATTTGCCACAGGAATGTGGAAAATTAGCAATTAAATGTACATTAAGTCGCGAGGTTTTAGAAGTGAGGTGAACAACTACTTCGCATAAATTGCCAGATCAATGGTTTGCTGGTTGGTTGAGAATTCTCTGGAAGTTTGCTTGCTGACTCAGTCGATGCATTCGCGAGCAGGTTGCCTGAGCCTTGAAAAAGGACTGCATCTATTGGGGTCAGGTTGATGTAGAATCTCATCTCCCGACACGGCACAGGGGTATTGTCTCCTCGGGAGCTGTGTTGCAGAGTCTCCCCCCCCCCCTCCCCTACCAAGCCCAGAAACCAGCGAGGCGTGCAAGACAAGCACTAGAACTGCACATATGCTTAAAAGCATAGCAGGATGTAACCTGGTTATAATTCAACACATAAATTTGCTGGATTTGTTTCCTCAACAGGGTTTAGGTATTTCTTTGTCAGCATACTATAGTCAAATAGTCAGAGGTATAGTAGAGGAATACAACAGCAGAAATACTAGTGCACGAAAGAAATAATTAAATATAAAGTAGTCTGATGTAAGGATGTCTCCCTGGTCTAGGAGTTACACGACTTTCTCTGTAATCCCGTATACTCTCGTGAGTAACGTGACGTTGCGCTAGAATCGGTAGCGGTTCTCTCCGCGTCGGTAACTTAGGGGTATGTGAGCCGGTCACTCAGAAAGCAATGGCAAACTACTGAGCGTAATCTTGCCAAGAAAACAACAATCAGCTGAAAGATGCTGATGTTGACAGTGATGTCCTGTACATAATATGCAAAAAGATGTAAGGATGTAACACTACGTAAGTATGAAAGAGACGGTTTATGCACAAAACAACAGCACGCAAGAACTTCTAGCACATTAGTAACAGGCAAAAGCACTTTGCCTTGGATGGAATCTGTCCAGAGGTTCTTAAACCTTACACAAATGCACACCCAAGTCGGACACACTGACCTTTGAGCTGTGACGCACACCCTTCGAAAGAGGAACGAGGCAGCAGAAGTAATGGGCAGGTTGATTTTCCTTAAAAGAAAATACAGGTTCCACTCTGGATATACTCGTGCGTTACCAGGGCCATAAGAAAAGCACAGAACAGTAACACTCTAACTTACCATGCATGGCGTATGAGGCGACTAAGGAGGATTGGTAAGATATTGTCTATCTCATCCCGTAGTAAAATGCTGCACAATTAAGTCAATAACAGGGCTTGGGGTGAGTTGGCTGAAGGCCTATCCATTGGGAGATGAAAGGCAGAAGAGAAGACGAGAAAGAGATAAGCATACATTTGTTTGTTACTCCATGAATGACATACTCTTTCCCAACGTCTTCTGTCCCATTCAGCAGTCCCAGTGTACGGTAAGTGGACGCCGTCTCACTGCGGAGTGCCCTGGAACAAGAGAGCTGATCAACTTCAACGGAACGTGCAACAGAAGAACAACCAGATGTCCCAATCACATAACACCAAGAACGTCGGCCGTGTACCGCAAAGCGTAAAAGTAAGAAGCACAAAAGCAAAGTATAAACCTTTTCAACAAAAGTGTATCAATCACCAAACAACGATAAGTAGATTGTGAGCTTTACTAGAACACGATTACAAGAAACAAAATGGGCGTTGCGGCCAAAGCCTTCGTCAGCACAGAACAAAACAACACAAACAGACACAAAACTAATAAAATAATCACTACATAGAAAATGCAGAGGTTACTTAGCTGAATCTTGTCTTGGTTGAATGTGTCTAAAGCGCTAGCCGTTTGATGAATCTTATCAACAAAGGTGTAGACAGTTATGAGGTTTGGTAACAGAATAAGAAGGAGCCGGTGTAGCGTAGTGATCAGACACTGTAGCATAGTGGCTAGATACTGTATTGTAGTGGTCAGACACTGTAGCGTAGTGACCAGACACTGTAGCGTAGTGATCAGACACTGTAGCGTAGTGGCTAGATACTGTATTGTAGTGGTCAGACACTGTAGCGTAATGGCTAGATACTGTATTGTAGTGGTCAGACACTGTAGCGTAGTGACCAGACACTGTAGCATAGTGGCTAGATACTGTATTGTAGTGGTCAGACACTGTAGCGTAGTGGCTAGATACTGTATTGTAGTGGTCAGACACTGTAGCATAGTGGCTAGATACTGTATTGTAGTGGTCAGACACTGTAGCGTAGTGATCAGACACTGTAGCATAGTGGCTAGATACTGTATTGTAGTGGTCAGACACTGTAGCATAGTGGCTAGATACTGTATTGTAGTGGTCAGACACTGTAGCGTAGTGGCTAGATACTGTATTGTAGTGGTCAGACACTGTAGCGTAATGGCTAGATACTGTATTGCAGTGGTCAGACACTCGAATGTCGGCCGGTGGTCAGGGGTTCGGTCAGCTTGAAGGAGGATTTAGATTTGTAAAGCTGACCAGGACTTACAGGTCGACCCAGCCTAAAATAGATACCAAGACATGCCTTGGGAAGTAAAGGCGTCCGAAGTGATACAGACCGCATCACCCAGCGAGCACCGATTGTTCTATAACAATATTGGTCGAGCACCATATGCTCAATGCGCCTTGAGTTTGTTTTTTTTAATCACAAAATTAAACAGTTCGGTTCATGAGTGCATTTTTCAGGAGACTCCCGGGAGTCGGCGCTGAAGCTGCGGAGTTCGTGCTTTATGCGACACTTTCGGCGGGTCGCCCTGCGGTAAAAGACCGAGCCATGTCAGAGAAACCAGGGTCAATGAGGTCTTTCTGGTGACTGCCGAGTCCATCGACGATGAACTGTGGTTTTCGTGGATTAATTTTGTGTTGGCATTCTGGCCGCGGCATTATGCACAGTATACCTGTGCGGGCTGTTGGATTGCCTAGACTCCTGTGCATTCCACTTTTCACATTGGACAGTGGGGAGCATTTTGTGTGATATTCACTGGCACAGGAACGGAGCATAATTGGGATGACCCGTTGCCGTGAAGTTGGAACCTCGACTAACTAACTAACTAGATAAATGAATTGTCAACATAAAAACATTGCACCCAACGTTGTAGTAGTTGTATAATAAACATCGTGAAATGGCGACCTATTCAATCACAGCGTCGGTAAAAGTCGGGAATGTTTCAATGAAACGTCCACCATCTTTGATAGGCAAGCAGACGATGGCAAATTTGTATTCTACGACTTCTCATGTCGCGCCATGTTTGTTTGTGTTGCATTCTTTACTTCCTGGCCCAGGTTTACTTTCACATTCGTTTGTTAGTGCTACATTCCTGGTAACGGCATTCTGGCGTTTTCTGTTATTTTGTCCAACAGGAACTGCCAGCGACTGCTTGCCCATACGCTCCAGCATTTATTTTTCTCTCACAATAACACAAGCATTCCCTAGCAATAATTTGACAAGTTCATGATGGTTGGGTGTCTAGTTGGTCAAAAGTACACTTGTTCCTGCAGCGACACGCTGTCTTCATTTGGAGGTGACAGGTTCGAATCCCTGTCGGTAACTATAGCTTTCAAGTTTTATGTTGTCTAGTGCGTCCTCTAATCTAGTTCTTTCTAATACTTCTATGAGTGTCCAACGTTTATTTGTGAATTGGTGATCAATCAATGGTTTCCCGGATTATAATTCTGAGCAACGATAATCAAGCGGACACGTTGGTGTAATGGTTAGGAAGTTACCCTGGCAATAGCATAAGCGCTGTCGATACCTACTCTCGAAGTTCGCTGCGCAAGGGAAAGCCCAGCCATCTATTCCTCCGCGCACTCAGGCCTCACAAAATATAATGATCCTAACAGTTCACATACCTACTTATTTTCTCTTCAAAAAGGTCGTGACAAAGATAGCATCTTTCAAGATCAGAACACATACTCACCATTAAGAAGCTGTCAATGCAAGTGAGAAAACGAGAAAATTTAAATTGTTTTATAGAATCTATACTGTTGTATCTTCTTCTTCTTCTTCTTCTTCTTCTTCTTCTTCTTCTTCTTCTTCAGCTTTCCGAGCCATTGAGGTTCTTTGCTGCAAATACAATCCGTCTCTATTCGTCTCTCTGTTGGACCTTCTCTTGCCAGTCGTTGATTCCAAGTGCTTGTAGGTCTGTACATGTATTATCTCTCCACCGTCTTCTTGGTCTACCTCGGGGTCTACGGTCATTTATTTCCTGAGTGTAATCGAGTTTTGTTTCCCTATTATCTTCCATTCTTTCTATGTGCCCCAGCCATTGTAGTCTATTAGCCTTCATGATACCAGTGATTAGCGGGGACTTAAACAGATCATAAATGTCTTTGTTACTTCTTCTTTTTCCATTTTTCCATACTGTTGTATGCATGTGAAAAATGGACAACGAGTAGACAAGCTAACAAATACCTCACGGCAGTGAAATTGTGTTTTTTGAAAAATACCATGGACGGAAATAATAACAGAGTGAGGCAGTCCTTCAAGAAAGAGATGAAATTGATTTATTTGGTTGTTTCGGGATTTGAGGCTTGAAGATTGAGCACAACCCACCAAGGGCCACGCTGATCGTATTCCAGTCCGTCGTGGACAAGGCCCAAGGTCAACGATCAATGTTGCCAATGGTGGGTTGTGCTCAATCTTCAAATAGATGAAAGCCGAGATTTTATTAGAGAAATTCGATGCTGACAGTCAGTGAGGAGAGATACATTTGAACATTTAGTGACAACTGGCAAAACTGGTAGGAAAAGAGGAAGGGAAAGGCACAAAGATTAATACCTCGACGGTTGGACCACCTGGCATAATCGGGACAAGAATACAGACTTGATCCAAGAGTGGTGATCGTGTAAGACGGAGAAATATAGTCTAAGCTTATCGGCATGGCACATAATTAAGATGATGACGTGACTGGATGCGCCAGTTGTTTCAAAGCTGCTGTCTTCAACACAACTTGTTAGATGTTACTTCTGCTACACACTTATTAGCACGCTTGCCTGTCGGCCGGTGGCCATGTGTTCGAATCCCTAACGTTGCGGATTTTATTGTCATGAGAATTAACAGCCGCCGGTATGACACTAACCACATCACCCGCCCAGTGCCCGGCTGGTCCATACAAATATAGGACTAGCACCATATACCCAATACTCATCAAAGTGCGTAAAGTGGCCCTTTAATTTTCTTTCACTTACACATTTACTACTAGGAGAGTCTGGTCAACACTCAACCCATAGTGGGAAAAGCAGTCAGGCGGTCAGTCATGCTGTCACTGGTACCGTCAAAATGGGAACTCAATGGTCACTACTGAAGAAGCGACAGTTTACGCATGGGAATGTCCAGATCGCAATAACATTGATTCTGTCTTTCTTATGTTATACTACGCCTTTACTACATAACACCCCCCCCCCCCCCGCCCTCCTCGCCGCCCCTTTCTACCCTTATTATCCCTGTATTTTAGAACCCCCTCCTGCATCTTCCCAAATTCCCCTGGACTTTGTCACCTTACCCGGGATGCTGTATCCCCCTCCCTCTTTGGAGACTGCTGATTTTAACGAGAGAGGAAACAGGAAAAACCAAGCGGACGTTCAGTCAGGTTCCCTATGGTGCCATCAGCATGGGAATTCTGTGTTGGCTACTGAAGATGGAGACGGTTCACGTGTGGGGAACTTCCAAGTGCAATAGTATGAATTCTTCATTTCATGTTATCTTGCGCACTTACTACATAACCCCTCCCCATTCCTATATCTTCCCACTGTTTCCTGGGCGTTGTCAACTTCTTCGGGGCGCTGTGTCTTCCCTCCCTCTTTTGAGACTGCCGATTTAAACGAGAGAGTTTATGATACAAGATTTACTTATGTTCAAATTGTGTCGGGGCCACAGCATGTATGATCCACTCTTTACGCTTTCCAACTGACGTGGGGTGTTGTTGTTGCTGTTGTTGTTGTTGTTGTTTTTTAAATTTCAGGTGGAATCATACAGCTATTAAGGTAGCAACGTATATCAAGGTTGTGGTGAACGAGGAGATAGACATATTAACATAAGAATACAAATAGACTAAATGAGTTTTCATTCAACCAGGTTGGGACGCAGAGGTGTTTCCAAGGCACCAGGGCCAGGTTCTATACTGACCAAGACCTACTGACATATCCTAGTCGCGCGTCCCGGGCAACAGGTCCCTTCGGGGTTCTGGCCAACGTCAGTAGCATCGCTGATTCCTCCGAAGTCGGAGAGTATCTGCTTGCACGGCGAGGAAACACCAGTCTGCACACCAATAAGCCAGACACGGGACAACGGATACTCACGCAAACCTCAATCCGGTTTGACATCACACTGATGTTGGAAAACAGAACGTCTTCATCCGACATACAGGACTTCACGCTGGAGTTCACAGCCAGCAAACGCAAGCAAGCAAGCATTCAACCAGGAACTAGGTGCGAAACTTAGAATTTTAACTCCTCCTAACGTTAATTCATGTACTGTTTGAATCGGAACCACTGAGAACGACTACAGCACTTAATAGTAAACTAGAGGCATTCATTGATCATTGCCTGCGTAGAATAGAAACACTAAAGTGGTTGATAGATTGACCAATGTGGAGTCCGTGGAGAGAACGAAACATATAGCAGTGAATAATGGGATAACATGTGGAGCTCGTGGAGAGAACGAAACATATACCTGTGAATAATGGGGTAAAATGTGGAGCTCGTGGAGAGAACGAAACATATACCAGTGAATAATGGGGTAAAATCTGGAGCTCGTGGAGAGAACGAAACATATACCAGTGAATAATGGGGTAAAATGTGGAGCTCGTGGAGAGAACGAAACATATTCCAGTGAATAATGGGGTAAAATGTGGAGCTCGTGGAGAGAACGAAACATATACCAGTGAATAATGGGATAAAATAAATATTAATATAATATTAAATCACAAATCCTTCATTGTTAGAAAGGTGGCTCAGAAGTTCAGTTGTGAAAGGTGCCAAATAAGAACATGTGGACCCGAAGCTGTGCAAACAGTTAGATATGGATGTATAGAGTAGAGTCAGCAGAGTTATACAGTGGCATCTACAAATTCCCCGCATGCATCCCAAAGAGTTGATTAACTGGCTTTCAATGTTAAGCCTAATGAAGTTATTAGAGAAACATGGTTTCAACGATGTGACCCATACATCTGTAAACTCAAAACATTATTAATGATACATGTATTCACAAAGATTACGGAGAGAAAGAGAGAGAGAGAGAGAGAGAGAGAGAGAGAGAGAGAGAGAGAGAGAGAGAGAGAGAGAGAGAGAGAGAGAGCCACAGATATATGCTACTATCTAATCACAAGCAAAAACTCAGCGCAGTGCACGAGAAGTAATTAGCATGTGTATGGACTATGCTTGAGCTCAACAAATGTCAGCATCAAGACGCCAACACTGCAATAAACCGACGACGCGTGCGGATCCGCGCTTGTCTAATCTATTCTTGTACTGCTATATATACAACCATACAACAGCTATCTTACACGTCGAATTAAACTGCTCTTCGCCTTGAAAATAGATCGATGACATATTGCGACACATATAGTAAGCTTTAAACCGCTCGCGGGCTGAACATGTTTGTAAATGTCACGGGTTTGAATCATTTAGGAAGTACTGAGGCCATCAATATGTTAAGTTTAACCATTTGTGTCCCAGACATGTGTACCGTTAAACCAGAAATCTACTAGTTTAGCCGCAGTTCAGCCCATGTGATTCCGTCAGTGACAGACAGGGACGCAACCCCGACTAGCGAGACTCACAGTGGTTAGCGGCCAGACGGCTTGGGAGCATTGGGCGAGACAGACGGAATGAATGGTGCTCGTATACTTGAGTGTATGAACGCGAATAGAGAGAACGCCTGTGGGAATAATAGAAGACTGTGCGCTTGTGAGTTGTGTATATTGTATTGATATATCTATTGAATGTATTATTGCATCGTCATTGTAATTGTACGATACATGTAATGGTTGTGATGAGTGAGATGTGTGAATAAAGTGTTTGAATTGTAGTTGTAGCGCGTCACGTTAAGTCATTCTGTGACCGTGTTTGTATCACACTTGTTGGTGATTATGAGCCTGTGTTATTGCTGAGAGCAAGACTCTGACAAGTGTGAACATGGGTGCATCGTCCTTCGTGGATTATTTGAACCATAAGTGTGAACGTGGGTGCATCGTCCTTCGTGGATTATTTGAACCATAAGTGTAAACGTGTCATCCATCTTTGAATTAGTTGTAAAATAGAATTGAACGTGTGTGTAAGCGGAAAGTTTTGGAATGAAAGCAACATGGAAAGCAAGTTGTTGAATGTGTTGAACGGACGACAGTACGACTAACAAACATACTTGACAGCACACAAACCTACAAAACTTAGTTGACAACGCATACACCACATAAACATACATGTCCTAATATTTTCTTCTTCCAAAAGCAACAGGTTTTTGTGTCATCCGAAACCGTTAGCAAGTGAAGTTCATTTTCCGGGTAGTAACGTTCAGGCAGCCTTTCTCTGGTACAGTTCTCCATCGTACTCCAGAGCTCCAAAGTCACTTAAGTATTATCTTTTTTCACATATACTTTTGTGTGTAGGCTTAGGCACAAGCTGTATTCGATAAATCCTGTACAAATTATTTACTAACACCATAATTAACTCTTTGTGTACAGTCATTGTATTTGATATAATTCATCATGTCCACATTGAATGATTTCATCGAATCTGGTTTGAAATTAAAGTTAATTGGTGATGAGTTGACAAAATGGAGTGAGGCAAAGTATGCAGATATTACGTAAATCAGAAATTAAAGACCAGAGAGCGATTTTGGTCGACGCCGGAAATAGAGGCGTTGGCTCTGGTATATTCGGTTAGAAAACTATCCAGATTCCTTCTTGGAACACATTTCATAGTAGAGACAGACCCACGTTCACACTTGTCAGAGTCTTGCTCTCAGCAATAACACAGGCTCGTAATCACCAACAAGTGTGATACAAACACGGTCACAGAATGACTTAACGTGACGCGCTACAACTACAATTCAAACACTTTATTCACACATCTCACTCATCACAACCATTACATGTATCGTACAATTACAATGACGATGCAATAAAACATTCAATAGATATATCAATACAATATACACAACTCACAAGCGCACAGTCTTCTATTATTCCCACAGGCGTTCTCTCTATTCGCGTTCATACACTCAAGTATACGAGCACCATTCATTCCGTCTGTCTCGCCCAATGCTCCCAAGCCGTCTGGCCGCTAACCACTGTGAGTCTCGCTAGTAGGGGTTGCGTCCCTGCATGGACTGCATGATCCATGCATTCACCGACTGGCTATTCCTGACACAGTGTGGTTAGTGTCGCTGACAGGTGGACCCCTGGCCGTACTCGCCAGGCGTCGTTGACAACGACGCGGTAGAACTAATGGGGAGATTATGACAGTCTCGAGGTGTGGTGTCTGCCTCGAGTGCTGGAAGTCCCAGGTTGAATGTTCCTAGTCTCTGCATATGCAGGCCTGTAGAAGGTCCAAAAACTGGGCAGTGTCTTGGGCAGCAGCAGCTCCAAAGTTGAACTCTCTTGCTGCAGTTATAACTGCAAACTGAACGCGCTTGCGAGAGGCAAAGTTTGTCTTTAGTGCATCGAGCCCATATCAAGCTGTGTAAAAATTGTGTCAAATTCACTCATTTGAATTCTGAGTTTGTCCTGACACACATCTACTAAGTAGTTTAGTTTAGTTTGCGCAGTGCTGTTCCAAGGCGTTTACTGACATGGTTGATACACTCCTCTTTGTCTATCTGAATGTCATCCCCATATGGGTTGATCTTGGTAAGTTCCGCAAATGTTTTGGTGTCACCATCAGAAAGTATTGACGTGTAGCGAAGTTTATGACGGGCCACAGACAGTCGCCACAGCACCCTTGCAGCCTTCACCTCCATCATTCCAGCAGATCCTGTGAAATTGTTGTCACAGTTTAGAAGATGTTCTGCCTTCCATGCTGCAAATTCATCTGGTTTGTCCCTGGAATGTGTCTTACCAGTGGTTTCACACACCTGGCAATATGTGGACATAACATGGGCATCTATGCAAAGTCCTGTAAGAACATCCACTGCACAGCCAACTCCAATGTGGGATGTGTGGCCTCTAGTCAGCCAAGTGCCATCAAAGCTGACACTAATATCTAGCACATCATTGTCATGTAGAGTTATGCCTGACTGTTGTGCATGAGCCTGTCGAACATACTTTACGGTTTGAGAAAAAAACAGTGTCCTCCAGATCTTCTATCTTTGAATATAGTTTATTCGCTTTGCTGTGAAATGTTTTGTGATGAAGACCTTGCAGGTTCATGTTTTCACAAAAATTGTTGAATGTCATTGCACCCATCCCACAGACTAATGCTGAATATACTGACTGGCTGTTGACAGCAAAAGATCTATCCCCATCATTACTTCTTGCAGATAGGTATCTTCCACACAAAGCTTCACAACAAGAGCTGTAAACCTCTGCATACACAGCTAATCCCTTGGTTTTCTTGCTGTCAGTTTTCAAAATAAGACTATCATTTTTACAAACTGGACAACATAACAATTTGATTATTGCCTCAATTTCTGAACAATCAACTATTGCTCTGTGTTCCCGTTTTTGATATCCATTGTCGTCACCAGAACCATACTTGCTGCTAGTGGATGTTGTGTATTTATACGTATCTCTTTTAAATTGGCTTCGGGTAATAAAAGAATCACTTCCACAACTTTGAGAAGAACACGATAGCACTGATTCATTCAGGTTCACTGTCAAAACACTTGGATTTGGAAGTGGCATGTGCGCACTTTAGCTGGGTCGCTTTCAGTAGTTTCAGAATTGTCTGTATCGTTTACAACGTTCTGTTAGGCTTTTCGCTGCTTACCAGCATTTGCGAGGTGTAGTCTGAGAGATTACTTACGTTGAGTAGATGACTTTATGTTAAATTTCTTAGAACGAGGCATATTTCAATGCGTGTCAGTCTGTCGTCAACAATGAACTTTCAGCACGTCGCCAGGTGTAAACAACACAAAGCCGCCATTTTGGAAACCCACGTGATCAATTTCAGCCATCGGCGAACGCGGATTGCTAACGATGTTCCATATATGGAAGTTTCCGGAAGATGATAGACACGAATAAACCCGATGTACACAGAAGAGCTTCCGATTAGACGAACTCGTAGTTTTACGAACAGTTACGGAAGTTCACGACCTTTCCAGGGATACCTTACACGAGCGTGTCGTGTTTTCCTGAGATATCGTTGCTAGGATTTGAAAACCGTCAATTTCGCAACAATTTTCAATAATTATACGATTTTACACAGAGGGTGGGTTCAGTAAATTATGAATATTGCATAAAATAACAGTTTTGAAACAAAAACAAGTACAGAATCTGATAGAAGACATGATAATGTGTCTAAAAATGAACTATTCCAAAAATAGCCAAGTTTACCAAAAATCGATGTTTTTACTGCCGCACATCGCCTTAAATACAGTTTACACAATTAAAAACGGGAAGTGGAACAGGCAAGCTGTACGTGAATACGAATATAAATAATAATATGAACGTTGCCGCCACGAAACCTTTATCAGCAAATTAAAACAATCACATGTTTGTTTTAATAACCAATCTTCCTGAATAAATTAAAAGTATCTCAGAAGTCAGAATAGGTTCGCCTGATAGCGAGGAACAATGATCATATTTAAAGCTAGCCCATACGTAAACATAAGTCCAATGTGGACTACGCACGAGTTCAAAGTGTTAGTTAAGTTAGGTGCATATCCTTTACAGGACGTCGCAGTCAACTCCAGCATGTTTAGCTGTTCGTGATTTCTTGGCTACACACATACACACACACACACACTCACACACACACACACACAACAACAATAACAACAATAACAAACAAACAAACAACATACACAACACATACATACACAAACTATATTATTCTAACACCCAATTGCCGGTCTCCCTAGCGAAGAAGTTCAGGACGGTGTTCATAATCCTGTATACTCACGTACGAAACACAGCTGCGCAAGATTCGGCAGCGGATCGCATCGCGCTGGTTACTTACGGAGGTATGTGAGCCGGTCGTTCAGAAATCAATGGCAAACTAAAACACTCGGCACGGCATATTCTGATGGTGACGAAGGCTACCAATCTGCACAGAATGAAATTAGTATCACGACGCAATGGGATGACTCTGACCACATTATCCAACGAGTGTCGATCAGTTCAAATATATGGGGCTATACCCTTGTTATACACATCGAAGTGAATGGAATCATTCTGAAACAAGTCAATGTATTTAAGCATTTGGGTACTTTAATAACAGCAGATGGAAGATGCATTAAGGAAGTTAAATGCATAAGTCCAAGCAAAGGCAGAATTTAACAAGATGAAGAACATTCTCTGCAATTTGTCTTTGTGAATCCAGGTGAGGAAAACGGTTTTCACGAGCTATATCGAGCCAATCCTGATGTACTGAAGCGAATCCTGGACAATTATTAGACAAGTAAAATATTATCTGGAAGCTGCGGAGATGTGGTGTTTTTATTTTTATTTTTACAGAAGAACTATGAGAACAGCATGGACGGATAGAACGACGATATCTTGAAAGAAGTTCATTCACAAAGAGAACTAGTTACTCGCATCTAAAGAAGAAAGTTTACATTCTTTGGGCATGTCATGAGAGGGGCTGAGTGGTCTCGATGTATGGTGTCCGCCTCGAGTGCTGGAGGGTTCAAGCCCCGGTGAGGGCCAGGAATTTTTCATGTGGACTTCCAGTAAAAAAAATTCCCCTGGTCTCTGGGTAGTGAGATCGGACGTGTGTATTGTTGCGCACGTAAAAGATCCCTTGACAGTTGGAAATCGAAAAAGAGTAGCCTAACAGCGCCGCCCGGGCAAAATTTGGAGTTTAAAATCTACTCAAAGTATTTAAGGATCCTCGCCGGTGCTACGGAGTTCGTGCACTGAGCTGAGATTCTCCGGACTCAGGCTTGAGTTAGGAGAGAACGGAGCATTATGGGTTACACCCGTAGGCCGTGATGTTGATCCGTCGAATAAACTAAACTAAACTAAACTATGTCATGAGAAAGGAAAAACGAGTATGTTGTCACAACGTTAAATGTGGAGGGGGAGAGAGGCAGGGGAGACCCAAGAAAGAATATGCAGAACAGTCTGTCATCATGGTCTGTCGTGTATCGGAAATGATTCACAGCATACGAGTGAAGACTGTGGACAGACATGATCACACAGCATACGAGAGCAGATTGGACAGACACGATCACACAGCATACTAGAGCAGACTGGACAGACACGATCACAAAGCATACTAGAGCAGACTGGACAGACATGATCACACAGCATACGAGAGAAGACTGGACAGACACGATCACACAGCATACGAGAGAAGACTGGACAGACATGATCACACAGCATACGAGAGAAGACTGGACAGACATGATCACACAGCATACGAGAGAAGACTGGACAGACACGATCACACAGCATACGAGAGAAGACTGGACAGACACGATCACACAGCATACGAGAGAAGACTGGACAGACACGATCACACAGCATACGAGAGAAGACTGTGGACAGACATGATCACACAACATACGAGAGAAGACTGGACAGACACGATCACACAGCATACGAGAGAAGACTGGACAGACATGATCACACAGCATACGAGAGAAGACTGGACAGACACGATCACACAGCATACGAGAGCAGACTGTGGACAGACACGATCACACAGCATACGAGAGAAGACTGTGGACAGACATGATCACACAGCATACGAGAGCAGACTGTGGACAGACATGATCAAACAGCATACGAGAGAAGACTGGACAGACACGATCACACAGCATACGAGAGCAGACTGTGGACAGACACGATCACACAGCATACGAGAGAAGACTGTGGACAGACATGATCACACAGCATACGAGAGCAGACTGTGGACAGACATGATCAAACAGCATACGAGAGCAGACTGTGGACAGACACGATCACACAGCATACGAGAGCAGACTGTGGACAGACACGATCACAAACGCCACAAGGCATTGTCTGTATATGAAGATGAACCAAATACTCCGTCCGAAGGGCTTACGAACGTGATTCGTAATCTCGCATTCCACGTTCGAAACACAGCCGCGGCCATTTGGAAGCAGACCTCCTGGCACTGGTTTTCATTCAATGGTATGAGTGCCGGTCGTTCAAAAGCAATGGCAAACTACTGAACTTAAACTTGTCAAGAAATCACAAACGGCCAGGAAATGATGGGGTTGATTGCGACATATGTAAAGAATATGCAACTAGCTCTTTAAACCAAATACTCAGTACGCCCTCTGGTGTGAAAATAGAATCTTTACTTATTTCACTTTAAGTTGATACAGCAGCAGGCTTGGAGAGGCTGCGATTCCCATTGTGAAATAAATTGTTTACCTTCTAAAAACAGGACACATGCTACAATGAAATCCAAAAAAGACCGCGCCAGACGACATGCAAACTACATTGTTGTCGTACTATTTTAAGAAACTGCAACCGCTACCGCATCCCTCTCTTAACTGTCTGCAACCTGATGGCAAGGTCTGTTATCGTGTCAGATAGTTGCATTTTATTTATTCATGTCCTCTATACAAATATGAAATACGATATATATATATTGTTTACGAACACCGTGAAACGAATCGAAGAAGTTATTGCTAGTTATTTTGGCAACATGCAAAATTAAAATCTGAACGGAACTATAGAAAGTTTACTTATGATTTTTTAAAATAATTGTTTAGGTTGGACTTGGGTCATGTGGCTTCCCGGCGCTCAGATCCAAATTACATACACTGTTATCATCAAGTGCCGTGCCGGAATACGTGGGAGATCATAGTATGTCATCTCACACGATCAGAGAACACATAGCGCTACACGGCTCCAGAGAACACATAGCGCTACACGGCTCCAGAGAACACATAGCGCTACACGGCTCCAGAGAACAAATAGCGCTACACGGCTCCAGAGAACAAATAGCGCTACACTGCTCCAGGGAACACATACCGCTCCCTGCAAACATCAACAGCTACACGTCACAGATGATGTCCTCGGGAAACATTCCAACTGTACCATATGACGTATACGTAAACATGCAACGATTTCTGTTGTCATTTGCCTGGAACAATGCGGATTATTCTTTCTTAAACGTGTTGTGCGCAAGACGCTGTAGTGAATCCATGGCTTGCGAACTGAGCAACAGCAATGTTGATAGAGGAGAACCGAGACATTTCGCTTAGGCAGAAGGACGTCAAAAAACTAAATGATTATGTCCAGTTTGTTCTAGGGTTGTCAACTGTCTACAATGATGTTTACTGTGTATTCAGCAAGAATGGTTCGATTCCTATACATATGATCTTCATACATTAGCAAATTGCCCGATATCACAACACTTGTGGAGACGGCACTCTGGTACCACGTAGGGAGACAAGTCGCCGCACCAACTTTACTCCGAGCCCTTTTCGGAGTTCAGACGTCCTGAAATTCAACGCATCTGATTTCAGAAGTAAAACTCAGTTTTCCAGAGAATTCACAGCCAACTGAACAATGAATTCAACGACATGCGTAAATATAAAACTGGTTAAGACAAGCATACAATACCTATGAGGTAAATAAATGGCGAGGACAAAGATCAACATGGGTATAACATGTTGTCTGAGTTTTATGCTGAAGGCGGTCGAAGATTGAACTTATAGATGATACATACTTCCGATTATTCTGAAGCAATATGATTACCTACGTAGTGGTAAAATTTATATCCAGATGATATCCTTTTCAGGACATCGCTGTCAACATCAGCATCTTTCAATGATTGTCTTGATTTCTTGGAAAGATTACGCTCCAGTAGTTTGCCATTGCTTTCTATCCAGATATAAAGCACAATTGCTTTATATCCAGATATAAAGCACATGATAATGACGATATTCATGCTGATAATGGTAATGGTGATGCCCACCTGGTTGAGGTTAAAAACAATTTTAATGTATTTGGAAAAAAAATAAACAAGATTAAAGAGTAGAAACACTCTTACCGCAGATTAAGATGATACCAAGATAGGCCCAGCAAGCCGTTGGAGGATTTAATTGTTCAAATAAACATGCTCAAGATACGAATAGGAGAATAAATCAACCAACTCACAGTCAGGGCAACAATCCAGCCCTGTATCGAAAATAGCATCATTGAACATCTGTCGCTTTTAACAAAAAGGAATATGTATTGTGAAAACACACAACATTCACATCAACCTCCTCTCCGCGACGCTTCAATGGAAAAGCAATAGGACAAAAGAAGAAGAAGAAGAAGAAGAAGAAGAAGAAGAAGAAGAAGAAGAAGAAGAAGAAGAAGAAGAAGAAGAAGAAGAAGAAGAAGAAGAAGAACCTTAGCACTGACACAACAGCAGCTTAGTACTGACACAACAGCAAGCCAAAAGTTCACAGAAGACACAAGAAAGAACCGAAATAATTTTGCTACGGACCATTTATAACTAAAGCTTGCGTCCTGTTCAAAGGGCAAATGTACTTGAACAAGACCAGTTCTACAGCAGCCGTCAGCTTAAGACAATACTCTTTAACCCGTCTGCTTTGTGGACTCGGGAGCTGGCCTTAGATCACCCAATGCTGCGCCACACAACAGGTGATGCAGTGCTGTGTTGGTATATACTCTAAAGCGACTTTGTGCAGTTAATGCTTAGAGTAGAGACATACTACCTGTATGCAGACATCAAAGGTATGCTAGACAAACACACTACCCCTATCTCACCTCATGCTGCTTAACGGAAATTTTCACCAAAGGTAATTTCCGATATTGAACTTGGGGTGTGTGTGTGTGTGCGTGTGTGTGTGTGTGTGTGTGCGCGCGCGCGCGTGTGTGTGTGCATGTGTGTGTGTGCGTGTGTGTGTATGTGTGGTTGTTTGTCTGTGGGGTGATGGTGTGATGTGCAGACAGACAGACAGACAGACAGACAGACAGACAGACAGACAGACAGACAGACAGACAGAAATAGTATATTTATTGGTAGTTACGGGAGACAGTGAGTGTAATTCATTCATTCATTCAGAAGCATGTCCTTTGCAGAACCTGTAATTACTGTTCGCAAAATATTTGTTATGTCTCAATGTGTGCTGTGATTTGTACTTGGTTTTCTATATATTTCGAGAGAGAGAGAGAGAGAGAGAGAGAGAGAGAGAGAGAGAGAGAGAGAGAGAGAGAGAGAGAGAGAGCGTGCGTGCGTGCGTGCGTGCGTGTGTGCGTGCTTGCGTGCGTGTGTGTGTGTAGAGACGTCCGTGGAGATAGTCTTTTGGTATCGAATTTGTAGAAATATCTCTACACTGGCGCCGCTCTGACAGATGCAAGCCCTTCTCAAGGACCTGCCGACCGGAACGCCAATACTTTGGCAGGCTTCCTCAGAGAGGAAACAGAGAGAACACACAACGATGGAATAAGGCATAATCCATAACTAACTATTAAAATGTCGCCATTTGTTGTTATTGTTTTTTTTGTTTTTTTAATTAACCAAATATTCCTGTCGGTAATTTTCTTTTTGAATAATGAAGACACAAACAATAGATTGCACGATTTACTGCCTGGCATATTTCACTGCATCTCGTCAGGTACATTCTGCAGAAATCACACAACATAAAGTAAAATAACTAGATAAATCCGTCACGCTGAAAATATGCCAGGCAATAAATCGTGCACTCTATTGTTTGTGTCTTCGTTATTCAACTTTACTACGGGAATCTTCTGTTTTTTCTTTCAACCTTTGTTTCCCCCATTGGGAAATAGGCCTTCTACCAAGTCAGTCTAATCAGAGGGGGCTGAGTGGTCTCGAGGTATGGTGTCCGCCTCGAGTGCTGGAGGTCCCGGGTTCAAGCCCCGGTGAGAACCGGATTATTTCACGTGGACTTCTAGTAATAAAATTTCCCTGGTCTCTGGGTAGTGAGATCGGACGCCCGTATGTATTGTTGCGCACGTAAAAAATCCCTTGACAGTTGGAAATCGAAAAAGAGTAGCCTAACGCTCGGGCAAAATTTGGAGTTAAAAATCTACTCAAAGTATTTAAGGATCCTCGTCGGTGCTACGGAGTTCGTGCACTCGAGACTCAGGCTTGAGTTAGGAGTAAAACGGAGCACTTATGGGTTACACCCGTGTTGACACGTGATGTTGATTCGTCGACTAAACTACTAAACTATAACTAAACTAAACTCTAATCAGCCCTATCCTTTGCTATCCCATGTAGCCGCGTCTTATCCTCCCCATAGTACAGTATTCATTCTGTTTCCACTTCTCCGTGTGTTTTTAGCTAAGTGGGTGATAGACCCGCCAAAATAAGACACATTTTATTTTTACAAAAATGAGTGTCTCATTAGCCGCGCTTGGAAACGCACTTGTTCTTTCAGCGGTACTCAGTCCTTATTTGGGGGCAGCGGATTAGAATCAGATAGCAGTGGCAGCTGCTGAACGGAAAATTGCCTACGTGGAGTTGGGGTTGATTGCAACGTCCTACAAAGAATATGAATAAAATTTGGTGGAACTGCGGTAAAGCTGTGAAAGTGTAAACAATATAAAATGACATAAAGCTCCCCCGATGTGTCTCCACCTTGCCGTGTGGGGGAGCTTGAGTGTCCCGTTGACCCCATGTGCTTGCCGATGGGTGAAACTACATATCGGACAGCGGTATGGGATAGGGACCAGACTAAGAGAGACACAACCTGCGGCTCTGCAGGAGACTGAGGATAGCATTCAAAAGTTTAGAATCAGGCGCATGAAGGCAGTTCTTGTTTCGGACATACTCTAAGGCTCTCTGTCGAGGGGTTTAGGCTGAACGCCTCTAAGCCACAGACCCTCGGATCTGAGAGTCGGGCCGATATCCACCTATCGAAAAATTGGAAATCGAGACACTGAGCAAGCTACATGCCCAGTTCTGACACTTGTTTGAAGGCTCTCAGCTGAGGGATATGTTGGATTCCCGGATGAGATGGCCTGGCCGTTTCTCACTGACTGCTGCACGAAGGTAGGTGCTGAGCCGGCAGCACATGTAGCCTACCTCGTGAGCGAGTACAAAAAGTCAGTAAAATGCCCCAGTCGAAGGAAATGGTTACGAAAACTGTCTGTAATCTAACTCATAGAGAGTGGTAGATAAAAAGTGGAGAAACGTCTCAATAACGCGAAATGGAACGCACGGCGAGCAAACCTATTGCGTGGTCCAAAGTCAAAATCAAAAGCTTACCGAGTGGATGTCGCCCGCAGTCTGACCGCCCCTGGAGCTCACTTGAGCGACCAGTGGCAAGCGAGATGCCAATACATGGAAGTGAGGAACTAAAGCAAGCCATGAGCAGGACGTGGCAACTCCTCGGATGAGCCCAGTCTCGGAGCAATATGTGCCGGCTCTGCAATTATGGAAGCCTCCTTGGATAGCGAGGGACTGCCCATTGTCTGCCCCTGCCTTCCCTTGAGGGCCGACCGCGATGTCGTTGGTCGTTCTATCTTGACCAGCTGAGATGTGGGCGACATCACAACAGTCTAACGTGCCTCGAAATCAGAGGAAGGTTAACCTCATTAAAAAATGCCCGCCGGAAGTCGGAAGTGTCGTCCTACGGGTGGCAAACTAAAAATTGACACTACGCAATTACGTCCGAGTGAAATGTCTCGTCCGAATGTCCCTCGTGCTAGGAACAGCTCTGACTACCTAGTTGCCGAATGCCGCTCTTGTTCGGAACAGCTCTGACTAGGTAGTTTTCCGAATGTCCGCCGTGCCTGGAACAGCTCTGATGGGTACAGGGACAAGCACATGTCCGAAAACTCGCTTAGTGGAAACCAACCGCAGAGCTGACTGGTTTGTGCAGGAACGGCCCAGGGCGAGCGAAACGCCAATATATTGAAGTGAGGAATTAAAACAGCCATGAGCAGGACGTGACGATTCCCTCGGTAAACCCAGCACCAGAGCGTTATGTGCCGGCTCTGCAATTATGGAAGCCACCCAGGATGGCGGAAAATGCTATGGACTGTCCCTACCTTCACTTGAGGGATGACCGTGTAGTCTTCGACTGTTCCAACTTGACCAGCTGAGATGTGGACGGTACCGACAAAAGTGAGAGTCTCCCAGGATTGCTAACCTGGTCAAAAATGCACGCTAAAAGGTCGGATGTGTTGGCCTGAGGGTTTCGACCCGAGGGTGCCTAACCAGACACACCGCAATCACATCTGAAAAAATCACTCCGGATGAACGCAAAGAAGAAGAAGAAGAAATGACATAAAGTAGTGCAGCTTTACATAAAAGAATTAAGACACATACAGGACGTTGCGGCGATTAGCCTTCATCAGCAAACAAACACATTCACAAACACAACATACAGTCAAGGAGATCTCCTGTGACTACATCAATAAGGTGACGACAGGACGAGAAGAACAAAAGGATGAAAAATGAAAGTAAGAAGAGAAAATGAGAATTGAAAAAAGTGTTATACTCACCTCACAGTTCCGATCTGTGAGTAACTCAGAATATCTCCGATGTATTCTTTTTATACCCGGTGATAGGTGTTACGGGTTCAGGTGAGCACTTAGACCGACCTACTCCGCATACCTCATGTGGCATGTCGCAGGCACTTTCCAAAATCTCTCTCTCTCTCTCTCTTCCTCGTCACTCATCTCTCTACTTCTCTCCTCTCTCTCGCTCTCTCTCTCTCTCTTCTCTCTCTCTCTCTCATCGGCGATAAAATAATTTCTCTCCTCCCGCTCTCTCTATATCCTTCTATATATCCTTCTCTCTCTCTCTCGCTCTCTCTATATCCTTCTCTCTCTCTCTCTCTCTCTCTCTTCTCTCTCTCTCTCTCTCTCTCTCTCTCTCTCTCTCTCTCTCTCTCCAAGCAATCTTGCTTCTCTAGTGCCTACCCACATCATGTGTATTACCAGTGGTTGGATCTTATACAACCCCGATAACACAAGCATTGGGCGATATGATCTTATAATACGTGGTCATAGGAAACAGTAACAATACCCACCTCTCTCTCTCTCTTTCCCTCCTTCACCTCTCTCTCTCTCTCTCTCTCTCCTCATCTCTTCTCTCTCTCTTCTCTCTCTCTCTCTCTCTCTCTCTCTCTCGCCTTGCACATGCCCATATACACTAGCATTATGTCTGTTGAGCGTGTATATGTATGTATGTGCGTTCACGCATATCAGTCCACCCAGACTTTAGGACTCGCCTCATAATAACATATATGAGTACATAATGGGGTTTTGGTTAGTACCACTCATCAGTGCTTGCCCCCCCCCCCCCCCCCCATGCTTCGTTAGTACATCCACTGAGATTGCTCAGATACCCCTACCAGACTAGTTACCTTCCTGCCCTCCTGCCTCCGCCCCCCCCCCCTTTCTTTCAATGTGCTCACTGAACCGTAACACCTATCACCGGGTATAAAAAGAATACATCGGAGATTTTCTCAGTTGCTTACAGATCGGAACTGTGAGGTGAGTATAAACATTTTTTTCAATTCTCATTTTCTCTTCATTACTTTCATTTTTTCATCCTTTTGTTCTTCTCGTCCTGTCGTCACCTTCTGATGTAGTCACAGGAGATCTCCTTGACTGTATGTTGTGTTTGTGAATGTGTTTGTTTGCTGATGAAGGCTAATCGCCGCAACGTCCTGTATGTGTCTTAATTCTGTTATGTAAAGCTGCACTACTTTATGTCATTTTATATTGTTTACAAAGAATATGCGACATTTAGCATAGATTCGAATCCCCGTGTGGTCACTTTAGCTTTCCATTGCTGTATTATATGGCCTGTCCTCTTGTCTCTATTGTTTTCCTGTGCTTATATGAGTGGTCTATCATTACACGTGGATTTATTTCTCACGTTATTTTTCTTGTTATTTCTCATGTTATTTCTCACGTCATTTCTCATGTCATTTCTCACGTTATTTCTCACGTTATTTCTCATGTTATTTCTCATGTTATTTCTCACGTTATTTCTCATGTTATTTCTCGTGTCATTTCTCGCGTTATTTCTCATGTCATTTCTCATGTTATTTCTCATGTTATTTCTCATGTCATTTCTCATGTCATTTCTCACGTTATTTCTCACGTTATTTCTCATGTTATTTCTCACGTCATTTCTCATGTCATTTCTCATGTTATTTCTCATGTTTTTCTCACGTTATTTCTCATGTCATTTCTCACGCTATTTCTTATGTCATTTCTCACATTGTTTCTCGTGTTATTTCTTATATTATTTCTCATGTCATTTCTCACATTATTTCTCATGTCATTTCTCACGTTGTTTCTCGTGTTATTTCTTATATTTCTTCTCATGGGCAGTTTTCACTATTTCCATGTCATTTCTCACATTAAATTTTTCATGTCATTTTTCACGTTATTTTTTCAAGTTATTTCTCACGTTTTATTTCTCCCCATTTCTCATGTTATTTCTCACGTTTTTTTCTCACATATTTCTCATGTTATTTTCTTAGTTATTTTTTCAAGTTATTTCTCACGTTTTTTCTCACATTATTTCTCATGTTAAATTTTTCACTTATTTCTCACATTATTTTTTCACGTTATTTCTCATGTCATTTTTTTTTCTCATTCATTTCTCTTGTTTTTTTCTCATGTTTTTTTTCTCACGTCATTTCTCATTTTCATTTTCACGTTATTTCTCATGTTTTTTTCTCCCCGTTTTTTTCACGTTATTTCTCACGTCATTTCTCATGTATTTCTCATGTTATTTCTCCTTTTATTTCTCACGTTATTTCTCATGTCATTTCTCACATTATTTCTCGTTTTCATTTCTCACGTTTTTTTCTCGTTGTTTAAATTTTTCACGTTATTTTTTTCTGTTATTTATTGTATTTAAAATTTTTCCTGTTATTTCTCATGTCATTTCTCACAATTTTTTTTCTCGTGTTTTTTTTTTTTATTTTTAAATTTTCATGTCATTTTCCTTTTACATTATTTTTTCATTCACTTCTCACATTATTTCTCATGTCATTTCTCACATTAAATTTCTCACGTTATTTCTCAAGTTATTTCTCACGTTATTTCTCACATTTCTCATGTTATTTCTCACGTTATTTCTCACATTATTTCTCATGTTATTTCTCACGTTATTTCTCAAGTTATTTCTCACATTATTTCTCAAGTTATTTCTCACATTATTTCTCACGTTATTTCTCACATTATTTCTCACGTTATTTCTCACATTATTTCTCACGTTATTTCTTACGTTATTTCTCATGTTATTTCTCAAGTTATTTCTCATGTTATTTCTCATGTTATTTCTCAAGTTATTTCTCACGTTATTTCTCATGTTATTTCTCACGTCATTTCTCATGTTATTTTTCACGTTATTTCTCAAGTTATTTCTCATGTTATTTCTCAAGTTATTTCTCACGTTATCTCTCACGTTATTTCTCAAGTTATTTCTCAAGTTATTTCTCACATTATTTCTCAAGTTATTTCTCACGTTATTTCTCATGTTATTTCTCACGTTATTTCTCACGTTATTTCTCATGTTATTTCTCAAGATATTTCTTACGTTATTTCTCATGTTATTTCTCACATTATTTCTCAAGCTGCTGCAATGGTCTCAAGAGTTCCCCAAACAAACGATATTGGTAAATACTAATTTATTATAAGACACAGTAATATAAATTGAGAAACCCTTTGAGGCCACTAAGAACGTTCATAAATAAACACACGCGCTGCTCACAACAGTAGAAGTAGGGATAAGAGGACTCAGTAGACGACATTAAAATTGAAAGCTATAGTTGCCGATGTACAACTGTTCCTGCGGCTAGGCGATGTTGTTATTTAGAGGTGACAGGTTCGAATCTCGGTCAGTTGCTACAGCTTTCAGTGTGTATGTTGTCTATCGTGCGTTTGCTTGTCAATAAGACGCACAACAAAGTGCTACGTAACACAAGCATTCACGCAGAGAAGTACAATGGGTGTTGCAGATTTGACAAGAGCTGGTGTGTAAGGATCAATAAACAAAAACATTTTATAAGCGTGTTCCGAAATACCAAGCGAAATCAATCGAAATAACGGTTCAGTCAAAATCAATAATGCATGCCCATGTTAAGCAACGGCAAATTGCTGAAAGTAAATTTGCCTAGAAAATCAAGCATGAGTTGACCGCAGCGTCCTGCACAGAATATGCAATATTTGTTACATGTCTATGTTAAATCTGTAACTGGAATTGGAAGCTCAAAGAAGGTATATTGGACAGACTGATAGATGTCTAGCCGACCGCTTTAGGGAACACCTTAGGGATATTATTCGAAACTTTGACAAAACCTGTCTCTAACCATTTCACTTCTTCTGACCACAATGGAGTCGACGGTGTATGGGCCTTGCTACTCTAACAACTTCATTAAGTTTAAAATTGAAAGCCATTTAATCAACTCTCTGGGATGCATCCATCCAGGGGGAATCAATACTGTTGTAGACGCACCTGCATAACTCTGCTGACTTCCCTCTATACTGTATATTCACATCTTCTTCTTTGCGTTCATCCGGAGTGATTTTTTCAGATGTGATTGCGGTGTGTCTGGTTAGGCACCCTCGGGTCGAAACCCTCAGGCCAACACATCCGACTTTTAGCGTGCATTTTTGGCCAGGTTAGCAATCCTGGGAGACTCTCACTTTTATGGTACCGTCCACATCTCAGCTGGTCTAGTTGGAACAGTCGAAGACTACACGGTCATCCCTCAAGTGAAGGCAGGGACAGTCCATAGCATTTTCCGCCATCCTGGGTGGCTTCCATAATTGCAGAGCCGGCACATAACGCTCTGGTGCTGGGTTTACCGAGGGAATCGTCACGTCCTGCTCATGGCTGTTTTAATTCCTCACTTCAATATATTGGGCATTTCGCTCGCCCTGGGCCGTTCCTGCACAAACCAGTCAGCTCTGCGGTTGGTTTCCACTAAGCGAGTTTTCGGACATGTGCTTGTCCCTGTACCCATCAGAGCTGTTCCAGGCACGGCGGACATTCGGAAAACTACCTAGTCAGAGCTGTTCCGAACAAGAGCGGCATTCGGAAACTAGGTAGTCAGAGCTGTTCCTAGCACGGGAGACATTCGGACGAGACATTTCACTCGGACGTAAATGCGTAGTGTCAATTTTTAGTTTGCCACCCGTAGGACGACACTTCCGACTTCCGGCGGGCATTTTTTAGTGAGGTTAGCCTTCCTCTGGTATATTCACATCTGACTGTTTGCACACCTTTGGTCACACATTCTTATTCGACACTTTTGCAGCTGAATTGGACTCAACCTTTGTAGATACAGAGCACCTTTCAAAACCGAACTGAACCCAACTTGTGTGTCTTCTTGACAACGAAAGAGTTGTGTTTTAATATTACTTTATAATTTAATCTTGTTTTTGTTGTCCTGTCCCTGATGAAGATTGATATAACCGAAACGTCGTTTGTTGTGTCCTAAATACTTATTTTTATTTTATTATTTTATTATTATATATTTTTCTCTTGTTTTGGGAGATTTTCACTCTGTGATTTGTGTTTACCTTTATGGAGTCCCATGTAAGGTGTGTACACTGTGTCCGTGTTTAGTATGTCTCATCTTTTCGCAGGTACTGCACTTACCTAACTGTTTGTATTTCCTAAAGAATGTACGTCTTTTCCATGCCCTGGTTAATGTAATACTGACAGCGAGTCTGCGTGGCGAAGTGGTTACGCAGCCTGTCTGGCGCTCCGATGGCTGTGGGTTCAATGTCGGACCACAACATTCGGTTCATGAGTGTAGTTTTCTTGGAGACTCCTCGGGGTCGCTGCTGGAGCTACAGAGCTCGTGCTCTGTGTAATGCTGTCGGCAGACTGCTCTGTGGAAAGAGACCGGCCATATTGGATAAAATCCCGTGCAAGGAAGTCGACACTCTTGCTTCTAAGCCCCAGTATTTTGTAATACTAACATTCACTAACTCTTAAAACTAAAGATGTGTAATCGTCATCACGAAAGGCGTTTGAACAATCGTCGTCACGAGGGAAGTTTGAACCCAGGACCACGACTTCGGCAGCGAATGCACAAGTCATTATGTCACTGCAGTAAGAATACCGAGATTTGAAATCTGGAGACATCGGTTCAGGCCCCCGATAATATAAACAATAGAACTAGGTCACCAAACTACGGCCCGCGGGCCGGATCCGGCCACGAGACGTTGCGATACAATTTAAATGTAATTTTTTTTAGAATAATAGGGGAACTTCACACGTGCGGCTATCTCCTAGCTACTCTGGGCTGTTTATTTAGGCCAGCCCTATTTATATATTTTGCAAACCTAATTATGAGATACATTCTGTTATCAAATGAAGCCGCCTGCCGCGGCTCTAAAAGAGTATGGAGTAGCATATATTGTGATAGGGGTTTTAGTTTGTGGAGTGGGACAGATAGAACTTACAAAAAATTAGATTTTTAAGAGCATGCATCTGTCCCATTGCCACGTACGCCTGTGAGATCTGGACACTTACTAAACAAGCTGAACAGCGCATAAATGCCTTTGAATATAAATGTTATAGACGAGTTCTAAGAATTTCTTGCATAAAGAAAATAACAAATGCATATACTTCAAGAGCTGAATATTGAAGACGGTTGGCTATTAAAGATCGATAAATCAAAGAAAATTGAAATATTGTGGTCACTTGAAACGTCACGAAAGTTTGGAGAGAACAATAATGGAGGGCTATATGCCTTGGAAGAGAGGAAGAGAAAGGCCAAAGAGAAGATGGGTGCAGGATGTGGCGGATGATCACCAGATGGGTGTATCTGAAGCGGGGCATCTTGCTTATGATCGAGAGGTTTTCTGGAAGGTTGTTATGGGAGCTGAGGTTCTGCAAAGGACATGCTACTGAATGAATGACCTGTGTTCCATCTCGTTGCCTGAAAATTGCTAGTGTTGTGTATCAGACTACAGTTACTGTGTTGGATGATTATCCCATGCTGTGATGGAAGATCACTGGTACTGTGTTGGATGATTATCCATGCTGTGATGGAAGATCACTGGTACTGTGTTGGATGATTACCCCTGCTGTGTATACCGGATTATGAACCGCGTCCGTTAGACCTTCGCCACGGATACCGACGCAAGTATTGTATAGAATGACTATCCGGCGCGCGCTCGTCATTTTGTCAGTTATCCGGCCCGCCGTGAAAAATGTTTGGTGACCCCTGAACTAGGCCAAACATGTCTGACAACCAGTAGATTAGTAAATCGTCAAAGCCAGAGTTCTGTGACCCCCGATACCGGCTCCTATTCAATCGTTTGTTATATCTTGTATGTCTCTTTCTGAAGACTACTCCATCTGATCTGGTTAGCCAAGCCGGTTCTTTTCATAGCTGACATTGATGAAAATGCGATTTCTGCCTACTGTTCTCTCTAGCAAAACTAATCTTATCAACGGTCCATACGCATAAGTCAATGACCCTTGTACACGTTCTAAGGCGCAATGGACATATGGTGCTTGGCCTATATTCTATAGGCTAGTGTGCACTCGATGGACGATGTGGTCAGTATCACACCTACCAGGGCCGTGTGGTAGATTTTCTCGGTATGATGCAAGTCTTCGAAATGACGCCCCTTAATGATGCGTCTTCGAAATGCCGCCCCTCCTTCCCTGTTTATGCCGCTCCCTTACGGTGCCGCCTGATGCGACCGCCTCTCTATATCATACCGCGGCACGGCCCTGTTATCGAACGTCTTACTTCCCAAGACGTGTCCTGGCTCGACCTGGGAGTTTAGTTCAGTTTTAAAACGTCAAATCTGCACCGATGCAGATCGAACGCACCAGAACCGGGCCGGTAGGCGTGACTGCTGTCGTTCAGACAGGAGTGCAATTCTTTCTGGAGATTCCTGGGGGTCATCGCTGGAGCTACGGAGTTCGTGTTTTGTACGATGCTCTTGGCCAGCAGTATGCCGCTCTGCAAAGAGAGACTGGGTTAGATGGTATAAAACTCGGCGCAATAAAGACTATGCTCTGGACTGTTGTACTTAGTTAGTTAGTCTTTCCTCTTGAGCCTAAGGCGGCGCATAGGGCAGAAGTCCTGACTCTCCATGCTTAGCGATTCGCTGCTACCTGTTGTAGATCTTGGATATTTACTTGGCCATTGAATGAGCCTTCTCTAATGATGGTTCTACGCAGGGTCTCTCTTGGTCTTCCCCGTTTTCTTTTCCCTACCGGTGACCATATGAGGGTTTGGTAGGGGAGTCTTGTCTTGTCCATTCTGAGTACTATCCAATTGGATACTGTATCTTGCTTAGTCTCTTGTCTTATTTGCGTATTGGTTCTGAAGTCTGTCCAGTGGATGTTTAGAAGTCTTCTAAGACATTTGTTCTCAAAATTATCTAATTTTTTTATCTAAAGCTACCGTTGATTTCCAACTTTCACATCCATACGTTAACACTGGAATCACACAAGAGTTGAAGATTTTAAGTTTTGTGTGTTTGCTGAGTGTCTTTGACTTCCAGATGTTTGACAGTTTATTGAAGGCACCAGATGCCAGTGCGATTCTAGATGATATTTCTGGTGTTGAGTCCCCTGTAGATGTCATTTTGCTTCCTAGGTATGTGAAGCTGTTGACTTTTTCAAGAACGTAGCTGTTCAATTTGGTGTCATCTGAACTGTTGGTAAGATCAATGTACTACGTTTAGTTATAACGAATCCATTCAAGAAAGATGGGTATTGCTACGGCGTCTGACGAATGTGTTTGTATAAGCTCTCATACGGTTATGTTTATAAAATAGAACCTCCTTTGTGTTTTCTCGGTCACCAGATTCCTATCAGGTGCTTGTTTTTCTGGCCCGGAAGCACAGCCAAGAACCAGCTTCAGAAATGTATTTGGATACAATAGATTATGGTCTATTTATTTCGTTCAGTGCATCTTTTGAAAAACGGAAACTCCGTCTAATGTTTATGTGTAAGGTTTTTACGGGGTTTGAGGTCTAATGATTTGTACTTTGTAGAAAGCCTTCTTTTCCTTAATGCCTCACCCCACTCCCCTTCCTTCTTAGTAAGTTTAAAGTTACCTATGACACGTTGATTGGCACACAAGAAAAATAGCTAATCTCACACGACGTGTAGATTGGTACACACGAAAATAACTAATCACACTCGATATGTTGATTGGTACACACGAAAATAACCAATCACACTCGATATGTTGATTGGTACATATGAAGAGTAACCAATCACACTCGATATGTTGATTGGCACACATGAAGAATAGCCAATGACACACGACATGTAGATTGACACACATGAAGGATAGCCAATTACACACGACATGTCGATTGGTACACATGAAGAATGGCTAATCACACTTGTTACGTTGCATGAGCCAGAAAGAGGTAAGGCTTTGGGTGGGATACAAAATGCCGAGAACCAGTCTTAGACAAACGATTTAAATTATTCATTCTCATTTCAATATTCCAGGGAATTCAGAGTTTGTTCAGCTCGATAAATATTTATAACAAGGGGGAAAATACACAAGATGACGTTACCTAAAGAGTAGCTTGCTCCTGTCAATGAGCGTCTTTAGTTAGTTAGTTAGTTAGTCGACAGATCATCCTCATTGCACATCGAACCATTCAGTCCATAAGTGCTCGGATCCCCTCCTCAGCAAATCCCGTAGCGTGTAGCGGCTAACGACACCAGTTCTGTGTTGGTTTATCAGTCTTCTTTGTCTTCCTGCGTAGTGTTCTTGTTTGGCCACCCCTCTTTTAATTTGCTGTTTTCGCAGTCTGGCCATGGTTGTAGATTCACAGTCATCACTTGGTTCTCGCAAAAGTCTTACTTCTCGTAGCGCATTCAGAATGTCAGCCTGGTCCATGGCGCGTCCGCCCTCCACAGTAGCGTTACCTGCGAGCTTGTCAGCCCGCTCATTCCCTTGTACTCCCGCATGCCCTGGCACGAAGATGAAACTAATCTTTGCCAGCCGAGACCGCTCCAGAGACAGCAACCATTCTCTTCGATCCTCTTGAGCATGTTCATTGAGTCGCTAAGGAAACATGCCCTAGTGAATGTCTGTGTCTCGAGCCATGTTATTGCTTTACTTGAGCGTCTTTACTATACACTAATGTTTGTAGTTTGCTAGTCTGACAGTTCATCAGTCGCTTTAGGGTTGTGGCTAGCAAGCTCGCTGGTCGGTCCGGTGGTCATATGTTGGAGATGTCAACTTTGTTGTTACTTGAGCTGGGCTCCCGGGATCACTGAACCTACAATGAGTACCAGGGCTTGTTCTGAGAAGTCACCTCGGCCGGCATGATAATGATCATATGACCGATCGAGTGCAGATTGGACTATAAAATTACGACGCTACCACCATATACCCAATACATTTGACGACGGCGAAAGGATTCCTTCTTGTTTACTACTGTAACAGCCACTGAGCCATGGGAGTTCATGCACTTTACTACTGTAACAGCCACTGAGCCATGGGAGTGCATGCACTTTACTACTGTAACAGCCACTGAGCCATGGGCGTTCATGCACTTTACTACTGTAACAGCCACTGAGCCATGGGAGTTCATGCACTTTACTACTGTAACAGCCACTGAGCCATGGGAGTTCATGCACTTGCCTGCCAACACAAAGTACCGGGATTCAACCCCTAGGAGTTGCACGTTTGCATTTTTTTTAAACGGTCAGTACTGCTCCGGCCTCAATCTCAGCATTGACCATACTTTTACAGTAATCCAACTTTACTCTAACTGTACTCTTACTGTAATCCAACTTTACACTGACTGTCCTCTTACACTAATCCAACTTTACTCTAACTGTACTCTTACTGTATTATAGTCGGACTTTATTATTGCTGCTTCAGTCAGGTCTTAGTCAGATATGACTGAGCTACCGTATAACAGTAGACGGTACTACCTGTTTTCTGTTAGCGCCGAACGTTGGGCGGCGCTTACCAAACCCGACACCCCACATTGTGCCAACGGCTTCGGGCGGAAGAGTGCAATTGGGAGGGTACAAGCCTTACCCTGGTGCGAGGAAATGCAAGCTAAAGACAAAATGTCATGGCAGGGCAGACCAGGCCCTAAGTCTTGGTTGGCAGCTGGTCTAGGATCGAAGCTCCGACAGGCGGACAGTTAGAGCATTGCTTTGCTGATCCGGCAGCTTCTGCAGCTTGTATTGTTCCAGATGTAGGGGTGTTACCTTTCCTCTGGAGTGAACTAGGCAGGCCGAGAGAGGGATCATGCTGCATGGGCAACACATGATCTCTATATTTTAGCCCAGGCTTTGTGCTATGGAGAGGCAATAACTCCATCCCTGGTCTTAACTGGTCTCGGAATCAAAGCGAGAGGCAACTGTTACGGGTTATAAGTCCCTGTCAACTTGGCGTAGACATGGGGCGCCACGCGTTGCCTCTGACGGTGGGAGACACCTACAGGTGTCACTGATCAGCTACCGCCCGCCTCAAGCTGGGCAGCCCCCGGCCAATTGGGTGCTGATCCGCCACAGCCTGCCTGCTTCAATGGGTGCTTGGGGCTAGGACAAAATCTGAATCGCAGGCTGTAAAACCAATGCACCAGGTACAAACAAAAATAAAAATAGAAACCTCAAGCTACGGCTTGCAACCTGGAACGTGAGAACCATGTGTCCAGGATTTTCCACTGACTTGACCAATATTGACGATGTGAGAAAAATTGCTGTGATTGATGCCGAACTCAATCGTCTTAACATTGATATTGCTGGCCTGCAGGAGACTCGCCTCGCTGAGGAAGGGTCACTCAGGGAAAACAATTACACCTTTTTTTGGAAGGGTAGAGGGCAGGCAGAAAAAAGGCAACACGGTGTGGGCTTTGCAGTGAAGAATTCGCTACTGGGAATGATTGAAATTCCAGCAGGAGGAAATGAAAGACTATTATCCCTGCGCTTGGCAACCTCTTGTGGGTTTGCCACCATTATTACTGCATATGCACCGACACTCGATTCCTCTGATGATGTGAAGGATTCGTTCTATGAGGAGTTAGACTCCGTGATCAAGGCAGTTCCAAAATCTGACTACATTTATATGCTTGGTGATTTCAATGTTCGTGTGGGCAAGGACTCGAGTTCATGGCCAGTGTGCCTTGGAAAATACAACATCGGTCGCATGAATGAAAATGGGCAAAGGCTGCTGGAGCATTGCACCAGTAATGACCTATGTATTACAAACTCCTTTTTTAAAACAAAAGAGATGCATAAGGTCACATGGAAACATCCAAGATCCGGCCATTGGCACCAGCTGGACTTCATCATCACACGGAGACAACATCTGAACCATATATCATTGACTCGAAGTTACCACAGTGCTGACTGTGATACGGATCATTCTTTGGTTGTTGCAAGGGTTAGACTGAGACCAAAGAGAATCTACACAGCTAAACACAAATCTAGCCCCAGGATTAATATTATTAACACTCACGATCCTGAAAAGTGCTTTCAGTTTCAACAGCAACTTGAAGACGCTTTCACTGATACACCAGAAAATTGTACAGTAAATGAAAAGTGGGGTCAAATTAAGGAAACTCTTTATAAAACTGCCGTAGGGGTTTACGGCACTGTGGATCATAAGAGGCAGGACTGGTTTGCGGCAAACAGCGAGACTCTGCAGCCCTTGATTGATAAGAAGAAGAAAGCTCTCTTAAGAAACAAGGAAAGACCAACGCGTAACACTCTGAGTGAACTAAGGCAAGCTAGGAAGGATGTGCAAAAGGCTGCCAGGCAGTGTGCAAATGATTATTGGATCAAGTTATGTGAGTCCATTCAAATCGCAAGTGATAAGGGAAACATAAGAAGCATGTATGAAGGAATAAAGAAAGCCTGTGGTCCAGTGATCAAAAGAAGTGCACCATTGAAAACCTTGGCTGGAGAAATCATCACTGACAAGAAACAGCAGATGGACAGATGGGTAGAGCACTATTTGGAGCTTTACTCAAGTGAGACCAAACTAGCAGATGATGCCCTCAACGCCATAGAGGCTCTACCAACTCTTGACCACCTGGACACACTTCCCACCATAACAGAAGTTAAGTGTGCTATAAATGAACTTGCATCTGGCAAGGCTCCAGGTAAGGATGGGATTCCAATAGAGGTTATAAGGAGTGGGCAAGACACACTCACTCTACAGATCCACCAGCTAATAGAGCTATGCTGGCGAGAAGGACAAGTCCCACAGGATTTCAAAGATTCAAGCATCATAACACTGTACAAGAACAAGGGCGATCGGAGCGACTGCAACAACTATAGGGGTATCTCACTTCTGTGTATTGTTGGAAAAGTATTTGCCAGAATTGTTCTGCGCAGACTTCAAGTCCTAGGAGATCAAGTCTACCCCGAATCACAGTGTGGCTTTCGACAGAACCGGTCTACCATTGATATGATATTCTCATTGCGACAAATGCAAGAAAAATGCCGTGAACAGAATCAACCACTGTTTATTGCCTTCATCGACCTCACAAAGGCATTTGATTTGGTCAGTCGTGAGGGTCTGTTCAAGGCACTAAAGAAGATTGGCTGCCCACCAACTCTTCTGTCCATTGTGGAATCGTTCCACACAGGCATGAAGGGTATAATCAAGTTTGATGGTGCAACTTCTGAAGAATTTGAAATCAAGAGTGGAGTTAAGCAAGGTTGTGTACTAGCTCCCACCCTCTTTGGAATATACTTTTCACTTCTACTGAAATATGCCTTTCGTGATCAGGATGGTGGTATATACATTCACTCACGCTCAGATGGCGGCCTTTACAATGCTCAGAGATTGAAGGCTAAGACCAAAATTAGGAGGGTACTGATCAGAGAGTTGCTTTTTGCAGATGATGCTGCAGTTACGACCCACTCTGAGGAAGAATTGCAATGTCTACTATCTGCATTCTCCAATGCTTGTTCTAAATTTGGTTTAACAATTAGCAAAAAGAAGACACAGATTATGTCACAAGGTGCACATGGGGTACCATCAATCTTTATTGACGACGCCGAACTAGAGATGGTAGACCATTTTACATATCTAGGATCAGTGGTAAATAGCAAATTATCCCTAGATCAGGAAATCAACATCCGGATTGGTAAGGCAGCAACAACAATGAACAGGTTAAGAAAAAGAGTCTGGGAGAACAGGAAGCTTACTGCCAAAACAAAAGTCCTTGTCTATCAAGCCTGTGTCCTTAGTACTCTTCTTTATGGCAGTGAAACCTGGACAACTTACTCACACCAAGAGAAACATTTAAACAGCTTTCATATGCGGTGTCTGCGAAGAATTCTTGGTATTAAGTGGCAAGACAAAATCACAAATACTGAAGTATTGGAAAGATCAGGTTGTGTGACAGTTTATTCCATGCTCAGTCTTCGTAGACTTAGATGGATAGGACATCTTAGGAGGATGGATGATGGTAGAATACCAAAGGACATCTTTTTTGGTGAATTACAGATGGGTAAGAGATCTCAGGGTCGGCCTCTACTACGATACAAAGATGTGTGTAAGCGGGACATGATTGATACAGGCATTGATAATGCACATTGGGAGCAAGTCGCCGCTGAACGTGTTGCATGGAGGGCAAACATCAGAAATGGAATAAAGACAAAGGAGAAAATTATTGCAGATAAGTCACACACCGAGCGTTTGAGACGTAAGATGGTGCATGATGGTGGAAATTACCACGTGTTCACATGCACCCACTGTGAACGGACATTTACAGCGCAAATTGGCCTTATCAGTCACATGCGCTACCGCCATAGGTAAAAGTTGTTATGCCGTTTTAAAGCACAAACTATCGTCTGTCAAGACGGCAAGGTGCCAATGATGATGATGATGGATTATTGCTGCACTCTTACTATAATCGGACTTTGTTATTGCTGCACTCTTACTATAGTCCCACTTTATTATTACTGCACTCTTATCCTAGTCAGACTTTATTATTACTATACTTTTCCTATAGTCCGACTTTATTATTACTGTACTCTTCCTGTAGTCGAACTGTATTATTACTACACTCTTATCTTACTGTGACAGTACTCTAACAGCTACATCAAAGTCTGTACGTATGCATTTACATGAAGATCCCTAAACTAATCCTCACCGTTCACTTAGCCTTTACTGAAGTTTTTGTACTGCTGAATACAAATTGCAATTTTAAACGCCACGAACTAAAAATACATATTACAACGGGTAGCAACAATGCACCATACATTAACTTTAAGTAAAAGGTATGCCGCAATCAGGTTAGGGTTAAAAGGATATGTACAGGATACAATAGAATACGCGTTTAGCTGCTTATATACGACGAGACAACTAGCTAAATTAAGTGGCTGTTATATCAGCGTCTTTTATCACTACAAACTAGTCACAACATGCTATTTTTACTCTACAATTTCTTCTTCTCCTTCTTCTTCTTCTTCTTCTTCTTCTTCTTCTTCTTCTTCTTCTTCTTCTTCTTCTTCTTGTGCTTGTTCTGTCATATTTACAGCAACAAACGAGTTCTCGTGATGAAGCCAACAGTTTATTGGAGCTCCTCTTTTGTTCTATGCAGTTTTGAGTGCAGTGCTGTCTCCCTAGGCCATTATTCCCTTCTCAGTTGGTTGTACTGTGGGAAATCCTGGAGCACATGCTCTGCAGTTTGATCACACTGCCAGCATGAGCTCAGTGATGAGTCACTCAGACCAAGTCTACATTTGCTTGTTCAGTCTGCTGTGTCCTATCCGAAGCCTTGAAACGACCACCTGTCCCTGTCGGTCAAGAGAATGCTATTTGTCGTTGATGGTTCTGTCCTTAGTCTAGTTAAGTTTAGTTGACGGATCAACATCACGGCACACGGGTGTAACCCATAAGTGCTCCGTTCTACTCCTAACTCAAGCCTGAGTCTGGAGAAACTCAGCTCAGTGCACGAACTCTGTAATACCGACGTGGATCCTGAAATACTTTGAGTAGATTTTAGCTAGAAATTTTGCCCGGGCAGCACCGTTAGGCTACTCTTTTTCGATTTCTAACTGCCAAGGGATGTTTTACGTTCCCAACAATACATACGGGTGTAAGATCTCACTACCCAGAAACCAGAGGAAAATTTTTTTTACACTTAGATAGAAGTTCACGTGAAAAAATCCCGGCCCTCATCGGGGCTTGAACCCGGGACCTCCAGCACTCGAGACGGACACCATACCTCGAGCCCACTCAGTCCCCTGGTTCTGTTCTTGTCTGACAGTCCAGATACACCACAATCTTGTATGCTGCAGGAACCGTGGATGTGAGATTACAGTGTTCGCTTCAGGCTCAGAATGTACAGGGTTAGATCTCAGCCTAGGGCTGGGAATTCATCCAAGAATCATTAGTATCTAGTAATAATAGACGCTCTCCTGATCTCTCGGGTATTATGATCGGATACCTAGCGTTCTCGGATAAGGGCGAAACACGGGAGGCCTCGAATGCAAAATGTGCACGCTAACAATTTCAGAACAGTTGAAACTCGCAAAGAAAAGACCGTAAGATCGCTGCACTGGCAAATTGTTAGGAAAGAATACCTAACCACAGGTAGATACACCGCGTTTACCTTATTGCCTTGAATGTAACATATTTAGAAGAAACAAACTTTACACAAATGTATGTCGAAGGCGGACACGCTGACCTTTGAGGTGTATGACAAGATGTGACGTGCCCCACTCGGCAGAGGAATGACGAATGAGAGAGGGGGAGGAAGAGGCGAGGGAGGAGGAAGAAGAAGGAGGAGGAGTGGAATGCCAAGGTAGAATAGAGTGGAGGAGGGGGAGTATAAGAAAGTGGAGATATGTTGAAGAGCCATGCACTATGCAAAAGTAGTTGAACAAAACGAGTAAAGACGTGAACATGTGAATATACAGATAAAGTGGTCAAATATTTCGGAAGCATAAATGACAGAAAATTTCGTTCTATAATAAGCAGGAAGGGAAAGAAAATTATAAAATGATAAAATAATAATATGTTTTATTATCATTTCCCTGTCAAATGGCGTAGGTTTCATCTATTTCCAAATATCTTATGATTTGTTGTGTTCCGGATCAGTTCTACCGATGACATTTCTTTAGACCAGGAAGCATCGCTTCTCTTGTTCAGCCCATGCCTATTCTATCGTTGATCATATGGGTCGTCATCATGTTCCCTAATTCCTCTCTTCTCATTATATGACCAAAGTTCACTTTAAAAAAAATTTTCTACAGTTGTATATAATGTTTTACTTTCATTGGCCTCATCAGTTTTTAAAGGTATTTTCTTTCGGGAATACCCCAGTGGGATGGACACTTGGCAAAGAAAGTGGAGAATATTCAAATGGAAAATTGGAACGGTACTCAGACCTTGCTTATAAAGAATGACCTTGACACGTTTTTCGCCTTAGCCTGCTTTACCCACTACGTCGCTACCTGTCCTTTGACCTACGGAGCCAATGGCACACAGTTTGATTTTTGTGCCCTGGTATTCAGGCGTTAGTATGTTCCGATTTGAATGCCTTCATTCACGATCAATTATTTTGAAAACTGTCTGTTGCATCGTTATGAAATTTTTCCAGCCGTCTTATATTTACCCCCACCCAAGGAATATGTCTTTGATAGGTCCAAAAACAACTTAAATCATCAAAAGCGGCGACATTCCTTTGATGTTTTGCTGAACAACTAGTGATTTCTCGCTAACAAAGTTATGTTTACAGTAATTGGAGACCTGCCAATTCAGATGACACACAAAGGCGTATCCGGATTCGTATGGGAGTGGGTGCAATGAAAGAAGTAGCTTACAGGGTCGGCTGCATTGCACCGGGTTTTTATCCCATGTGGCTCAGTTTCTTTCCGCAGCGCGGAAAAGCGTCGCACAAAGCACGAACTCCGTAGCTTCAGCGACGACCCTCGGGAGTCTCCGAAAAAATGCACTCGTGAAATGAAGGACGCGGCCCGGAATCGAACATACAACCTTCGGAGCCCGAGTCAGACGGCTTGACCACTTCACCACGGAGAATCCCGAGAGGGGTGCAATGTGTAATATTAGTAAAGACAGAGAATTTACAGAGGCACGGGGTAAATAATTTGTAAATTAACAGGAAAGTAGAAGGACTATATTTCTTACCTTATTTTTCATTTCCTTCTTGTTTCTTCAGCTGATGCTGATGCTATAATGTTTAGAGCCTGCAATTCGTCTGAATAGTTGGAGCAAAATATCCCAGTAAGTGTGTACGTAGATTAAGGTCTGCGATCTGCTCAGACCTTAATCTGTGTCGGACGATTCCAGTAGGTTGATGATTGCTCTCGGTTGCATAAAATTCAATCCATCCTTTCTCCAATAGTCCTCTTCCTCTTTCAACACATGGTCCTCACATTTTTTCCAGTAACTTTTATCAATATTTAATAGCGCGGACAGACAGACAGACAGACAGACAGACAGACAGACAGACAGACAGACAGACAGAAAGGTAGGTAGGTAGGTAGGTAGGTAGGTAGGCAGAAAGTTGGGTCGGTCGGTCGGTCGGCCGGGCGGCCGGCCGTCCAACTGACCGACCGACCCACCCACCCACCCACCCACCCACCCACCCACCCACCCACCCACCGACCGACCGACCGACCGACCGACCGACCGACCGACCGACCGACCGACCGACCGACCGACCGACCGACCGACCGACCGACCGACCGACCGACCGACCGACCGACCGACCGACCGACCGACCGACCGACCGACCGACCGACCGACCGACCGACCGACCGACCGACCGACCGACCGACCGACCGACCGACCGACCGACCGACCGACCGACCGACCGACCGACCCGACCGACCGACCGACCGACCGACCGACCGACCGACCGACCGACCGGACCGACCGACCGACCGACCGACCGACCGACCGACCGACCGACCGACCGACCGACCGACCGACCGACCGACCGACCGACCGACCGACCCGACCGACCGACCGACCGACCGACAGACAGACAGACAGACAGACAGACAGACAGACAGACAGACAGACAGACAGACTAGATAGATAGATAGATAGATAGATAGATAGATAGATAGATAGATAGATAGATAGATAGATAGATAGATAGATAGATAGATAGATAGATAGATAGATAGATAGATAGATAGATAGATAGATAGATAGATAGATCCCCGCCAGGAGCTGGGCGAAGCCAGGCCGAGTCAGCTAGTTTATTTATATAATCACGTTTCATGAAAGAACCCCTATTTGAGACACCTCTGAACAAACCAATTTAACTTCGCGCTGTTTGTGCCAAAACGAAACCCGCCAAATAATTTTGAAAAGAGCGGAGGTGTGTCTTGCTGAAGCTGTAATACTCTTAAAATGATGGCATGAATGCGGGAGCGGTAAATTATATACCGCATATAAACAAACATTGAAATCTGCTGTACAATCTCCAGAACAAAAATTTTTTTGTTGGGTGGACATAATGATAAGGTTATATGCTAAATCTCATCATTTTCCCTCAGTTGGTTACTGAGATATTGAATTTGAGGCAACAACAACAACAACAAAAACACTATAGGACCTAAGTTCCGTGACGTTTTTCATGACGAAGATTTTATACTACTAGCAACGTCTATTTTTTCACTTGTGACTATGTTCTTGTAAAGCTGACTAATGCCACTTTCCGTTTTTTGTTGATTTACCCATCCTGTCTTAAAACGCCATGACGTCGCAAATGTGAAGGCATATAACTGAAAACCATTCCGGATATAACGTCTACTATGGGATTACCCTTACATTGTAGATATTACCTATGATATACATTTAGTTCACTACAGTCCGATGTAAGAGGATTAGCTAAGAAAGGAATGCTTCTTGCGCGCATCACTAATAATTTACAGGATATAAATGTGAGACTGTCATTCTAATACTTGAAAAAGCGAATGGTTTTTATCTGTCAGTGGTGAAATAATACACCGAAGCCTAAAACACTACGTGGTGACTGCCTGAATTTCCCCGTTTTTTTTTTTTTTTTTAATAAACAAATCAAAGAAGCTGGTGGCCGGGCAAGTCAGCCTGTCCGCGCACACATCGTGGCGCGTGTGGTCACACCTCGGTTAGGATTATGGATGTTTGTGAACTTGCGCACTTCTTGGCAAAGAACGAGTCATGTCCAAGTTCCATAGTTGTGGCCACATCAGCAAAGGTAGGGATATCGTGGTGATCACAAGCGTATCAGACCATGAAAATATAGGACCGCTCTCTTATACAATGACCTGTCTTATATAAGACAGTTTGTCTTATACAGTGACATGCGTTATATTAGATCATTTATCTTATACAGTGACATGCGTTATATTAGATCATTTGTCTTATAAGGTGACATGCCGTATAAGATCATTTGTCGTATACAGTGACATGCGTTATATAAGATGATATAGTTACGAAGCACAGGTCAGGTAGGAACAGAATAAATACCAAACTGGACTAGTCATATTATTTTTTTTTTAACTAGGGTATTTCTCTCTACTCTCTCTCTCTCTTCTCTCTCTCTCTCTCTCTCTCTCTCTCTCTCTCTCTCTCTCTCTCTCTCTGCTGCTGCTGCTGCTGCTGCTGCTGCTGCTGCTGCTGCTGCTGCTGCTGCTGCTGCTGCTGCTGCTGCTGCTGCTGCTGCTGCTGCTGCTACATATGTCCTCTTTCTGTCCCAGACATGTGCAAATGTAATCCATTCTACTCTAGTTCTTACTTTAAACAATTTCATTCAAGTGCTACTTTACCTCAACATACCTTTCTCGACATTTCATTTCACTCTATCTCAATTGTCATGTTAGCTAACTCGATCCTTATTGTCACTTCATTTTAATATATCCAAGCGGTCTCTTCAACTCACTTATATCACAGATATCACTTCAATTCACTATATCACGGATATCACTTCAATTCACTACACCTCAGTTGTCATTTTACCTAACTCACTTCTTGATTTCACATTAACTCATTGTATTTTTGTTGGCATTTCAATTCATTCTACCCCAGTTGTCACCTTAATTCATTGCATTCTAGTTGTCACTTTAAAAAACTCGATTCATGTTGTCATTTTAACTTATTCTATCCTTGTGGCACTTTAATTCACTCTATCTCAGTAGTCAACTTTACTCGCTCTATTCTTGTCATGACTGTAACTCACTATATAATAATTGTCACGTTAATAAACGCTATCCCAGCCATCACTTTAACACAATCAGTTCCAGTAGTGAGTACTGGTTGTCTTATTTTTCCATACTTTAAATTTTACAAACACATTTAATCTCAAGCTTGCTTAACACTCTCATCCCAGTAAACAATATAAAATGACACAAAGTAGTGCAGCTTTACATAACAGAGTTAAGACACATACAGAACGTTGCGGCGATTAGCCTTCATCAGCAAACAAACACATTCACAAACACAACATACAGTCAAGGAGATCTCCTGTGACTACATCAGAAGGTGACGACAGGACGAGAAGAACAAAAGCATGGAAAAATGGAAGCAATGAAGAGAAAATGAGAATTGAAAAAAATTTTAATTGAAAAGAATGTTAGTTGAAGAAAATGTTTAATTGAAAAAAAATGTTAATAGAGAAAACGTGCATACTCACCATTCGGATTTGTAAGTGACTAAGAAAATCTCCGATGTATTCTGATACCCGGTGCTGGGTGTTACGGTTCAGTGAGCACATAGAAGGAAGGGGGCATGGTAGGAGGACGGTAACTGGTCTGGTAAGGGTATCTGAGCTATCACAGTGGATGTACTAGTGAAGTATGCGGCGCGCAAAATTGAAGGTGGTACTAACCAAAACCCCATTGTGTTATTATAGGGGCGAGTCTAAAAGTCTGGGTGGACTGATATGCGTGAACGCAGATACCCTTACCAGACCAGTTATCGTCCTCCTACCCCGCTCCCTTCCTTTTATGTGCTCACTGAACCGTAACACCCAGCACCGGGTATCAGAATACATCGGAGATTTTCTTAGTCACTTACAAATCCGAACGGTGAGGTATGAACGTTTTCTCTATTAACATTTTTTTTCTTCAATTAAACATTTTCTTCAACTAACATTCTTTTCAATTAACATTTTTTTTCAATTCTCATTTTCTCTTCATTGCTTCCATTTTCCCATGCTTTTGTTCTTCTCGTCCTGTCGTCACCTTCTGGTGTAGTCACAGGAGATCTCCTTGACTGTATGTTGTGTTTGTGAATGTGTTTGTGTGCTGATGAAGGCTAATCGCCGCAACGTTCTGTATGTGTCTTAACTCTGTTATGTAAAGCTGCACTACTTTGTGTCATTTTATATTGTTTACACTTTCACAGCTTTACCGCAGTTCCACCTAATTTTATTCATCCCAGTAACCACTTTAATCCATTTTGTCCAAATTGTTACTTTAAAACACGCCATACCAGTTGTTATTGTACTTTATCTTGCCGAATCTTTAAAGTAACAACCACATGAGGTAGAGAGAGATTAATTGAGCGAAGAACCAACACGCAATCACTCACCGGGTCTGATCGAAGTATCTCAGTTCCAAACGAAAATGCCCTCGTAAACGCAAAACTCCGAAAGCACTCGACGGTGTGTTCGTGTGAAGATCCCTGTACGATATAGAGCAGGAAATAACATATCAATCACTCGGTCATTCACTTTTATATTAGCTTGCAAGCGGTCAAAACGGAGCTGCCTGGCAGCCACGCGATACCGAATGGTTCTGAATATGCTAGTGGCCTAGCCTTTAACTGAATTCTTGGGAAATCCTGTCTTAAAATGCAAAGTATAGGGTGTATTTTTAATGACTGTGCATTGTTTGAAAATATTGTCGGTCCAAGTTTAATATTCCCCCTCTGTACAGCTCATGCAACATAATAGGTAAATACAAAACTTGGACAGGCAATATTTTCAAATACTGCACAGTCATTAAAAATACAACCTGTATATTACAATCACGATAGAGGTCAGCATGGCCAAAAGGATAAGAGCGATCGCTCTTAAACTAACGGTTGCGTTGATGGGGGAGGTAGCGGGTTCAACCACTACACCGTTCAATTGTACAACAAAGTTTGAATTCAAATCCTTGACTTGGGGACGTCAATGACAAGTACCTCAGAAGTAGGAGCCGCGGTAGCGTAGTGGCTAGGACACTCACCTGCCGACCTAGTGGGCATGGGTTCAAGCCGCAGCTGAGTGGGTTTGGATTTAGTAAAATAGACCTGGGCTCCCAGGCTAAACTGAGTATCAGGGATGTCTTGGGAAGTCCAGGCGGGCGGTGTGACACTGACCACGCCACGCACTCTGAGTGCCGATTGGTCTATAATATAATGGGGCTAGCATTGGAATCTCGACACCTTGTAGTGTGTAACAAGGGTTCTTCACTTACTTACTGTGCTTGTACTTGTATTCTACTTGTACTGGTACAGTTACTGGTACTGTTACTGTACTGATACTGTTACTGTTCTTGTACTGTGACTGTAGTGGTAATGTACTTGTACTGGTACTGTATTTGTACTGTTATTGTTACTGGTACTGTACTGATACGCACAAACATTAGTCCAGTGGACTCACTAGTAGTAGTAGTAGTAGTAGTAGTAGTAGTAGTAGTAGTAGTAGTAGTAGTAGCAGCAGCAGCAGCAGCAGCAGCAGCAGCAGCAGTAGTAGTAGTAGTAGTAGTAGTAGTAGTAGTAGCAGCAGCAGCAGAAGCAGCAGCAGTAGTAGTAGTAGTAGTAGTAGTAGTAGTAGTAGTAGTAGTAGTAGTAGTAGTAGTAGTAGTAGTATATTAGTAGTAGTAGTAGTAGTAGTATATTAGTAGTAGTAGTAGTAGTAGTAGTATATTAGTAGTAGTAGTATATTAGTAGTAGTAGTAGTAGTAGTAGCAGTAGCAGCACCAGCAGCAGTACCAGCAGCACGTGTGTGGACTATACTTGAGTTCAAATCGGGCGAACAAAATAAAACAACAAATAAACACAAGATGACAATGTTAACAACACATTTTCTTAGATATTAAAGGTGAGTTTATAGCCAAAGCGTTTGTGTGGCACATTCTGTCTGTATACTGTATGACTGTTTACATATCCCCCAAACAAGAGAGCTGTATAGAGTAAAGACGCCATTAGCTTCCCTACTTATTACGCACTAGACAAAAGAAGTATACCCTGTTATTCTACAACAGTTAACTAAACAACGATTTAGACAAGCACAGGGGCCATTAACCAACAGTCATTCAGACATGTACAGGAGCAACTAACTACCCAACAAAACAACCATGGAGGCATGCACAGGGGCCATTACCCAACAGCCATTCAGACATGCACAGGGGCCATTTAACCAACAAGGTATGTGAGCCGGTCCCTCAGAAAGCAATGGCAAACTACTGAGCGTAATCTTGCCTCGTACATCAACAGCAGCTGAAAAATGCTGATGTTGACTGCAACGTCCTGTAAGGGATATGCACAAAACAAAAATCTTGGTTTTTGGAACACTATTGATAGCGGCCGTGGCAAACTGGTAAGTATGCTTCCCTGCCAAGACAGTGGTATGGGTTTAGTTCACAGCAGAGTACAGGATTATGTTTTCCAGTACGGCTCCGGGGTCGACCCAGCCTCATAAAAATGGGTAACTGACAATTTGTATAAGTTTCTTGGAATTTCCTGTAAAGGAAAGAGGACACGGAAGGGAACTGAGCAGTCCAACTCATATGTCGTGGGTAGATTATGTGAAAGCCTAACAGGCCATATCTCAGCGTCAGTACCTATAATGGGCTATCTTCATATTTAATATTGAGATCGAGACAAACAGCGAAAAACGTGTGCTATTATAGACATTACAATAACCATGTCATTGTCTTGTACCCTGTCAATATTGTTGTTAAGGATGTCAAGAGTGTTGAGCACGTGACATTGCGGTGCAGACGAACACGGTGACGTCATAAGGACAGTTTAAAGAATGGCTGTCCCACTTTTGACACGCACCAAAGAAGAGCAGAGTTCTGTTATCCGTTGTTTGTTTTTTAAACAGTGAATGGGTGACACCTATAGAAATGCATCGGTGAATGAAGGTCCAGTATGGTGATGCATGCCTGTCAGCTCAGCAAGTGTATGAGTCGAGTAGGAAGTTTCTCACCGGTGACTTCTATCACAGACTTTTCGGTTCGTTGAAGTGGTACAGCACATGCGACCAAGAGAATCTTTTTCTACAGGAATCCAAGCAATTTATAGGCATTAAAGGCAGTGGTGACTACATCGAAAAATGATACATTTGTCCTTTACTTTTTCAGAATATACTCACCACACACAAAAATATTTAAGGTTTTTATTTGAACCCCCTCGTAAACAATACGACGTTTGTGTTTGTCCACAGCTGCCGAAGGGAACCATGATGTCATCTGTCAATTCAAGGGTGACTTCTAAGGTGACGGGTTAGAACAATTTGAGCTGGCACACGTCCGTCCTTCCTGTCCGTCCTGGTATCTGTGATCGTGTTTAGTACAACCAGCACTTTTGCTTCCCGCAGCAGACGGCTAACCCAAGGCCACTTTTGACTGACGTCTGCTTTTAGCGGATCTTTTGGCAGACGATGTCCAAGCAGACACTGACCTTGACAGTGGGATTTCTTCTGTCCCCTTTCTATCCAGCTCTGTGGCGAAGAGATAACGTATGCAATTCGTAATCCCGCATTTCGCGTTCGAAACACAGCTGTTGGCGATTTGGAAGCAGACCGCCTTGCGTTGGATTTTATAACATGATATGGGTGCAAGTCGTTCAGAAAGCAATGGCAAACTACTGAACGTAAACTTGCCTAGGATCACAAACAGCCAAACAATGCTGGAGTTAACTGTCATGTCCTGTAAAGGATATGCAACTAACTTTGTCTATCCCTTTGTCTCTTTGTTATTTCATTCTACCTGCATTATTTCACACTCTTGCCACACCACTCTGAAGTTCCTTCCGCTATTACTGTATCACTTTGCTGCCTGTTGCCCATATACTGTACTAGTTTCTCCGTGTAGTATGCCGAATCCTGTAATACTAAAAAGTTAGTTGCATGTTTCTTACTGACAGTTACAACCAAGCTTGGCATTTATTGACTGTGATTTACTGGATACTTTTACGTTCAGTAGTGTTTCATTGTTTTATTAACCTTGTAAAACTAGAGTGGGATATATTCCTAACCTATTTTTTTTAGCAAGGGAGTAGTGGTGGTGTAGTGGTTAATCAGCTTACATGACACTGTCGAGACAGTGGTCCAGGATCAATTCCCAGCAGGAATGTTCTGCACATTATGGTTCTGTGCCGGCTTCATAAAATGGCTACCAGGTAACTTTCGGAATTACATGGAGATGAAAGTTAGTGTGGAAAGAAACTGGCAACCCGACCGTGACCTAGAATATGTGAAGGGCTATCACTTCACACCTCGGTTTCTGACTATGTTTTTAATAGTTAATAGTGACAATAACGTTATCTTTAATGTGCATATCGTTTACAGGACGTTGCAGTCAACACCAGCATTTAACCGCTGCTGTTGATGTCTTGGCAAGTTTTTACGTTCAGTAGTTTGCCATTGCCTTCTGTACGACCGGCCTCTATACCAACACGTTAAAACCAGCGCGAGCCGGTCTGCTGCCAAATCGGTCACCGCTGTGTTTTGACCGCAGGTAAGCAGTATTACGAATCGCGTTCGCAACGTCATCTCCATGGAGACAGCAATAACGTTGTACCCACGCCTAATATGGAGGCATGATATTGTCCTTTCTTTTTAACAGTTAACATTGATAACAATGTTATACCCTCTGTCTAACATGGAGACATGTTATTTTGCTTTCAGGTGAATAGTTAACATTGACAGTAACTTCATATTTGGGTTAAAATGTTGACTTATCGTCTTTGACTTGGGATGTAAAGTACAAGTACCTCAGAAGTCGGAGTGGGTTTGCCTGTGCACTAGAAACAGTAGCATGTGTATGGACAATGCTTGAGTTCAAAGCGAGCGAACGAATTGTTTTAAACAAATAAATAAATAACATGGACGCAAGATATGTTATTCCATTTTCATAGGTAACAATGACAGTGTGTATGCCGACTGTCTAACACAGTGGTTCTCAACCGGTGGGGAATTCCCCCCCCCCCCCCCCAGGGGGGAAATTTCATGGTTTCCAGGGGGGAAATGAAGACCATTTCAAGATCGTGTTAATACAAGAACCGATTACTTGACATAGTTTTTCCCTTCATACTTTACAGTTATGTATGTCTCGTCCTTCTAAAATTCATTTTATAAAGTAAGTAGACCCACAAATCATGTTTTATGTGGATGTCTAGACTTGTTTTAGTATATGCTATTACATTTGCCTTCCACTTTTACGTATACTGTGTAGGGGTGGGGGGATTTTTAGATAGGAAATATGAAAGGGGGGGGGGGGGATGACGTTCTGAAAATATGGTGAAGGGGGGAATGGACCAAAAAAGGTTGAGAACCACTGGTCTAACACAAAGGCATGGTATTCTCCTTTCATGTTAACAGTGGCAGTAACGTTATGCCCACTGCCAAACATGAGTCATGATATTCTCCTTCAATATCAATAGTTAACAGTAGCGTTGTCACCATCATGTGCCATACTGATAAGTGTGGACGGTCATGTTTCGCCACTGTACGCGATCTCCAGAGTCGTGGATCAATTAGTAACGTTATGGCCGCTGTCTAACACTGAAGTCAACATGTTCTTCACTCCGAAATAGTTAATGACAGTAACTGTATGCCCACTGTTAAATGTGAACACGAGATATTCTCCTTCAGTTTTAATAGTTAACAATGACAGTAACTTTATGCCCACTGTAAAAATGAACGCAAGACACTCTCACTCAGTTTCTGATGTAGGGACATTTTCTAAAAGATGAGACTGTTATCATCTTATCACCGTCGCCTTCTATGATTATTTCCCCAGTTATTATGTTTTCTCCAACTGTTCCTCTGATCTGGCAGATTTCCAGCAGAGATGTATATCTATATTTACATAACTGCTAGCTAGCGTATGGTTTGGTGCATTGATTTACCAAAACAAGAATTCTGGCTTCAATCCATAAGAATAAACACGTCTACAGCAGAAGGAGACAATCGGTGCGTTAGAACTTAAATGTTACAGAGAATTTCTTAGAATACCGATTTGAGTTAAGTGAGTTGAGTTGTTGAGTTGATTCGAGTTGAGTTGTTGAGTTGAGTTTAGTCAGTTGAGTTGTTGAGTTGAGTGAGTTAAGCTGAGCTGTTGAGGTGAGGTGTGTTGAGGTGAGGTGAGATGAGGAGATGTGATATGAGGTGAAGTAAGGTGAGTTGAGTTGAGTCAAGAAACGACATCACAGCACTCGGGACATTCCCATACGTACTCCGTCCCCTCGTTCAACAGCTAGTGAAGAGTCCCAATACTAATAGTACCAGTAGCAGTCTGATTATATGTCCGTCTGCCCTTTCCTCGGAGTTTTGAGTGTCGGCCAGACCTTCTGGTAACTCTCTGCGACACCATTCTCTCCAAGCCTTGATGATCCACCCGTTCTTCTGCACCATCTGCCTTATCATGCTTATAATATCATAGAGCACAAAGAAGAACAATACTGACACTATGCATGATATGATCATGGAAGAAAATTGGCTCATAAACAGCATCATGTCTCAGAAATTGAAATACTGTGACCATATTAAACACCACGGGAACCGAGCTAGCGTTGTGGCTAAACTCTGGCCTGTCGGAGCTGTCGTTTTAGGTACGAACCACAATGGGGCGGATTTTAAAAACTGACCTGGGTTCTCAGGTCAATTCAACCTAAAATAGTACCAGGAAATGTCCTGGGAAGTATGGATTCGGTGTGTACTGACCCCAGTCATCCATCGAATGCCGATGGGACTATACAGGTATGGGTCTAGCACCATATACCGAATGCGGCTGCAGAGATGTGAAAGGATATTTACTTACTTGACTTAAATACCATAACGGCTGAGAGAAGAACGGCCATGGAAGCCAGCATACAGCAAGAACGGACAGGGGTCGACCAACACGAAAATAGGACATTAAAATCATCTTGGGAATGAAAATGCACGAGACAGGGGGACTGGCAATAGATGGGCCTTCCGGTGATAAAAGCGACTCTTTGCAAAAGACCTGTTTCATGATGATGATGAATGAAGACAGCAATATATGTCTAAGGACTTGCATTTATCTTTCCTGGCACAGGTGTTAACTTGAAGACATTAACTCACAAAGATAAGTGGTTACTACATCAGAACGAGATAGTTCATATTCTGTGGGCATTACCATGAGGTGTTGAAAGTTGGAGTGTGTTGTCACTAACGGGAAAGTTGGAGGGAAGGAAAGGCGGAGAGACCAAAAGAGAAGATGCTGGACAGTTTGATATCGTGGCATGACCGAACGTTTGTATCGGAAATTATCGGCACCACAGAAGACAGAGGGCTGAGGACAGGCATGATCATCAAAGTCATACGGCATGGAGTAGACGAATTCAGTAGCACAGGTATTATGCAATAGCTTACTATAAACATGTACCGTGGATTGACTGCACTCGTGTTTGAACCGCCATAAGCTACAATGGCAACATCAAACGATGCAACAGCCAAGACTAAACTGAAATAACAACCGAAACGGCAGCAACCTAAAACAGCAACTGCAATAACAAACGACAACAGCAACAAAAGTATAAATAATATCAATATCCCCACCAACTCTAAAACAATGATACCAACACAAACACTTCAAACAGTAATTACAGAAACACACAAAGAACAAGAACGGAAATAACTGCATCAGTAAAATACAACAACAAAATTAGCAACACAAACAACATAAAAAATTACTGTTAAACATCGACTTAACCAACAACAATAACACTAACAAAAGAAATAACGATATCAGCAAAAATAATACCGAAACAACAACATGAGTCACATTGGGCAGAATACATTAAAACCACCAACAGCAGAAATAACATCACAACAAACAATAAAAACAGCCAGAAAACATTACAAGTACCATCAATAACAACAGAAACAGGTTTCAAAGTTCACATAATAACAAAACCGCTGCAGAATATAGAAAATATAGGCACGTACCTTAAAAACACTCTACATATGTTTAATAATTTCCTTCAATGGACAAACCGTGCACGTTTACGCCCGTACTGCGCTATTAAAAACGATCTACGCGTTTCTTCTGTATTATACTATCCCTGTATCAATGAACACATTACCATCCCTTAAATCTTCCTACATCTAGTCAAGCGTGCACCACTTCTCATGACGAACATTCTATAAATGTTCCTCAATTCTCAAACGACGGTGTATTGACACAAGAGTCAGAAATTAAGTGTCACGTGACACAATGTGTGGGGATTGATCGCTGGCTTGTACCTGTGTGTGTGCAATCAGAGGACGGGGCAGAAACTGCACCCAGCCCAGGTTTTTCTCAAACAGGAAGAAGTGCTGGAAGAAGACACCTGGAGGGGAGGGGTGTGTTTCTTCTTCTTTGGCGTTCAAAGATAAGAACTCTTTAAGTAGTGAGTTAGAAAACAACGACATAAGCTCACGTGGCTTCTTAACCACAGCAGCTACGACCGTATGTTGTTGTTTTTGTTTTATCACTAGTTTGTGTCAATCCGATCGGGACAAACAGCCGTGTTCTTGACAAGTTCAGTGTCATTTCTTGATAAGTTCAGTGTCATTTCTTGACAAGTTCAATGTCATTACTGGACAAGTTCGGTGTCATTTCTTGACAAGTTCAATGTCATTCTAGACAAGCTCGGTGTCATTTCTTGACAAATTCAGTGTCATTTCTTGACAAGTTCAGTGTTCCTTGCGTGTTCTTCACATATTCAGTGTCAATTCTTGACAAGTTCAATGTTCTTTCAGTGTTCTTGACAAGTTCAGTGTCATTTATTGACAAGTTCGGTGTTCCTTCCGTGTTCTTGACAAGTCCCAGTGTCTTTCTTGACACGTTCAGTATTCTTTCCGTGTTCTTGACAGGTTCATTGTCATTTCCGTGTTCTTGACAAGTTCAGTGTCACGCCTTGCCACACTACTAACCCATCCATCATTTCATCCCTCCGTTGTCCTCTGTTACTAACAACTACCAGCTTCGAATTTTCCATTTGTCGCAACGTTCTCCTGATCCCTTCCTTGGAATATTGTGCCCGTGGCATATAACAGGGATCTTTACTTGTTTTGTTTATATCTATACTTACGTGTGGGCGAGAAGTGAGAGAAAGGAAAAACTAAAAGAGTCAGAAAGACAGGAGGCAATGAAAAATGAACAAAATAATGAATGTATGGGTGATGGAATCTAGTATCTACATACCTCTTGCGATTCAGTCTTATCTGCAAACGTAAGTCCTCTCTTTAAACGTAAGCCCTTTCTGTAAAATAAGTCCTCTCTTTACAGTCCTTATTGTAAACCTATGACCTCTGTAAGCGTACGTCCTCTGTAAACCTAAGTCCTCTCTGTAAAGGTAAGTGACCTCTGCAAAAGTACGTCCTCTTTGTAAAGCCTAGGTCCTCTCTATAAACGCATGTCCTCTCCAGGGTCTTCTCAGCCTTAAATAGGTCAGAAGAAATGTCCAGGTATGATATTAACCACATCACCCATCGGCTGCCGATTGCTCTATACAAAATATGGGACCAACACCATATAACCACTACGTCTGAAATGCGTGTGGAAGGGCAATCTAACTGCTTGACTACACGGACACACGTTCACAGGTTAACGATTGGCAGACTTGCAGAAATAACTAGGTTAACTCGATCTGTGTGTGCTGAGAGCCTCCGTAGATAAGGAATATAAACAGAGCTAGCAATTGACCCACAGGGAATGGCATGTGATTATGCCTCAGCTTCGAGATAGTACTGAAAAATGTGTAGGACACTGCAATGCGGGTAGGGGGTTAGCATGGCCGAATGGATAAAAGCGCCCTGCTCTTAAACTTTCGGTGTGCCGATGCCGAGATATCGGGTTCAGCTCCTATACCGGTCCAACTGGACTACAATTTTGACTTGGGGACTTAAATTACAATTACCTCAGAAGTCGGAGTGAGTTCACCTGATGGCGATGTGGCACTGGTAATAAGGAAAACATCAGTTCAGTGAGCTAGGAGTAGTAGCACGAGTATTGGCTATGCTTAAGTTCTAAGCGAGCGAACATTGAAAGAAAATATTGGGGTTCCAGAGACCCACTTCAACCGGGCAAGTTGAGCGCCTATCCCGCCGGCCACTGACTGTGTTCTGGAACATACTTTTGTAGTGTAAACTACAGTGATCACCTTTTCTTCCTGGTGTCTTCTCCCTTCCCCGGTTTTGTTGCTGTTGATGATGACGCGGGATGTAAAACAAGGACCTATATCTTTGCTTGACTGACTACAAAAGATAATAAAACAGAGGCTTATATCTTTGCTTGACTGACTACAAAAGATAATAAAACAGAGGCTTATAATTATATCTTTGCTTGACTGACTACAAAAGATAATAAAACAGAGACCTATATCTTTGCTTTAACGACTACAAAAGATAGTAAAACAGAGACCTATATCTGTGCTTGAATGAATACAAAAGATCACTAAAACAGAGACCTATATCTTTGCTTGACTGACTACAAAAGACAATAATAATAAGTCCCGTAGCAGGGAGCTGCTGTGAGAATGTGAAGTGTTAAGACCTCCACATTTTGTAGGCTTGAATGCACAGAGGAATGGGTGGCCCGCCTTTCCCTTACGTAGCAGACGACTAGCACAGACTTGAAACCATCGTCCCATCGCGCCCATAATATCAGCGCAATTTCCTATAAAAAAAAAAAAAACTCCGCCAACGCACCCACTGAACAATACAAAAGATTTAGATAAAAATGCCTGCAGACCTCCAATTTCCGAAGGAAAACCACAAACGTCTAAAGGGCATATTGCAGAAACAACTTTCTGTTATAAATATTGATAACGAAGTAGGTCAATATCAGCCAATCGTGACAGGTGTGCGACAGGGGTGTGTAATGTTTCCAGACAATTATTTCCATACAGTGAACATGCTAAGAGAAATGTAAAAGTTGGGTCAAACTGGAGTGCGAGACAACGAGTCGGCGTATCTATAGGATCCAGTAGTTGCTTGTTAAAGTTTGCAGAAGCCATAATGATTAATCTATATAGGCCAGTTTTGTGCAAACAGAAAGACATGTTCGTCAGCTTAAAATTACCGTGGTAGACAACTGACATTACTGTGCGAATATGTGTATATTTCAGCTTGAAGGATTTGTCTAGTACTTTGTGTTGTGTGAATGCTGTAGTATGTACCTGACGAGATGCAGCGAAATATTCCAGGCAGCAAATCGTGCAATATATTGTTTGTGTCTTCGTTATTCAAATTCACTTCAGGAAAACATTGTTTTAAAAATCTGATGACTGTCTATGAACGTCTGCTAGCTGAAGACACAGTAACATAGTAACATAAAACAAATTTGATTTGATTGGTTGTTTCGGGATTTGAGGTTTGACGATTGAGCACAGCCCACTGCAGGAAACGCTGATCGCAGATAAAACAATATATTCTTCTTCTTCTTCTTCGTTCATCCGGAGTTTTTTTTCGGATGTGATTGCGTTGTGCCTGTTTACAGCAGAGCTGCGTTCTTGCGCCGTTAGGCCGACACATCCGACTTCTGCGGGCATTTGTTGACCGGGTTAACCTTCCCGGGGAAACAATATATTCAAAAAGGTTGTGTTGACGATTCTATTTTTTTTTCAACCTCCCCTCCCCCACAGAGAGAGAGAGAGAGAGAGAGGGAGGGAGGGAGGGAGGTCAAGTGTTACATTAACAATAAAAAGAAAATCTAATCCCAAAGCAGGAGCCTGTTAGGGGTCACTGATGTGCTAGGGGTCAGTGATGTACTAGGGGTCAGTGATGTGCTAGGGGCCTGTGATGTGTTAGGGTCTGTGATATGCTAGGGGCCTGTGATGTCCTAGGGGCTTGTGATGTGTTAGGGGGTCAGTGATGTGCTAGGGGTCAGTGATGTGCTAGGGGGTCAGTGATGTGCTAGGGGGTCAGTGATGTGCTAGGGGCCTGTAATGTGCTAGAGGTCAGTGATGTGCTAGGGGCCTGTGATGTGCTAGAGGTCAGTGATGTGCTAGGGCCATCATACTTTGTAAGCCTGAGTGCACGGAGATCTGGCTAACCAGTCCTTCCTTCTCGTAGCGAACGTCGAGACTGCCATCAAACCCTCATCCTACCACGTTCATATTATTGTCAGCACAATTAAGTGCCACCTGTACTCTACGTTACTGTGCGGTACAGACATCTGAACAATTTAACTAACAATGCCAAGGTAACATTGGAGATTTTGAAATGTGGTTATGTAGACGAAAAGAAAGAATGTCGTGGCAAAAGAAGACAACAAACCAAGGAAACTAGAACAACTGAGATTAAAGTAAACATTACTTATTGAGATCATGGTTAGACAATTAAGAAAATGTGGTCACTTAAAGAGATACAGCTTCTTGTTAAATGATGTACTATAGGGTAAAGTGGAGGGGGAGAGTGAATAAAACAATATTACATATGGGCTCTCTCTCTCTCTCACGCACGCACGCACGCACGTACGTACGCACGCACACTTCTTCAGGTCCCTGGTCGTGAGCAGACATTGATGATCATGACTCGCTAATTTGCTCTCAGATTATATTTTGAAAAAGTTGGTGCTGCGTATATTTTTATTTGTTGCACAGTTGTTTAAGTGTTCTACTTGGAAATTTGACGAGACACTATAGAATAACACAGCATGTTATCAACTTAACAAAGGCAACTTATAAGAAAATGAAATGTAGACGTCTTCAATGCGTGCGCTTGAAATAAGAACAAGAGTGACAGTGATACCTTTGTCATCTCTATTATTCTTGCTGATTATTGACTGCATTATGAAAATAACAATAACTACCACCAGATATTTTATTTAAAGGTCTCTGACACAACATCTTGATGGCCAGAACTTCGTTGACGACATTGCCCGCCAAACAAAATCAGATGCAAGATAAACATACTTGATGAGAGTTTTCTACAATTAGATCTAAACATTCATGAGTAAAAGACAAAGATAATGAGAATAAATCAAGGAAACAAAGTCCCGTTGAAACCTCATTTCAAGAGATAGAATCATGCACATATATACGTGGCAATGCACATAATGTTCCGGCGAGATACTAAAATCAGAAAGCAAAAAGCAAGAGTAACTAACCTTCATAGCCCTAGGAAATCTGTGAAAGTCAAAATAAATACAATCCAGACCTAACTTTAGAATATTTAATTCGCACATCAAATCAATACTTCTCTGTAATCAGACGCATGTTGACCTACTAAAGCAATTACTAATAAATTACAAACAATCATTAACTGGTGCTTGTGCAGTAGAAAAGGACTAAAGTGGAGGTTATGGGGCGAATGAAGTAAAGAAATCTCCCCCGATGTGTCTCCACCTTGCCGTGGTGGGGGAGCTTGAGTGTCCCGTTGACCCCATGTGCTTGCCGATGGGTGAAAACTACATATCGGACAGCGTATGGGATAGGGACCAGACTAAGAGAGACACAACCTGCTGCTCTGCAGGAGACTGAGGATAGCAGTCAAAAGTTTAAATCAGGCGCATGAAGGCAGTTCTTGTTTCGGACAATACTCTAAGGCTCTCTGTCGAGGGTTTAGGCTGAACGCCTCTAAGCCACAGACCCTCGGATCTGAGAGTCGGGCCGATATCCACCTACCGAAAAATTGGAATCAAGATACTGAGCAAGCTACATGCCCAGTTCTGACACTTGTTTGAAGGCTCTCAGCTGAGGGATATGTTGGATTCCCGGATGAGATGGCCTGGCCGTTTCTCACTGACTGCTGCACGAAGGTAAGGTGCTGAGCCGGCAGCACATGTAGCCTACCTCGTGAGCGAGTACAAAAAGTCAGTAAAATGCCCCAGTCGAAGGAAATGGTTACGAAAACTGTCTGTATGTAACTCATAGAGAGTGTAGATAAAAGTGGAGAAACGTCTCAATAACGCGAAATGGAACGCACGGCGAGCGAAACCTATTGCGTGGTCCAAAGTCAAAAGCAAAAGCTTACCGAGTGGATGTCGCCCGCAGTCTGACCGCCCCTGGAGCTCACTTGAGCGACCAGTGGCAAGCGAGATGCCCAATACATGGAAGAGAGGAACTAAAGCAGCCATGAGCCCAGTCTCGGAGCAATATGTGCCGGCTCTGCAGTTATGGAAGCCTCCTTGGATAGCGAGGGACTGCCCATTGTCTGCCCCTGCCTTCCCTTGAGGGCCGACCGCGATGTCGTTGGTCGTTCTATCTTGACCAGCTGAGATGTGGGCGACATCACAACAGTCTAACGTGCCTCGAAATCAGAGGAAGGTTAACCTCATTAAAAAATGCCCGCCGGAAGTCGGAAGTGTCGTCCTACGGGTGGCAAACTAAAAATTGACACTACGCAATTACGTCCGAGTGAAATGTCTCGTCCGAATGTCTCTCGTGCTAGGAACAGCTCTGACTACCTAGTTTCCGAATGCCGCTCTTGTTCGGAACAGCTCTGACTAGGTAGTTTTCCGAATGTCCGCCGTGCCTGGAACAGCTCTGATGGGTACAGGGACAAGCACATGTCCGAAAAACTCGCTTAGTGGAAACCAACCGCAGAGCTGACTGGTTTGTGCAGGAACGGCCCAGGGCGAGCGAAACGCCCAATATATTGAAGTGAGGAATTAAAACAGCCATGAGCAGGACGTGACGATTCCCTCGGTAAACCCAGCACCAGAGCGTTATGTGCCGGCTCTGCAATTATGGAAGCCACCCAGGATGGCGGAAAATGCTATGGACTGTCCCTGCCTTCACTTGAGGGATGACCGTGTAGTCTTCAACTGTTCCAACTTGACCAGCTGAGATGTGGACGGTACCACAAAAGTGAGAGTCTCCCAGGATTGCTAACCTGGTCAAAAATGCACGCTAAAAGTCGGATGTGTTGGCCTGAGGGTTTCGACCCGAGGGTGCCTAACCAGACACACCGCAATTACATCTGAAAAAATCACTCCGGATGAACGCAAAGAAGAAGAAGAAGTAAAGAAATCCCAGTTAATCTGGAGGTGAGGAAAGGACGCTGGCGTTAATTAGGACACACAGTGAGAAAACTTAATAATATAGTATAGCTAAACAGCCATTTCTCTGGAATGCGCATTGTCACGAGTTGGATGGGCTTGTCAGTCGATCGATGACAGCCGGGCCCCACGTTGGTTTGCAAACACAGTTGACCCTTTGATGTGGAACTAACTGGGGAAAATACGTTGTTATAACTGTCTGCACCTGGTCGACATTTGTGTTTGAGATCTAAGTGAGTCACGTCGAGTTGTCTACACACGGTCGACAGTTGGTTGACAGGTTGTTGTTTGAGAGACGTGTACTGGCGACATCTGTCTACGAAGCGGGAGTTGGCCGTTGCAAGTGATAGACAGAATGCCTGCTAGAGGTCGGAAGGATTCTGTAATGGGGGAAAGGTCTCCGGCTCTCAAACAGCCAGGATATTTGTTGGATGAGACAAAGAACTCCCCAGATGAAAAGGAAACTTGACAGCTAATTGACTCTGGTTAGTCTGGAAACAGGAGGACAAAGCCAGATTCTGGACTGATTGGCGTCTGGACTTTCTGGTGACTCACTCGAGCACCCATATAAAACCCAGTGCGGTAAACAGGTGGAGGGGGTCGAGAAAAACACTCTGAAGTGTTAGGATTGAGGATTATTCCGAGTTGTGTTATATGAGAGGGACTAGACTGTCTAAGTAGTGATAGTTATCCGCGGACATAGATCCAATCGGATTGCCTAGTTTCTCGAGTAACAACTGGAATAGACATATGGTAGGCTATTAATTATACCTAATTTAAGAGTATGATTAGGAATATAGTACAGTACTGTGCGGTGATATAATGTATTATAGGTGCAGTGATATAATGTATTATGATTAGTGATAGAATGTTCTATAAGTGCGGTGCTAGAAAGTATCATAGGAGCGTCGGCACTAGTATTCTATTGTGTGGCTTCAATTAGCTTGTGTTATATATAATTTTACTCAGGAAGTTGAGGACAATGTAGTGGAATAATAATTAGAGAGATTAAGGATGGTTGAGAGGGAGAAGAGGTATGTGTAATGGTAGGATCTTCCAGTAGGGCATCTGCTGGGTTTCTACCCGTTCCTTTATTCTTTCCTGGTGTTGCCATGTCTCAGATCATATGATTGAGTTATTTGGCCGTATGACAGAGATCGGATCTCTGTTATAGATCTGAGTGCTGTTATTGGCCTACACTTACCTAATTCTGGCCAGGACGGAGTTGCCCTCACCATAGTATTCTCTATTCTACAGGTTCAATTTCCAGGTCCACGTATGTGTGCTGTGATTTTCAGCGGTGGGACTAACACAAATTTAGAAGATGATCGCTCAGAATCTGAAGACAGAGGTTGCTGAGAGGCCGCTACATAGGGCTTATACCCAAGTTGGTTTGCGGGAACCTGGCTTCTGCTGAGCAGAACATGTTGATGAGATTGAGGTTTAGCCAAGTGATAGATGTATCAATGAACAGTCAGAACATTGCATAATTTATACTGATACCCAGAACAGTTAGATTGTGGTGTTAATATGAGGAATCTTTAGAACCAGTGACTCTAGATCCATTAAGATTTCTCCAATAACAGTGACAATAGGATTAGAATTTCCTGATTAACAATCCGTTAAATAACCGAGGAAGTTCATAGTGTGAATCAGACTCTCATTAGACAGTGTTTGTCAGGGGTGTCCAAGCATCCTGGTGGTTCCAGAGACAACGGAGGAAGTCTTCACGTGACCGGAGGGAGCATCACCTGGGTGAGGCTACTTGTAGGGGATACATGGTGCTGGTGTGTCTTCAGCACAGGGATGAGAATGACTACTCTTGAACACTGATCTGAGTCTATAGACGATTTAGAATACACGTCACACATTCTACACCTTATACACACACACACTTCTCCTACATATACTCTTTGCTTTAATAAATTTCTTGTTTTTATTTGTTGAGGCTAGAGTTGTCAAGTATGTTATGTTGGGGAAGAGTGAGAGGGGGCATGATCCAGGAGTGAGCAAGAGTGAGAAGAAGGTGTCCTCAGATTGAGGGAGTGTGTGGACGGAGTCTGCTGGATATCTCCAGGATAGAGATATTGGATAAAAAATAAATAATGTGGGTGTTAATTCCCCTCACTCCAGGGACGACACTAAAGTGGTAAAGAAGAACAAGTAACTAACACGACATTCATTCTTTACACACACGACACGCATGGCCGAAGATATAGACGGAGACTTAAAAAGAAAACACCAAAAAAAAAAAAAAAGTGAATTAGAGATCGCTGTCAACATCAGCCTCTTTCAGCTGATTGTTGATTTCTTGGCAAGATTACGCTCAGTAGTTTGCCATTGCTATCTGAGCGACCGGCTCACATACCCCGTAAGTTACCGACACGGAGAGAACCGCTACCGCTACCAATTCTGGCGCACGTAATGTTACTTACAGGAGTATACGGGGTTACGGAGAAAGTCGTGTAACACCTACACCAGGGAGACCGGCAATGGCAAGCTACTGAACTTAAAATTGTGTAGTAAATCACAAACAGCCGGGAAATGCCGGGGTTGAGCAAACTAACTTTTAACTAGCGCGGTATCTATCACTTCACTGTCAACACTTCAACCCGATGCTCAGGGGTGGAAATGAAGGGTGCGTGTGTATGCACAGAGAAATGTTTCAAGCACGTTTTAGTTTTAAATATATTCTACTCCCCGTATGCACAGTGAAGACGCAGGGCAGTGTGTCGGAGACCTTCAATACGAATATGACACGAAACAATGACGTTTCTCTGTAATATTCCTAGGGTGGCAAAAGACGTAAAGGTAATCCCATGACACATACTACCGCGACTGGGAGTATCTGGTCTTCGAATTATCTAGGTCACAGAATACTCAGGTGTTGCAACCAGCTGCCTTCTTTGCCTACCATAATCGCAACACCACCCCCCTCCCCCCTCCCAAAAAAAAAATAATTCCTAATTAATTAACAGATTCAGTGCCAAACACAAATCAGTTTAAAATACACCCCCCCCCCCCCCCCCCCCCTTAGGACAAAACAAAACCAAGGTCTTTTTACGATTACGAGGCTGACCCCCAAGACTGCTTATCGGTAGACGTTCAATACTTTCCACACACCTTAAGGCGCGATGGGCATTTTCAGCTAGACCTATACAATATTTAAAAGATCTATCGGAAATCCGTGGGTGCAGTAGTCAGTATCACACCGGCCGCCTTTACTTCCCAGTATCCATTTTAGCCTGGGCCGACCTAGTAGCCAAGGTACAGCTTTAACATTGGAATCCGCCCCGGTGCGTATCGAGGCCATGACCACTGGGCTAGCAGGCAAAGAGGGGCGGGGGATTTTAGGGTTTCCAGGGGGGGGGGGGGGGGATTAAGATTATTTCAAGATTGCATTAATACAAGAACACATTACTTGATATTGTTTTTCCTTTCATACTTTACGGTTTTGTAGCTTCCATTGTTACGTATACTGTGTAAATGTGGGGGGGGGGGGGGGTTATGGAGGAAATATGAAAGGGGGGAATGAGGTTCTGAAAATATGGTGAAAGGGGGGGGGGGCACTGCCCATAAAAGGTTGAGAACCACTGGTCTAGCCACTACACTCCCGCACCAGACAGTCATGACGAGTACATGTAAGGAGCTGTAGTGGCACAGTGTCTAGCATGCTTACCTCCAGCCCGTTATCATGTGTTAGAATCTTCCTTAGATATGGATATTTACAATGTACCTGGGCTGCCAGGTCCACTCAGCCTAAAACGTACCAGGACAGATGCAGTCTGACTATGTGTCTGGCCTCGGAGTACCGTGTGTCGGCCAGATGTTCTAGTCACTCCCTGCTGCACCACCCTCTCTAGTCTAGGATAATTTATCCGTTCTTCCACACTTTACACATGATCCCAAAGGACCCTGACCACGTCTGCCTTCAAGTACACCAATACCCCACCCAGGGGTGCAGACCCATCTAATGTCCACCTGCTCATTTCCCACCACACCAGCACCTCCTGGGGAAAAGATCCAATAGATGCTCCATTTCTTTAATGTTTTAATTGAAGCATCCAACTCTGCAGGAAGCCTTGTGTTTCAACTTTCCCAACAGGCTCTGTGAAATCACATGTGTGACTGCCTCCACCTGAAATTCTAAGACTAGATGTCGATGTATCATACGCCAGGTTCTCACGCACTAAACACCTTTTATTAACCTTTGCTATGAGCCCTACCCATTTCTGTTACATCCTCCTGGGCACATATTGTCATGAATCAGTTGGTGCAGCACCCGTTCAGCACAGCCTGTCGGCTGTAAAGGTCTGACACTCTTAACATTAAACCAGTGCTGCTGTATGGTTCTGAAACACCGAGAACAACTAAACCAATCTATATCTATAAAACACAATGTAATGTATGTTATGGTATGTAATGTAATGTTATGTATGGTATGTTATGTACGGTATGTTATGTATGTTGTGCTGTGTATGTTGTGTTGTGTATATGTATGATGTGTGTGCATGTATGTATGTATGTGCGTGTATGTGTGCGTGTGTGTGTGTGTGTATGTATGTATGTATCCGTTCTTTATGCGTTCGCGAACGGTCCATCCGATTGAGATGAAATTTTCTACATGTTTTCTTTTCATTCCCGTGCAACCAACTATTTACTTACTAAAATTTAATATTTAAATTTACATGATCATTTCTATATAGCGAGGGGACTTAACATAAGATAAGTTATTTCAAGGGGCATAACTTTTAATAACATTGCTATTATTTTATATATAGATTGTTGCATTGTTTTCAAAGATTTATAAACTCTTTGTCTACAGTTATTTACAGGCATATGAGTTATAATAAATAATGATATAATCTTTAAGGCATTTTCATAGTTTTCATGAAAATAATGCATCTATTTAAATAGTGAAAATTTTCTAACTCTTTTTATTTTTCTTCAACAGCACATTAATTTTTTTTAACATTCTCATATGTATGGCGCGTTACACCCACATTGGGTATTTATGATGCCCATGTTAAAAGTTACTTTTCATGCATTTTAATGCTTATTGTTCTTTTGTTGTCAAAGAATTGCTTCATAAGAGATGTTGAATGAAAGAATGTATGAGGGGAAATAGAGAAGAAGGGCAGAATGTAGGACGGGCCTGCGAAAGATTTTCGTTCGTTAAAAAAAAAAGTAATTTTTTGTGAGAGAAAGTTAGTTGCATATCGTTTGCAGTACTCTGCAGTCAACCCACCGCCCACCATTTATTGGCTGTTCGTGATATCTTGGTAAGTTTACTTTAGATAGATCTCTTCCAATCATATTTTCTACTATCAATCTATCTATTCTTCTATTCTATCTATATTTTAACGGGAACGGGCCTGAAGATGGATGGATGGATGGATGGATAGATAGATCGGGAACGGGAGCTTATATGACTACTTATATGAATTAAATGAGATGCTCCCCACCAGGAGCTGGGCGAAGCCGGGCCGGGTCAGACAGAGAGACAGACAAGCAGACAGACAGACAGATAGATCCCCGCCAGGACCTGGGCAAAGCCGGGCCGGGTCAGCTAGTATATATATAAAAGACAATGTATGTATGTATGTCCTTTATGCGTTCGCGAATGGTCCATCCGATTGAAATATTTTCTACAGATGTTCTTCTCATTCCCGTGCAGCCAACTGGCATAGTTTGTCAGTTTACAAACAGTTATTTACGTAATAAAATTTAATGTTTTAATTAAATTATAATTAACATATTGCAAGGGGACGTAACTTAAGAAAAGTTATATCAAGGGACATTACTTTTAGTAGCATTGCTATATTATGTAATTTAAATAATTGTTGCATTTTTCTCAAAGTTTTATAAAATATTTATCTACAGTTATCTAGAGGCATATGCGTTATAATATTAATGATAAAATCTTTAAGGCATTTTTAAAGTATTCATAAAAATAATGGATCTATTTTAGATACGTGAAAATTTTCGCGGCCGGCCAGCCGGCCGGCCGGCCAGCCAGCCAGCCAGCCAGCCAGCCAGCCAGCCAGCCAGCCAGCCAGCCAGGCAGGCAGGCAGGCAGGCAGGCAGGCAGGCAGGCAGGCAGGCAGGCAGGCAGACAGACAGACAGACAGACAGACAGACAGACAGATAGATAGATAGATAGATTGATAGATTGATTGATTGATTCCTGCAACGGGAACGGGAAAGGGCAGTCGTGTCTGGTATAAACAAAGTGATAAAAACTTTGCATCTTTAAAGTTTTCGTAAAAATAATGGATCTATTTTAGACACGTGAAAATTTTCAAACCCATTTTTCCCCACAACGGGAATGGGAGAGGGCCATAGCTGGCGGGCAGGATGGATGGATGGATGGATGGATGGATGGATAGATAGATAGAGAGACAGACAGACAGATAGACAGTCAGATAGATAAATTGATCCCCGCCAGGGGCTGGGCGAAGCCGGGCCGGGTCCTCTAGTTACTATAAACCACACACATTGATTGGCTGGTACTTGCATGAAACAGGAGGACTAATATGATGTAACAGTTGCTGTTGCTGTGATCTCTTGGCAAGTTTACAGTAAAGTAGTTTGCCACTGCTTTCTGAACGACTGGCACCAATACCAGCGTGAAACTAACGCAACCTGGTCTGCTGCCAAATCGCGTTCAGCTGTGTTTCGAACATGGGTATATGGATTACGAACTGTGTCTGTAACCCCTTCGCCATGGAGCACGGCTTCAAGTATTTAGGAAGTATAATATCATCAAATGGCAAATCAGAAGACAAGATCGAAAACTGATACAATAAAGCAAACCAACTCATTGGACAAATGGCACAAATATTAAAGAACAAACACATATCTACAGATACTAAAAGAGCACTCTACAACACAATCTTCCTACCAACTTTGTGCTACCAATGCCAAACCTGGACAATGACAGACAAAGAGAAAAGAAAATTTCAACAAAGGAAATGAAATTCCTGAGAAGAATACTCAATGTATCAAGAAGAGAGAAAATCAGAAATGAAGAAATCAGGACTAAAGTAGGGGTTATAGCAGTGTTAGATTTCATCAGAAAACAGCAAGTTAAATTGTTTGGTCATATAACAAGGCTACTAACTAACAGTACACAAGCAATGGTGTACAGACCAACAACCAGAAGAAGAGGCTGACGATGTAAATGATGGACAGAGGGAATGACAGAATCCATGGGAATAACAACATATGAAGCCCATAAATGGGCACTCTCCCGCTGTTTATGCCTCACCTTGGCACCGCAAGATACAAGAGGAACAAGATGAAATGACACAAAAACACATACACCATCTGTATATTTTACAGGACACAAAATGTCTGGGTACAATGTAATATGATTGGTTTACTTGCAAAATATGAGTTTACACTGCAGAGCAACATCATAGCAACATATGTTAGGTGATTACATTTGACCACTGTTTAGATGTGATACACCTCAGCAATAAAATTCACAAGTAAATTAAAGAATGCAATGGCACTGGTAAAATGTGCACATCAACTTGTGTCACATAGTGCAAGATACATAATTTAAACTACTCTTTGTTAGTTTAACCACAGCATTTTGCTGTACATACAAAACCTATGCAAACAAGATAAGGCACCACACAAAACATGAGCATTCTGAGAAATTGTAAATCAAAATCAAATGAAGCATTACCCCAATCATGGATGGAAGGCATGGAGGCAATGATTCAAGCACCAAAACAAAGTGCAAGCTAACCATCACAGTATTTGTAGAATTAAGAGGTCTTCACGGTACCACCAAGCACATGGTACCCATGTCCTCTCCAAGTAATGGCATAAATATATATATGTGGGTGGGTTTGATCATTGTTTTTATTTAGCCGGAAAAGTAGCCTATTTGGCCTACTCTTTACAATCTCCAACTACTGAGGGATTTTTAAAAAGCATAATGTGCACTTGGGTCCACCTATTTGTTTGGGGTCCTTATCTGAGAAACTTCAGCATCTGACCTACTACTTAGAAATCAGGGGAGGTATGACATCCTCAGGTTGTTTGTAAAACTGTTTCTTCACGTGGATATGAACCCAGTATCTCAAGTCTGATGCAGACACAGTTACCTTGAAGCCAATATTTATTACTTCATATATACTGCAATGTCCTTCACCACGGAGACAGGCATGATCATTCTTGGCCAGGGAAATTCATGCCAGAAAATTATGAATTATTCTTCTTGTTCTGTCTTTTATCTCCCAGTGGAGCAAAGGTTCTCAAACAACTCACACCAGACTCCTTGTAGACTTGTTCATGACTGGTTGGATTGTGCAGCTAGTTTTCTAAGGGATGAGCTGGACAACCTCATTCCAATCCTCCTTAGTCTCCTCTTATGACATGCATGGTGGGTTACAGGGTTTCTACTCTGCTTCCCAATATGTACCCTGGTAATACATGAGAAATACATAAGTTGTATACATAGAACACACGGGTAAGACAAGTTGAGACAGAAATGAATATGGGGAGGGAGGACATGGGTGGAGCTGCATGGGATACCTAAGGCTAGGATAGTTGGAGTATGTCAGTTGAGGGCATGTGCCCCGATAGGTGATAAAGAGCAAACAGAAGAATAAAAATTGTTGATTGAGACCTTAAAATTAGGCACATATGGAAATAAACAAACATAAAAGTAATATTAAAAATACAAACAAAATATGTCAATCTACTGCCTATATCTTATGGTGTAAGACATGGGGGGTCTTGAGTCTGAGGAATTAAAGCCGCCTGGCTAGTGCAATTACTATAAACTGTGCAGGTTAGGGTTTTCTTTTTGCCCCAGACAGAAAAAAGTCCACACCTTGTCAAGGATTATAACCCGGGTCTCCTGAAGGAGAACCCAGCACCCTAGCCACTCGGCCAGCGGTCCAGTATGAACCCTGGTAATGGGAACATGGGATAGCGAAAGACGGGACAGATGGAGTAAGTTAATGGAAGGTCTATGCCTCAATAAGAGATACAAGGCAAAAGACATAAGAAGAGATGATTGAAACATTAAAATTAGGGACGTATGGAAATGACAAACATAAATTAATGTAAAAAAAATACACACAAAATCAAGACATGAAAGCACACTGATGTATGTAAAGTACGAAGTTGGGCTATGAATTCATCGTTGAGCAAATAAATGCAGCTATGCTTCTGAAAGGCTATCTTATTCTATCACACAAGCATAAATTAACATTATTTTGTGTGACAGAGTGGGAGGGTCATAGAGCTTTTATAGACAAAGTGAGACGAACAAACAAGGCAGATTTGTAAAACTGGACTACTGGACTAGCACCATATACCTAATATGCTTCTTGGTGTGAAAAGGGGGCCTTTCCTTTTTTTATTTAAACAAAAAACTACATAGTGCTAGAACTATGGAACAGTCACAAACGTTTCATGAACAATTCTCAAGTTGTGGGTTCTGTGCCGACCGTCCCTCATCACAGGTGTGCCAAAAAGCCTCTCTATAACTTCCCATTTCTCCTGTCTCATGGTCAAGGCTGTCTGCAACATGCTGTGTCCATATTCAAGCTGGCTGACCCTTGCCTCTTCTTCCGAGCAGCCATGAACAATTAAAAGTGAAGTAAACAAACCAGAAATGCTATAAAATTCACAAACACTGTGAAGACTAATCATGTACAAATTCCCAGCAGCTGTGTATTTTATTAAGGCACTACAAAGAGTTTCTATTAAGCATGCAAGACAGAAATTAGTTGAAAGCACTATACATGTTTAAATTCAACAGGTATGAGAGAATTTAACAAACAGTGCTCTTGAATCTCGAAGCAAAATTTGACAACTGTTGGTCACTGATATTGCTACAACAGCCAGGAACAGGCCGTTGATGTCTTCATTAAAGATGTCCAGAAACAATTGCGGACATTTAACTCTTTTCATTTCTAAGCAACATGTGATTTACTCTTTCCAATGAATCTCAAACATCATGTCACGTGTTCTTTTACTTTGAACATTTAATTAAAAATCAGCATCTGTGACTTTCACAGTTCCCAGACTCAAAGAGTTGAGGGTTCAAAATCAACTGTGGGCGATTTGAGAGCAGATGGCTTTGCACTATTTTGATAGTGTGAGCGTAGGCCATTAGGGAAGCAATGGCAAACTACTGAACGTAAAGTTGCCTAGCAAATCACAAATTACCAAAAGATGTTGGAGTTGACTGCTATGTCTTGTAAACGACATGCAACAAACTTTTGTTTTAAAGCATACAAAAGAAATATGACTTCCCCAGTGGTCACTTTCAATGTGTATTTATTATCTTTAGAAGTAATGCACTCTTGACTTTTCATGCCCTTTTGGGCATCTATTGCAAATATTGATGGGACTGAAAGACTTAATAAAATGTGTATAAATGGTTCATTGGGCATTTGGTGCTACATCCATATTTTTATAGACAAACTGGCACTCAGTTGGTGATGTAGCAAGTATCATGACAGAGGTATTCACTTCCTCAGACATTTCTTGGTGCTTATTTTAGGTTGGGCCAGCCTACTGCCCCAATGGCTTGTTATTTCTAAAGTAGGGGTATTAACTCTATACAAATTATCTAACATTTTCTTATAGTTTCCTCCCCTAGTCATGACAACTCCCTTGTGTGAACCACAAGACAGGGGAAATGACTATCAGTTGGGTGTCTGATACAGCATTATTTGCAGACGATTATGAATATGTCATTTTCGCTTATTCTACTTATTAGTTTCCCATATCTTTACAAACAGACAGGAAAATATAGGACGCTTGAGTTTACAGGTGACAGGATGGATTCACTGCTGGATTCTATCCCATATGGCTCAGCCTCCTTCTACACTTGGAGCTTTACAGAGCGCAAGAACTCCGTAGCTCTAGCAGTATCTGAGAAAATTGCACTTATGAACCTAATGACGAAGCCAGGAAATGAAACTAAAACCTTCAGAACATGAGGTGGGCAGGCAGTTTAACCACTTGGCCATAGAAATCCCTTTTTAGCAGAAAGAAAAATGTCACTGTCAACCTGTATACAAATTAAAGATGTCAGACTTCATCCAGAAGACCAATATTTCTGTGGAAAGTGGTGTAGTAATTTCCATTTACCTTCCACATACATATAAGAGATGTACACGCGCAAATATTCTAATGTGGGTAGATTTCTTTAGTATGGGAATTTTGTCAGGACAGCAGCTAATTACAACCTCCTCTGATGACTTTATCTGTTGAGGAATCTTTAAATGGTGCAGCATGCACTTGGGGCAGACAGAGAGACATGTTGCTGGATGGACTGGAACGGTGGTATGGAGGAGTATCAACAGAATTGATCCAGAACATGAAGGATCGAAATCTGTGGAGACACATGAATGCCTTATGCCAGTTAGCAGCACACATCATGATGATGATGCAGATGCTCCTGGAACCTACTATTCTTTCACCCTTATTCAAGAAGTATTACATCATAATGAAAGTGACTGGGAGGTGGTGGTCTTTTACAATATCATATAACACAAGCAAGTAATAACTCTGTAAATTATCAAATAAAGCAGCATTGTCAAATTATAATTTGTTGAAAGCACAGGAGCATAGACATACCTACTGTGATAGCAGTTTGACAACCGTATATGATGGTGATTCTTAGCCTTAATTCTTGAAATTGGCATTATTTTAAAATAAATAAGTTGATGGCTTTACCCCTGTATACCTCAGAGCATTTGTTTAGTCATTAATATTTTGTTGATTTACTCTATAAAATGTCTCTCACATCGGCACCTAGTGAATTTTAACATTGAATGAAGTGACTAGAAAAAAAGTCACTTAAGTTGACAGGGTCAACTTCATTGCACCAGGTTTTATCCCATAAGGCTCTAGCGACAACCCACAGGAGTCTCCGAAAAATTTCACTCGTGAACCGAAGGACGCAGCCCAGAATCGAACCCACAACCTTCAGTGCCCAAGTCAAACGGCTTGACCACTTCCCCACGGAGACTCCCAATGAATGTGACTAGCCTGGTTATAACAGCACTGGCTACAGCTTGATAAAGGATTAACAATTATTTATTCCTGGACTAAAATAACAACACATATAACATTCATTAGCCAATTCCACTAAAATGTCACATTCATAGTACAGATCGTATGAATTAATGTATCCCAGGACACAGTCACATTCTGGTTTCGTCACTTCATGTACCTTTTAGATGACAGTTATGTTAAACTGAGCAAATAAAACACTGTGACAGAATCACCAATGTGGAGCTCATGGAGAAAACTAAACAAACATCAGTGAATCAAGAGGTGAGGAAAATATGACACTGGGTGAGACACACATTCAGAAATCCTGGTAATAGTATAACTAGATAGTCCCTTGCCTGGGTCCAACAGGGCCAATGAAATGGAGACCTAAAAATACACGGGCAAGAGGATAAGACACATAAATGAATAATATGGTGGGAGCTGAAAGAGATAGAAAACAGCTCAGTGAAATGGTTGAGGGTCATGTTCCATTGGAGAGTTAAAGGGTAGAAGAAGAAGAAGAAGAAGAAGAAGAAGAAGAAGAAGAAGAAGAAGAAGAAGAAGAAGAAGAAGAAGAAGAAGAAGAAGAAGAAGAAGAAGAAGAAGAAGAAGAAGAAGAAGAAGAAGAAGACGATGACAACCACCCATACACTGGTAGATGAAAAAAAAACTTTGGGTTGTTGATAGTTTTCAGAGTTTCATTAAAATATAATTATTTTCTCCATTAAACAGAGATTGTTTTTTTTTTCCACTTTACACTGTCACAATATAATTTAAGCCCGCATATAGATTGCATGCTATGGTACTGTTGTTTCTGATAATTTAAGTGCTCGTTATCTGAACAACATGGCATAAAAAGGAAAACAAAATCTGTCTGTCTGGAGATTAAGGAAAGCTAAAATGAATTACATTTGCCAGATTGGCATATCTAAAACAGGTTATATTTTGTTATGTATGCTTTAATAATGAATGAATAATTATGGTATCTACAATCTAAGACAAGCAATAATAGTATTTACATGACTCTTACACAGGTAAATATGTGTGTACATGGAAACACTAATAAGTGTATAGTAATAAGCTTTTACAGGTCATGAAAAAACAAATCACAATTTTTGACTACACGGTAAATAATTCACAACTTTCAGTACACATATCTTTTTTTATTTACTTGGTTGTTTCAGGATTTGAGGTTTGAAGATTGAACACAACTCACTATTGGCAATCTGATTATATTCTGGTTAAGAACCATGGGCCTTGTCCATTCGGATTTGAAGCACTAGACTCGAGTTTCGCTTTTGAGAGTGAAACTCGAGTCTAGTGCTTCCAATCCGACGTGGACAAAGCCCAAGGTTGATACCGGAACATATATTTTTAATTTTCTTTAGTACAAAACAACTTATACATAGATACATTTCCATGAAATGATCTCAGCTCTCCCAACAGATCTATTTGTGATGTGTTAATTTTCTAAAATTATTATCAACCATCACAACACAATCATATCAACTTTGAGAACGGTCTCAACTCTCTCAAATGCGTCTCAACTCTCTAACAAAGCTATGCTACATTGCTTAAATAATTCCCATGTTGTGTTAGCATATTAAAATGATCTGACAACTTATTAAATTCTTTTATTATATAGTTATTGGTTACCAAATGTGGTGGGATAGTGCCAGAGACATGCACAGAAGAGATCTGTCTCCCTCAACAAATATCAGTGTATGGATGCTGACTACCCCCATCGCAATCTGGTCCCATACACATCTAAGCAACTGACTTGTTGTTACCTCATTGCAAGCTGTATCATTACACAGAAATCTTTCCTTGATCATTTACACTAATCAAGATTTGTCCATTTAAAATGTGTCCATAAGAAAGTTATGTTCACCATCATCATGTGCCATTCTGTTAAGCGTGGGTGATCATGATTCGCCATCCCACACAATAACCCAGAGTCTTGGTTCAGGTCTTTACACTTGCCCTGATCAAGCCATCTGGACATATATTTCTGTCTTCCCCTTGCTTTTTTTCCATAAATGTTGCCAGTTGTCACAAAGTTTTCAAGTATATTTCTCCTCATAACACATACATTTCCATGATTGCCATTCTTCTCCACAGATGTGAAGTTCCATTACCAGTTTTGCACGCCCCGCTGATTTCTGAGCTAGGGGAGGGGAAGGAGACTTTTGCATTACAGCCCAATGAAGGTGGTAGTTTGGTACCAGTTCAGCATAAACAGTGTCTAAACAATCTTATTCCAAAAGACACTTGACCTTTTCTGACCTCAAACAACCTGAACATCACTGCAGACTTAAGAGTCTTAGTCTTCCAATGGAGTCACAAACAGCTATACCTTGACTGGTGAACTTCAAGGTTAGTGGAAATAGATAACCAAGGTCCAACTACACCTTCAAGTTGGCACTGAAGATGGAACCTTGTCCCACAAATACTATGCTAAAGTGAAGATGACTGAAAATGCAAATATCAGTGTCGTTGTAAATGGATAAATTACTACCAATATTCTATTCAGAACAAATGAGAACAAAGAATGTAAATGGACAAAATACTACTAACATTGTATTCAAAATGTACAATGTAAATGGACAAAATACTATCAATATTCTATTCAGAATGAATGAGTATAAAGAAGAATTTTATTAAACAGGTCTGAACACTCTAACCACGTCAACTTCTTGAATTATTTCAACTCCCAAAGAAGATTATGCTGATTGATTGTAAACCCACTGGAAGACAGAAAGTGTTCACTCTAAAGTCCAATATACTGGCACCCAGGTCACCTGAAAAGGACCTGCATCTATCCCAACATGATACCAAAGTACCATCTCAGCAGGCACTGTATTATAGAGCCCTCCTCCCCCTCTCCAAGTCCAGATGCCAGTGAGTATGCAGAACTGATACTGTAAGACACATCTGTGGGCAGACATATTCAGATGTAATCAGGCCATGATTCGGCACAGCACATATGAGCTGGCTGAGGTTATGCCAATGTTGCTCATGTTTCCCCTACAGGGTCCAGGTTTCTCACTGTCAACAGTCTCCAACCCAATGTCCAGGGGAAAAAAGTAAGGGCTGGGTATAAGTGGCAAACTTTGTCCCAAGCATGCTGTGCTAAAGTGAAGATTGCTTTGACAGTCAGAAACTGCTGAAAAGGCAGAGAGAGATAACATACACTCATGTGGATGTGGAATTCCAGGGAAAGCCACCACATTATCTTCTCACATATTCATGATTCAAAACAGATCGTAGTCAGAGAAAGACGTTAATTAATGGCTGTCTTGGGAAATCCTTGTCTGGTAGGGAATGTCTGAGTCACAGGTGACACCAGACTGTCATCAAATTGCTGATGGCAAAATCAAAACAAAGATAGTGGCACAGAGGAATAACATCAACAGAACTTATTCAGAACAACAGGGATCAAGATCTATGGAGAAACAAGCATGCCTACATCATTTGGCAGGACACATGATGATGAAAAAGTGAAGATGTGTTTAACAAAAAAAATGCAAACAACACCGTATCACAGTAGATGGATAAAGCATAACCAATATCCTATTCCAAATATACAGGGACAAAGACGAATTGCACTAAAGAAGTCAACTCTCAAACAATATTCACTTAATTTTGTGAATTATCCCAACTCACAACAAAAGAATGAAGTTATGTTATTTTTCTGAAATAATGAACATGATTCACAACACAGTAATGTACAATTTGTTAAATAATTCTTAAATTTCACTACACTATTAAAACAGGTATGTTCTGAGATCCTTCACTTTCACAACAGCTATGGCAAATGTGTTAAATTATTCTTGCATCAGAAACAATTGTTTAAAATTTCTTCACTTCATGTTAATTAACCACTGATTGTTCAAGAAGGTTACAGAGAACAAAAAGAAAAGAACAAATGAAAGAAAAGTTCTTAACATTCACAAGAGTTATGGTAAATTATTTTTGCATTTCAAAAGTACAATAAAACAACTTTTAATCATTTCATTATTTAATGTTCATGTAACCTTTGATTGATCAATCAGATTACAGAGGAACAAAAAGTAACAAAAAAACCAAACAAAAATACAGAACAAATGATCCAAAGGTTCTTCTTCTCTTTCACAATTGAGTTCTATGAAAACAATTATTGTAAAATATTCTTCACTTTCACAACATAACCCTACTAAGACAATAGAATATTCTTCACTTTCACAGAAGTAATTATGATTAACAATTATTATCCTGCATGTGACAATTCTATGAAAACTATTTTGTGAATTCTTAACTTTCAATAAACAAGTTTATGACAGAATTATTTTCTTAACAAATACTAATATTTACCCACAAAGTATTTGTTAAAATTAATTTCATAATTCTCACAAGCTTTCAATTGTATTATTATGGTTTTCAAATTTTATTAATCTCAACTTTAATAATGCAGTTACATGAGAAAATATTTCTTTTAAATTTTCTGTGGCTTTCATAATACTGTCCAACATATTAATTATTTTTGTAGTTGATTCTGAATTGTTGCAACACACAAGATGTATACTGCATATTGTGCTATGATTTTCACAACTTAGTTCTGCGTTGAAATGATATTCTAAACATCTCACAACAGAGTTTTATTTTAACATGGCTTTATAATAGAGACTCTTGGCTGTTACAACACATTTAGCAATGGTTTCTTCGACAATCTGTTTGTATGCTTATAGTAATGATTTATAAAATTGTGTGTATCCTTATGGTAATAATTTTTATGAACATCTGTTTGTACACTTTTAGTAATGGTTTCTTCGTCAGATTGTTTACAGTAATGGTCTGTATAAATATTTGTTTCATTCAGTAATGTATGTCTTCTGTCTGTATGCTTTTAGTAATTATATCTGTAGCAAATTGTTTTAATGACTTCTATAACAATCTGTTTGACGCCCTATAATAATCCTTATAATAAAAGTGTCAAATACAGGTATATGTCAAGAAGTATGTTGCCAGCCTAACCACATCTAAAGATACACTTCATAATAAACAATTCAAGCGAACATACAATAATCAATTGCTCAAATATATGGAAGCATTATCTATAAGACGATTCCAGCCATTGCTATGCAAACAGAAGGACTTCCTATTAACCCTTTACTGGGCAGAATGGCCCAGAGCGTTTTTACCCCGGAACGGGTAAAACATCCCAAAGCATTCATGATTATTAAGTGTTGTAAAAACGCGATCTCGCGGCTTTCCGAGTCTTCAAATTGTTTACGTCCAGTGTTATTGATAAGTAGTTCACATGTGCGCCATTTGCAAGCATGTTCAAGCGATTTGATCGGAGTTTTGTATAGTTTTCAGTTACACTTTGTTTTTCAAAATGGATTTCATTGATTCTTCAAGTGGTAGCGGAGATGTTGCTGGGTTCAATTTAAGTGACATTGAAGTGCTGTAAATCTGAGCTAGATATCTATCAGTGATATCAACTTAAGCAGTACATATTTTGGATCTCTCTGAGACTTGTAAAACGATTGCTGATCCAACAAATGATTACGCTAGACAAAAATATCAAGCAGATAAATGATCGAGCATGGGTTCCAACAAATACAACAGAAATGCAGGCAACATTGGATTATTTATTTAACACGTGAGTACATTAATAAATCTGCATTAATTTTCCTTAATTATTTATTTTAATTTTTTAAAATTTGTTTACTAACAGCTTAGATTTTATGTTTTTACAAACGTAACCCTAAATATGACCTACAACCGGAAAAAATGTTGCCCATTCAGAGTTACAAAAAGTAAAATCCTGTGCCCTGTAAAGGGTTAAGTCTTAGATTTTCATGGGCATAAGTTTCTCCACATTTGAACAATACCAGCGACTTTGTACTTAGTATTTCAAGCATCCACTTCATATGATATATAACTCTGCAGTATGCACCTGACGAGATGTAGCAAAATATGCCAGGCAAGAAATAGTGCAATATTTTCTTTATGGCATTTGTGTTTAAAAACATACAATTGACCTTTGAAACACAACATATAAAAACAAATGAATCTTTCATTACAATTCATACTTCATTAATAAACACTAAAAGTAACCATGATTGAATATACTCTTCATTATAAACAGTTCAAGTGAACATACAAACGAATGCTCAAAAATATTGAAGCATTATTTATATATAACTCTGCAGTAAGCACCAGATGAGACGCAGAAAAATGTGCCAGGCATGAAATCGTTCAATGTTTTGTTTATGGTGTCTAAGTTTAAAAACATACAACTGACCTTTGAAATAATATATAAAAACAAATATCTCTCATTACAATCTATGCATCTTTCACAAACATTAAAACTTCTCTGCGACAGTTGTTTTAATCATGTCTTTCAAATCCTGATATCTCTTTGGTGGGGCATGTGCTTTTGAAGCCTCATAATCATGTTTAAGTTTTTCCAGCTTGGTAAGTGCTTTGGAAAATTGATTCAAGTGATGTTGTATGGCTCGTTGCTTCCTTGCATTGTCTCTTTGTAGTTCTGCTTCAGACATCACATCCTCATCTGAATAAAATATATATTTAACATAAAAAACTGCACAGTAATATCAAAAGTAGAAGACATAGAATATATAGGTAAATGTACGTAAAGGCCCCATTTTCATGTCTCGAGCCATATTTAATATTTAGGGAGCTAGCCCCATATTTTTATAGACCAATCAGCGCTTGGTGGGTGAAGCGAATATCACGCTGGTGGCCTTTCTTCAGAACAACTTATAAATAGATACATTTTGGTGAAATGATCTCAGTTCTTCAAACAAATCTATATGTTAAATTTCCGTGAAATTATCTCAGCTTCTCCAACAAATCTATGTGTTAAATTTCTGTGAAATAATCTCAGCTTCCCCAACAAATCTATGTGTTAAATTTCTGTTAAATTATCTCAGCTTTCCCAACAAATCTGTGTGTTAAATTTCCATGAAATGATCTCAGCTCCCCCAACAAATCTGTGTCACATTTTCCAGAAGTGTTTAAAATATATAATCAGCCATTACTATAACACATTACAAGAAGGTTTTTATACCAAGGGTGTCTGTATTAGCCGCTGCCTCATCTTCCACAAACCTTGCCTTCCATTGCTGTTCTTTCTAAATATCCTTCTGCAGCATTTATGTGGTCAAAGACCTTCACTTAGATGTTTATTAAACAAACTAACACACCATCTAATGAGTTGCATTGCAATGGTCCATCAAGCCTGTGGCTCAGTAGATCAGACTTAGACAAGCATATTTTCAGCAGGTTACCATTCAAAAATCTAAAATAGAGAGCATCTGTTAGATTTGTTTCCCCAGGACATGCTGGTGTGTTGGGAAATTAGCAGGCAGACAGATTGGCTGGGTCTGCACCCCTTGGTGGGGTATTGGTGATAAGACAGATGTGGTCACGGTCCTTTGTAATCATGTGTACAGTGCAGAAGAACGGGTAGATCATCACAGCTTTGGGACAATGGTGCTGCAGAGAGTAATCAGAGAATCTGTCGACACTCAGGACTGAAGAAAGGCCAGACACACACATAATCAGACAGCTACTGGTACCATTAACATTGGGACTCTTTGCTAGCTGTTGAAGATGAGGTGTGATGTCAGTTTTTGACTCAACTCAGTAAGCATATTTTCAGGTCTGCTTTCCCTAGCCTTCAACTGTCTGCTGCCTACTTACAAGTCAACTGGTCTGTTTATCTCTTAGTCTAGTCCCTGTCCCTTGACCTGTCTGACATACAAAATACTATCAGAAGCTGTGCTAACATCAGCATAGCTCTTGCAAAATGCAAGCCCTTGTGCCACTACAAGGTGGATACACAACAGTGGGGAACCATTAATACAAGACTTTATAAAGGGATTCACTGAAAAGTCAGGTCATACCGAAACAATACTACGTAACAAATACACAATAAAAACACACTTGTTGATTGCAAAAGCCATGCCTATATCATACACATTGAATGGATGACCATGACATGAGTGGCTGCCTCTTGTAGAGGCCTCAAAACTTCTGGAACTTGGGGAGTTATTGTCCTGATCATACCGGAGCTGATATCCTCCTGGCTTCAAAGGCACCTTTAAGTGGGACACCAAAGACAGAGATAATCTGTGAGCAATAAATGGCAACTTGATGCTTGGTGAATCATCTCTCAATGAATCTTTGCCTTCCTCTGGGTAATGGATTAGTGACTGCTGACAATGAAATATCCAGAACCCATAGAAGAATCATGATCAACCTTGACCTAATCCGCACCAGCCCATATGTGCTGTGCTGAATCATGGTTTGGTTACCTAAGATGTCAATTTCCAGTACCACTCTTGCATACCCCACTAGTTTGTGAGCTTGGAGAAAGGAAGGAGTTCTCTACAACACAGCTCTTAAATGAAAGTAAACTGGACTTCTCATGCACAGCATAGAGACAGCACCTTGAAAAAAGTTTAACCCTTTACCGGGCAAAGCGTCCGGGAACGTTTCTACCCCGGAACGGGCAAACCCTCTGAAAACGCCTGTGACTATTATGCACTGTAAAAACGTGATCTCTCGGCTTTCCGAGACTTCCGATTGTCTACTTTCGGTTTCGCCGATAGCTTGACAACGTGGCCACCATTCATAAGTGTGTACTTTGAATTTGAACGGATTTTAAAAATAGTTTTTGTCAGGTTTTACGCTTTGTATTTCAAAATGGATTTTGGCGATTCTTCAAGTGATAGCGGAGATTTCGCTGGGTTCAATTTAAGTGACGTTGAAAGGCACGAAGTTGACTATTAATCAGAGCTAGATATCAGTGATCAGCGTTACTTTGTGTTAGCAGTCGTGAGTCGGACTTTAAAGAAAGTGATTATGATTCGGAAAATGTGTTTGTAAATTACTGTATAGATGACTGAGAATCACAAACAATACGTTGTATTTTGTAAATATTTGTGTTCATGTGTGGAATAGCAGCATAATTTACGTGAGTAAAATGTTCTGCATGTTTTTCCCTTCATTTTGCTGTTTATTTGACTAAAATCTGTTGACTAACAACTTATATGTGATATTTTTACTAACTTAACCCAAAATTTTACAAAACCTGAAAATTCTTCTTACCCGTTCAGGGCTACAAAACAGACAAACGTCTGCCCAGTAAAGGGTTAAATAAATAAAACAACTACAAGCTTCAACATTTCAAGTGTATGCAGTAGGTTTGTCTCTCTCTCATTTGACTTCCCAGGAAGCACCTATTCTAGGATGGGACGACCCAGAGACGCAAGTCAGTGAAACAATTCTCCACCTTGGAGGGGATTGGCTGTGTGCTGGCTAGTGCACTATAGCAGCTCAATGATCTGATATTCAAACAATAATATAGAACGATGAATTAAGCAAATGTTACCTACCTGCAATTGGTTCATCACTGAAGCCTGTAACATTCTTCAACTTTTTCATAAAACTGGACATTTTCCCCCCAGACTTTCCTGTAGCCACAGCCTCCACTTGCTTGTTTTGTTCCTCCGCATCTCCAGAAAATTCTTTGGCTTTGCTCAGCAAGCCTGACAGACTACCCCTTCCTGGCAATGAAAATATATTTGTACGTATATTACGGCAACTAATGGACTAATATGTACGTGCAAGTGGTGTCATATGTGTGTGCATATGTATATGTGGTAGTACAGCTCCTATGATTCATATAAACAAGGCAATATCAGTTTTATGTGAAGTGTTAAACCATCAGATATACTAGGCATAAGGTGGTTGGTTGGCTAGTTCCTTTCCTCAACATCTTTCTGTGCTTTATAAAACAGTATCTAGTGCCTTTTTGACAACCTGAGTAAACCCTACAACTACACCCTTCAAACAAATGCTTACTACTAGGGTCTGCACCCAACCCATCAGTGTCTTCCTTATTTTTGAAATAATTTGCACACTATAAGATCTTGCTAATTTCTCTAATCTTGTGTGAGGTCTTGAATTTTGATTCTGAGCATGCTATAAGTATCATACACTGAGCAAAGGTCAACCTCCAAATGATACAGATGTCATATTCACAAACAACCTCCTGCATGTGTTATACGTTTTAAAAAACTGGGGACAGGATACATACAGCCTTGTTGAAAATGTACTTCTTCTTCTGCTCGCTTGAAATATGTCTATAACTGCAATGTTGTCTCTTGTATGAATTTAACTGTCTTTTCTAGTTCACTCAATGGTGCATAGAGTTTATCTTCCACTGTCGTCTCTGTAGGCCAGAAGGTTTGCCTAGATATGTTATAATTTGGGCAGTCTTGGAGTATGTGCTCTGCTGTCTGCGACACCAATCCAGATGTGCACATGACTGATTCACCAATCTTGAATTTTTTATACACGTGGTTACGTAATATATTGTGTCCTGTTCTGAGGCGCAGAATGACTTGCTCTGGTCTGTCCATAATGTGGTAGTCTTCTTGAGCAGGTTTTGGTGGCTTTCTGACTGATATGATCGTTCTTTTCTTTTGGTGGTATGTAACGGGCACATCAGGCTGTTCTTCTTGTGCTCCTTCCATAGCCAATCGATCAGCTCTGTCGTTTCCGGGTACTCCACAGTGGGGGAAATATACTGCTGACCTGGAGAATGTTCAATTGTCATCACTGAAATATAGATCTAGCACCTGTCAGTGCATCCACAAATGTGTTAATGCACCTTCGATTCACCGTGTTCATTTGTTCTGCTGCGGTGATTTCAATATTATTTCCCATATATATAGAATGGCACTGGGAGTCTCCCTGTCCAAGTGCTAACCCCGCCTACCTCATGCTTCAAAAGTTGTGTGTTTGACTTTGGACTATGACATTCAGTTCACGTGTGTAATTTTCTTGGAGACTCCTGGAGGGTCATCACTGGAGCTACGGAGTTCCTGCTTTGTGCTAAACTTTCAGCAGGCCACCCTGTGGAAACAGACCGAGCCATAGCGGGTACAACCTGGTGCAATGAAGTATATCCTCGTGCCTTTTACCTTTTAACCCCCTTTTTGTTTAATTAGGCTGGCACAATGTACTTTTATGACTTCTCTGTTCTTCTGCTGCTGTCTTTCCTCTCCCAATGAAGGTTAGGGCCTCGACCTGCTCACATCAAACCTTTTGTAGACTTGTTCAACATTGACTGAATTTTACAGCTAATTCTCTACGGGATGAGGCAGCCAATCTCCCGCTAACCCTTCTTAGTCACCCCCTGCAACATGCAAGATGGTTTACAGTTTTACTCTTCTATGCTTACCTTATTGACCCTGACAACACGTCTTATGACATATAAAGATCATCTTCCAGCTCCTTCAAGGTGAACTGTATCCTGTTCTTATTCTGTAGTAAATGGTGTAAATATCTTTGACTGGGCCAAAGATTCTCCAAGCCGTATGTGATAGAACCTGGTCAATGAAAATTCTCCTTTACCCCTCCAGCACAACATAGTAGAGAGAAGACAAGACAGCACTTACCTGTGCTGTTACTAGGAGTGTCCTGGATAATATGTTGAAGATTCCTAATTGTGTCATCACTGGTGGCTCCTTTAATCATATCTTTCAGCTGGCCATATCTTGATATTGAAAAGGTGCCCTTTGAGAACTGATAAGTCTCCTCCAATTTCTATGTTTAAATACAAGCAAATAATAGTCAGAGAATATGTAACTAGAACAAAAGTTTTCTCGCCCTCGTTTGCTTAGCCCATAAACATGTTACAACTTCTAGAAGCAGTGGACCTATTTTTGCATGAAGACCAGCTTTCCCTATTACCAGTGTCCCTTGCCATCAGGTGAACCCACTTTGACTTCAGAGGTAATATATCTTTTAACTCTTTAAAAGAAGTTATCCTATAAGTGTCAACTTCTTCACGAGTGCAACATATTAAAAACACTTCACATATTACATTTCCTTAAGTACACCACCTTTGTTGCCACGTCCTTCAGTGACCCACAGCAGACTCAAGTATCCTGGAGGACTAGTATTCACGCTCTGTGCCCAGAGCACTGGTTTGATTAGAAATAAGGTACTGGCCATTCTGATGTAATCATTATGATACATTGCCTGATTTGCCTGTGGGAAGCAGAAGTAAAAGTAAGCAATCTCTTAATCAATCAATCAGGTGCCGTCTCCACAATGAAGGTAGGCTGCAATGGATTTCCAACACTGTCTCTCGCCTTGACTGTACATTCTGTCAGATTGATGTTCGTTCATCTCTTGATGTTATCTTCCCACTTGTATCGTTGTCTGCCTCTTGCTCGCTTGTCCTCAACCTTGCCCTCCAGTATGGTTTTTATAAGAGTATTATTCTTTTAATGTGGCTGAAATATTTCATTTGCCTCTTTTTTATTTCTTTCATCAACTCTCTTTTCATTGATTTATTTTGTTGTCTCGGGATTTGAGATTTAAATATTGAGCACAACCTACTACTGGCAACGCTGATCGTATTCTGGTATGAACCTAAGGCCTATCCACTTCAATGTGGAAGCACTAGACTCGAGTTTCGCTCTCGTTTGAGCTTGTCAGTAGTGCATATCCTTGACCGGACCCGGAAACAAACCCCGGATCACTGGCATCATTCCCAGAGAGCCATCTTTAAGAGTGGGCCAATCAAACTCATTGGACATTGTTTCCAACAAAACAAATGCTTAGATCACTTACTCATGGTTAGAAGAACTAGATGTATTTATAACACATATTTGTTTAATACTGAAAGCCACACACAGATTGCACAGTTTATTACCTGGCTTATTTCGCTGCATCTTGTCAGATGCATGCTGCATAATTTACGCAACACATACTAAAGCAAAAAAGATAAATCCTCATCTCATCTCATCATGTTCCTCTTGTACCTTGTGGTGTCGAGGTGAAGTATAAACAGCAGGAGAGTGCCGCTTATGGGTTTCATGTATCGATATTCCCATGGACTCTGTTATTCCCTGCGTCCATCGTTTACATGGTCGGTCTCTTCCTCTGCTTCCCTCTGGTCTGTACATCACTGCTTGTTGTGGTATACTGTTAGTTGGTAACCTACTTGCATGGCCAAATCATTTGACTTGCTGCCTTCTAATAAAATCTAGTGCAGCTATAACCCCCACTTTAGTCCTGATTTCTTCATTTCTGATCTTATCTCTTCTTGATACATTTAGTATTCTTCTCAGGAATCTCATTTCTGTTGTTCCATGATTTTTCTTTTCTCTTTTTTCTGTCATTGTCCAGGTTTGGCATTGGTAACATAGAGTTGGTAGGAAGATTGTGTTGTAAAGTGCTTTCTTAGTAGGTATTGATACATTTGTTTTTTAATACTAAGATAAATCCTTCAAGCATAAATATACAACACACAAACTCAAACAGTAATTTCAATTGTCTACCACAGTAATTTGAAACTGACTATCATGACAGTATGACATTTTTATTTTTAATTAGAAAATCTTACATAATGTAGTTGACCTACTTGGAAAATAGCCTTGACATTTTGAAAGTGGCTGTCCAAATCCTTTTCACGCTTGACTAGTCTTGCATGCTCATCCCTGAGATCATCAACTGAAGCACTTGACTTCCGGGATGCTGACATAATCAACGAACATTTCAAAGAAGTTTTAAATACTAAACCTGATCTTATGTTTTTTATTTTAAAATCTTTAGTCAGGTCTTAGCCAGTAGGTAGTACTACCTGCTTTATGTTAGCACCGAAACCAAACCCAACATCCCACATTGTGCCAACGGCTTCAAGCAGAAATGCAAGCTAAAAACTCCATTTTATGGCAGGCAGTCCAGGTACTAAGCCTTCGGTAGGCATCTGGTCTAGGAAGGAAGCTCTAACAGGTGGAAAATTAGAGCTAAACATTGCTTTGCTGATCCTGCAGCTTCTACGGCTGGTATTGTTTCAAACGTATTAGGTGTTACCTTTCCTCTGGAGTAAACTAGGCAGGCCAAGAGAGAGATCATATTGCATGGGCAGCACATGGTCTCTAAATTCAACCCATGGTTGTGAGCTATGGAGAGGTATAACTCCACTTTACAAACTATCGTCTGTGAAGATGGCCAGGTGCTAGTCATGTTTCTAATTTGTACATAATTATCAAATGGTTGTGTTAAGACAACTGGGCTGTTAAACACAATACTTACTACAGCAGTGCCAGGAAACAAAACAAAAGGGAAGACCAAATCTAAATTAAACAAATAATATTGAGAAAATAGCTGGGGAAAATCCTCGTGGAAACTGAAAGGCTTACAAAAGACAAGTGGAAACAAATCCTCATCTGATCCACAAATTTCTGATAAATATCTAGTACTGATCTAACAAGTCTTGACTGTTAGAAACCACCACCCTAGCCACTTATCTTTCAATAGCTTGTCCCGTGCAGTACGAGCACGTTGTCACCATAACAGTCTTTCCCGTGCAGTACGAGTACGTTGTCACCATAACAGTATTTCAAAATGTCTCACTATCATGAGCCAGATGTTCTGCCCCTGTTGTTGCCATGTATCAATTATCTATCACATCTTGAATGCATCTAACATTTGGTCTTCCTCTTCTCCGCTTCCCTGGTATACCTCCAACCACTACTGTGGATTAAACCCTAGACTAAAGTGCTGCTAAGTTTTTAATAAATCTCTGTCTTTTGCCAGCGATAAACTCAAAGCAATCAATCAGCTCAGCAGTGTTCAACCTTTGTGAATCCATGGTTCCCCTGAGCACCTACTTTTTTCCTGCAGCTCAGCTGTGGAACAATCTCCCACCACAAATCAAAAACAGTACCAATCTCTATAAATATGAATATGAACACAATCTCAGTACAGACTATATGCCCCCTTTAAAAAAAAATAATTTCAAAGGACAACTAGTATAATAAACATTCTCCTAACTGTGGTACGATACATCTATCTTAGTACAATTGCTATGTCAAAAATTAGTTTTGTGAGTCTTGTATTATTGATTATTGCACATTTTCCATGTGTTTATAATGCACAGAATTAGTTGTCTAAGATTAGCTTCATAAGTGCTGTATGAATTAAATAATGTACAAGAGCAAAGATATAAGAAGGGCAGAATGTCAGACAAGCCTGCGTGCCCAATTCTTAAAAACTTAAATTCTTAACCCTTTAAAAATAAAATTTGTTCATTCTGCAGCTCCATAATGAGATAACTGGTAAAATATAGCAATGTATCAATATTTAAACTACCTTTCTTGCTCGAGCTGGATATATTTGGAAACATTTAAAATGTCACAAACAACCAGAACAGATAAAGTAGTTTATAGTTCACAGCTAGATAAAACTAAGTCCATGCCGGATCACACCATTTCTAATTGTCAGTTAATGGCTTCCCAATGCACCACTGCTCACAGGTTGAAAACTGCTGAGTTAACATATTTAATACAGTAGCACAATTCTGATTATGTTAACATACTGTACTGATAGCATGTAACAGCTGCCCTTGTAATCTATATAACCTTCAAACAATTGTGTTCTACCATCTGTATTATTGATTTATATGATCATTTATGAAAAATATTATATTCCTTATATACAGTGTTGTACTTACAAACGGCACTTTAGTATGTAAATGGCCACGGTAGTCCCATAGCATATACTGCCGTTGGGATGTGAAGTGTTTGGCGTTCACATATTCTGGGCCACAACATATAAGGTGAGGTGACCAATTCCCTGCCTTGCCATCTTTCTTTATCCAGACAATTTTGAAAACTGTCTGATACCCATTGTTATGATGCTGAGCCACACTGATAGGAACAAAATCATCCTGCATTGGCTAGGGATTGAACACAGCCACTGTCTAGGTAGGCAAGCACACTAATCACTATACCACCATGGCTTCCTGAAATACGTTGTGGCTAGATTCTGGTGTAATACAAGCACAGGGAGTCTCCGTGGCAAAGTGGTCAAGCTGTCAGCCTTGAGCTCCAACAGTTGTGGGTTCGTTTCAGGGCCATGTCTTTCAGTTCACGAGTGCATTTTTCTCAGAGACTCAACTTTTAAGACTTTAATTTTAAGTAAAGCCAGCATCAGCCTCCTATCTTCTCTTCCTATAGCCATAATATGCATCACTGTCCAGTTTTCAGCCCACCAGAAGGGTGATTGTGACGAGACACCTCGGCACATCCAAAATAGATCTTTAATGCCACAACAAAGGAATTAAAGAGTCCACAAGAAAAGGATAAAAACGCAAGAGGAAAGGAAAGAGTGAAAAATACAGAGTCACCAAAAGCCAGCACTATTATTTCTATTACAAAAAATTGTGCTCGTAGATCGTAGATCAAAGAACAACCACCTGGTTTCTACATCTGAGGAACCTCGACTTGATGTTCTGATTAAACCTAAGGCCCAGACAAAGCGGGGCCAGTCTGCTTCTCTATCAAAGGTTGGAAACTCGCATTGTCTCAGCAAAGAAGAGAACAGAGAGGTTGGAGAGGTGCGACCTTCCGCCAAATGGGAGATAGGGCGTTCAGCAGACAGACGTGTGATCTTCAGATGGAAATATAATGCAGGCCTAATACCTTGTCGCAACCCAGGAGATAAAGCTAGTTAATTCCTGGGAAAGCGAGGAGGCAACAGCAGATTGGAATGTAGGTATGACACAACGTCCATTGCACTGCCAAAGCGTGTTTCAAGACACATGGAGAAGAGTAAGTCATAAGTGATTGACAGGAGTATTTTAAACTCTGTCCATATTAATTATAACTGTATGTCAATGTATGTGTAGCTTAAGTGAGGGTATACATGCGTAAACAGTTTGGAGGCTCAACTTAATTTTAACAGGAGAAGACCACTAGGGAGGCACCTTGTCTATGCAGCCCTTAAGCAGCAAGCTTATCCTGCATATCTTAATTCCTCTTTCTCACTCCTGTGGATACCAAGCGCAGCTACATCTATCTTGTCAATGAGTCACTTCCTGGCTGTTTTCTTGAATATCTAGGGACTGTATCTTCAATCAGCACTGCAGACATTGGTCCCGAGTTTTCTCTCTTGGATCTGGGGTAGTAATTAGTCTCTTATGACAAAAGTAAAGGATCTCAAACTGCACCCAGAATTAAACACCAGTAGGAGAAATAATGACTTTTGAAAGCGTGGTTGCCCACCCTGGAGCTACGTAAGTCAATTCACCCTGCGGACAGAGATTGAGCCATATGGGATAAAACCAAGTGCAATGAAGCTGATCCTCTCAACTTTTAAGACTACTCTACTTTTAAGTAAAGCAAGCATGCAGCCTCCTATCTTCTATAGCCATAATATGCATCACTAACCAGTTTTCAGCCCACCAGAAGGGTGATGAGGTTCTGAATTTGCAGCAGACCTCATGCCAAGAAAATGTTTTATTTGACATAAGCATGAATATATGTGTTGGACACTAGAGATGTGACCTAGTAATAGTTCATGCCTGGGAACCACAGCTTGACACCATAGATTAGTAGAAAAGCTGAAAGAGAAAGCAAACTAGTTGTTTATTGTCAACTTACCTCGTCTATCACCGTCCTTTCCCATGTCTGGATAATTATGGCAGGATTGTCTTTACTCTACACTCTTAGTACTCTTCCAGTCATCAGTTTACAACCTGGTGAAGAAATAGTCAAACCATGATTAGTGAACACCATTTTAAACTGATCGACCACACCACAGATTCTGTGCATGATCAACACAAGAAATCAAATGTTCTTATGATTATTAAACACTAATAACATGATGTCACAAATCAAAATTAATCGATATGGTGCTAATCCCGTGAAGTCCCATCAGGCGGTGATAGTGCCGGGCCCCCTGCCTCGAGGGGGTCCACCCATGACTACTGGTGGTCACCTTCCCCTGTGCTGTGGAGTCAAGGCACAGAGGAGTAGGTTAAGAGCTATTGACCAAATACCCCGGACACTCAACATACTACAGTGGAATGCCGAAGGAGTTTACAAGAAGAAAGACTCCCTAACACAGCGTCTTCATAAAGATAGAATAGATGTGGCATGCATTCAAGAGACACACCTCAACGCCAATCACAAATTCTCAGTCAGAGGATATCAGGCCACACGTTTCGACCGCGAAGGACACAAAGGAGGAGTTCTAATACTTACACGAAATACAATACCTTGCAGCGAAGTATCTGTGATCTCTGACAACCAAACGGAAATTATAGGTGTTGATATAATGATAAAGGACGTGAAAATAAGAATCTACAATCTGTATAGCCCAGCAGATAAGGACCTTACACTCTCAAACATGAAAATAACTGACACAAACTGCATTATTGTCGGAGACTTTAATAGCCGTTCAGAAAGATGGGGATACCCAGATACTGACAAAAGAGGAGATGAATTGGAGGACTGGGAAATAGACTCAAATCTCCATCTACTCAACAAAGCGGATGACACACCGAGCTTCTACTCCAGAAGATGGCTTACCACTTCTACTCCAGACTTAGCTTTCTGCACAGGAGACATCCTCCACAAAATCGATCGCCATGTGCTGGACCAATTAGCAGGTAGTGACCACAGACCAATCAAGCTTGAAATGAATATGGAGTATGTTCCACAGGAGCAAAAGCCCTTGCCCCGCTGGAATTACAAACGAGCAGATTGGGACAGATTTGCCATACTAACAGACAAATATTGTGAAAACATAAATACACGATATGGCAACATAAAGCAAATGGTGGAAAGTCTAAACAGAGCGATAATACAGGCAGCCACTGAGTCCATTCCAAGAGGAGCGAGGAAAAATTACAAACCATACTGGACTGAAGAACTACAAAGTTTGGAGGACAAAGTTGAAGATGCCAGGAAGACAGCAGAGAGAGAACAAACAATTGAAGCAAACATCTCTCTCAAAGCCATCTCAGCAAAATATAAAAGAACAGTAAATCAAACAACAAGAGATTGTTGGAGGGAAAAAACAGAAAACCTGAATTTTGACAGGGATGGAAACAAACTATGGAAACTAGTGAAAGCCATGAACAATGAAGGACCTAGAAACAAACAAATAACAATTAAACAAGGAAATGCCTTGCTTACAGGCAAAAAGGCTGCAAATGCACTAATGGAACACTATGCAAATGCAAACCACATTGATATTACAACCGAACAGAAGAAAGCAATCAAAGACAAACAGATACATCATAGAAATACAGAGACAGCAGCAGAATATATGATGGCAAATCTAACAATGGAAGAAATGGAACAGGCAATGAATACCCTAAAAAAGAAGAAATCACCAGGAAAGGATGGAATCACAAATGAAATGCTAATAGGACTAGGCACCAAGGCAAAGAAGAAACTACTAGCAGTCCTAAATAACAGCTGGAAGAGAGGAATAGTCCCACAGGCATGGAAGGAAGCTATACTAATACCAGTCCCAAAGAAAGGAAAAGACCTGGAAGAACCAAATGGCTATCGACCTATCAGTCTACTTAGCTGTGTAGGAAAATTAATGGAACGCATTATCAATGGCAGGCTAACATGGCATCTGGAAGAAAACAAACTCTTAACACCACACCAAGCAGGATTCAGAAATACAGATCCACTGAAGATCAAATAACCTATATAGCTCAGGAAATAGAGGATGCCTTCCAAGAGAAAAAGCACACACTAGCAGTCTGGATAGATTTAGAAAAAGCATTTGATAAAGTATGGAAGGAAGGACTGAAAGTAAAACTGCAAAACATGCATGTTTGTGGAAAAATGTATAAATGGATCAGCCACTACCTTGAGAACAGAACTGCCAGGACAAAAGTACAAGGACAAACAAGCAAAATGATGCTGCTGGAGCAAGGTGTCCCCCAAGGAGGAGTTCTTTCACCAACATTATTCCTAGCATATATAAATGACATCACAGAAAATTTTCCAGCCAGAGTACACACATCCTCCTTTGCAGATGACCTAGCCATATGGACATCTGAAGAATATATTAGTACAGCTAACAGCAGAATACAGCAAGCCTTATTAGCGCTAGAGGACTGGTCAAAATCATGGCTAGTGAAGATAAGTGAGGAGAAAACAACATGCACAGTGTTCTCCCTCTCAAATAAAACTCAGCAACCTAAGCTGGTATTGAATGGAAAAATATTGCGCCATGAAGAAAATCCAAACTATCTAGGAGTCACCTTTGATCGTCGCCTGACATGGAAGACACAGGTTGAGAAAAATCGAACAAGAGCAAGGCAGAGAATGGCAATCATGAAAAAGCTTGCTGGTACAACGTGGGGAGCAGATGAGAAAGTTCTCAAGAAGTTATATACTGGACGGGTGAGGCCAGTACTGGAATATGGCATTGCAGCTTGGGCAACAGCAGCTAAGTCAAACTTTAACAAAATAAGTAGAGTCCAAAACCAAGGAATGCGAATCATAACTGGAAGCCTGAAGACAACGCCTATTAATGAACTAGAAAAGATCACTTGTTTACAACCAATGCAGGATAGAAGAGATAGCAGAGCCCAGCAACAAGCAGAAAAATTTAGAAGATTGACAGACCACCCTATGTACAACAGATTTAATGGTTTTGGAAAGGGAAGACTGAAGCGTAGCAACTTTGTAGAAACTGCAAAACGAAGGATTAGGGCAGATCCTATACTTAACATATCAACAGTCAAGCCCATACACAATGCACACAAGTTCCCAGCTTGGAGACAGCAGCAACTGCCTGAGATGATAGAAAACATTCCTGGTATTGAGAAAAAGAACACTCAGCATGAAACCGAAAGAAGAGAAATAACCCTAAACTACATAAAAGAACATTACCCAAGCAGGAATTGGACCCATGCATATACAGATGGATCAGCCAAAAATTCAATAGAGAATGGAGGAGGAGGAATTCTCCTAAATTTAAAAAATGGAGTGAAAAAAACACATTCAATGGCAACTGGAAAATTTTCAAGTAACTTCAAAGCGGAGGTAGAGGCTTTGAAAACTGCAGCAGAAATGCTCCTGATGGAGGAAAATAAAGAGAAGCAAATAGCTATCTTCACAGATGCAAAGTCAGCTGTCTCAATACTCAAGAGCAATAACAGCACAGAACTAACTGACCTAAGAGCAGCACTCCATGGTCTATGCCAGAAATCCAAAAAAGTTGTAATACAGTGGATCCCATCACATTGCAGTATACCTGGAAACGAAGAGGCTGACAGACTGGCAAAAGAGGGCGGACGACTACCACAGCCTGACATAGACATAACCTATAATGAGGCAAAGAGGTTGATAAAAAGCACTTATAGAACCAAATGGGAATCTGAGCATCCAGGCCATCAGAAGGATGATGCATATTACAAACTCGACCGAAGAGAACAAGTAGCAATCTTCAGACTCCGCACAGGACATAACAGGCTGAAATACCACTTGTTCAATAAACTAAAGATAGGAGATACCGATGAATGTAATTGTAGAACTGGAAAAATGACAGCAAAACATTTGCTGCAGGACTTGCCCAACGTATGCAGAACAGAGAAAGATATTTTGGCCACACCTGCTTCATTTGAGGACAAGCTCTATGGAGATATCAACAAGCTCAAGTTGACCGCAGCTTACTTTAACTACATACAGGTTGACATTTAAAGGTGCATGAAGACCCAGAGGCATGAAATGGAATATTGCTTGGATAGCAAATCCATTATGTGGAAAGTCCAAATCGAAAGCTCGCTGTGTGGGCTTCATAAAAGGTGGAAAAGTGTCCTAGTGGCACGAAATGGAATATTGCTTGGATAGCAAATCCATTACGTGGAAAGTCCGAATCAAAAGCCCATTGTGTGGGCTTCATAAAAGGTGGAAAAGTGTCCTAGTGGCATGAAATGGAATATTGCTTGGATAGCAAATCCATTACGTGGAAAGTCCGAATCTAAAGCCCACTGTGTGGACTTCATAAAAGGTGGAAAAGTGTCCTAGTGGCACGAAATGGAATATTGCTTGGATAGCAAATCCATTACATGGAAAGTCCGAATCGAAAGCTCACTGTGTGGATGTCATCTGCAGACTGCATACTTCTGGTTTCCGGAAGAACAGCCTATGGTGAACGGAAGGCCCAATATACGGAAGTGAGGCTAAGCAGCCATGTGCAGGACGTGACGATTCCTTGGGTGAGCCCAGTACCAGAGCGCTATGTATCGGCTCTGCAAGTATGGAAGCCTCCTTGGATGGCGGGGAATGCCCATGGTCTGCCCCTGCCTTCCCTTGAGGGCTGACCAGGATCTTTGGCTGTTCTATATGGACCAGCTGGGCTGGGGGATAACACCACAACAGTGAGAGTCAAACATCCTAAGAAACCCCCGGGAAGGTTAACCCGGTCAACAAATGCCCGCAGAAGTCGGATGTGTCGGCCTAACGGCGCAAGAACGCAGCTCTGCTGTAAACAGGCACAACGCAATCACATCCGGAAAAAAAACTCCGGATGAACGAAGAAGAAGAAACACTAATAACAATGTTATAAAATAAATCAACTTAATAAATATTCTTAAATAATCAAAATAAGTGTTCTTTGTAAGTGTAAACTGATGTGGTGTGTATGAATAAACATCATAAAACAATTGACAGTTAGTAACTCTATTAAAAGTAAAGGACCCTTTTGATTGGCCTTAAGATGTATTGGTCATATGTTGCCAGACCAATAATTTTCGGACTAATCAGCACTCCAGGGGTGACGTGGTCAATATTAAACTCCAGGGGTGACGTGGTCAATATTACACTCCAGGGGTGACGTGGTCAATATTACACTGGCCTTGTTCACTTTGCAAGACATTTCCCGGTACCCATTGTAGGCTGAATTGTCCAGGAAGCCCGGGTCAATTATACAGCTCTGTCTCAATTCAAATTTGAATAATCCGAACCAAACTGACAATAAAATAAGTGTGCTATGTTTATAAAATTGGGCAAAATAAGTGTTCTAGGTATAATTTAGTCAAATAATGAGAAGAGAAGTACTGGAGAACATTGTGACAACTGCAAAGATCAGCGGTTGTAAAGGTAGAGGTAAACAGAGAGGGGGGAGATAGATATGAAGAAAAGGGTTGCTTATATCATAAGTATGCAATTCATATGCTTTGACATATGAAAAGAGGGTGTTAACTGGAAACCATCATGACAAAAGGAATGTTGGAGGGATGTCTTGAAAGAAATCAATTCACGAAAAAACTGGTTGCTCTTACCATAAGTAAACAATTCACATTCTGTAGACATGTGAGAAATTGTGTAAACTGGAAACTGTTGGGACAACCAGAAAGCTAGAGGGGAAGAGAGATGGTGGATACTTAGAGAAAAGGTGCTAAGCTATTTGATATCTTGGCACAAAGAAGCAATCTGTACTGACAATTTATTGGCAGGAAACTGTACAAAACTGACGACAAACATCACAAAATATGCTCCATGTAGAATAATTCACTTTGTTGTATCAAATACAAATACTGCACAATTTAAAACTAACACAACTGCACAACTATTTCAAACTGCTTAATCAGAAAATCACTAAAGGATTAGGCCCTTAATGTTTCACCAAGTTATTGATTAAACTACTGAACATCAGAGCAAAATCATTACCATATTGATTAAAATTTAACATCTTTAGCCATAATACAAGTTATTTTAACCCAATTGTTTTTTGTTCTTTACCTTGCTCTAAACCCTCTGAACGAATGAATAATTGGGGAATTAGAAACTTACGAATTAAATATAAGTAATTGTTCAACAAACTAGGTGATATTTATGTATGTTCACATGTGCCATAAATCTGTGCTCTGAACCATATTCTTAAAATATTTTTGTAGATTTTATAAAAGGTAGAGAACCCTGTTTACATGTCATGATGGAAAATGGGGAATATACTAAACTAAGTATATAAGTAAAGGACCATGTTACGTGCCTTATGGGCATATGGTTTTAGACCCACAGTTTTATAGACTAATGAGCACTTGGTGGGGAAAAAAGTCCTGTAGCAGAGGCTTTCAGTGGGGTATGTGAAGTGTTCAGATAGTGACATTTCGAATGCCTCGGTGCACATAAAGTAAATGAGCAGACAAACTTTATTTTTCAAAGGGTTAAGAATTGGGTATGCAGGCCCGTCTAACATTCTGCCCTTCTATCACTTCCTTTCATACATTATTTCATCCATACATTACATATGGCTAACCAAGAACAACAACAATATAAAAGACATGCGTTATAAAGGCATGGGAAATATGCAAAATTCAATACTACATGGCTCACTAATATTAATGAATGATGCAGCAATTGTTATTAGCTATGGGGAATATACTTTTCTAACAAAAGGGGACTGGCTGTTATATTATAGTTTTATTATTATCCTAGACATATCATGTTGGCACTTTACTTCCTAGCCATATCATGTTGGCCATTTTACTTCTTAGCCATTTCATGTTGGCCATTTTACTTACCTCCTGACCAGTGGTTCTCAACCTTTTTTGGCCTGTGCCCCCCTTTCACCATATTTTCAGAACGTCATTCCCCCCCTTCCTATAAAAAATTTGGCCTGTGCCCCCCTTCACCGTATTTTCAGAACGTCGTTCCCCCCCCCCCCCTCTTTCATATTTCCTTTCTAAAAATCCCCCACCCCTACACAGTATACGTAAAAATGGAAGGTAAATTTAATAGCATATACTAAAACAAGTCTAGACATCCACATAATAAAACATATTGTGGGTCTACTTACTTTATAAAATGAATTTTAGAAGGATGAGACATACATAACTGTAAAGTATGAATAGAGAAACAATATCAAGTAATCGATTCTTGTATTAACGCGAACTTGAAATGGTCTTCATTTCTCCCCCCCCCCCCTGGAAACCGTAAAATTCCCCCCTCGGAGGGAATTCCCCACCGGTTGAGAACCACTGTCGTAGACAAATCATGTTGGCCAATTTACTTCCTAGCCATTTCATGTTGGCCAATTTACTTTACCTCCGAGACATCATATGTTGGCCACTTTACTTTACCTCCTAGACATATCATGTTGGCCAATTTACTTTACCTCCTAGACATATCATGTTGGCCAATTTACTTTACCTCCTAGACATATCATGTTGGCCACTTTACTTTACCTCCTAGACATATCATGTTGGCCAATTTACTTTACCTCCTAGACATATCATGTTGGCCACTTTACTTTACCTCCTAGGCATATCATGTTGGCCACTTTACCTCCTAGACATATCATGTTGGCCACTTTACTTTACCTCCTAGACATATCATGTTGGCCAATTTACCTCCTAGACACATCATGTTGGCCACTTTACTTTACCTCCTAGGCATATCATGTTGGCCACTTTACCTCCTAGACATATCATGTTGGCCACTTTACTTTACCTCCTAGACATATCATGTTGGCCAATTTACCTTACCTCCTAGTCATATCATGTTGGCCAATTTACTTTACCTCCTAGACATATCATGTTGGCCACTTTACTTTACCTCCTAGACATATCATGTTGGCCACTTTACCTTACCTCCTAGTCATATCATGTTGGCCAATTTACCTTACCTCCTAGACATATCATGTTGGCCAATTTACTTTACCTCCTAGACATATCATGTTGGCCACTTTACTTTACCTCTTGGACATATCATGTTGGCCACTTTACTTTACCTCCTAGACATATCATGTTGGCCAATTTACTTTACCTCCTAGACATATCATGTTGGCCACTTTACCTCCTAGACACATACCTCCTAGACATATCATGTTGGCCAATTTACTTTACCTCCTAGACATATCATGTTGGCCACTTTACCTCCTAGACACATCATGTTGGCCACTTTACTTTACCTCCTAGACATATCATGTTGGCCACTTTACTTTACCTCCTAGACATATCAAGTTGGCCACTTTACTTTACCTCCTAGACATATCATGTTGGCCACTTTACTTTACCTCCTAGATGACATATGTTGGCCACTTTACTTTACCTCCTAGACATATCATGTTGGCCACTTTACTTTACCTCCTAGGCATATCATGTTGGCCACTTTATCTCCTAGACATATCATGTTGGCCACTTTACTTTACCTCCTAGACATCATGTTGGCCAATTTACCTCCTAGACACATCATGTTGGCCACTTTACTTTACCTCCTAGGCATATCATGTTGGCCACTTTACCTCCTAGACATATCATGTTGGCCACTTTACTTTACCTCCTAGACATATCATGTTGGCCAATTTACCTTACCTCCTAGTCATATCATGTTGGCCAATTTACTTTACCTCCTAGACATATCATGTTGGCCACTTTACTTTACCTCCTAGACATATCATGTTGGCCACTTTACCTTACCTCCTAGTCATATCATGTTGGCCAATTTACCTTACCTCCTAGACATATCATGTTGGCCAATTTACTTTACCTCCTAGACATATCATGTTGGCCACTTTACTTTACCTCCTGGACATATCATGTTGGCCACTTTACTTTACCTCCTAGACATTTCATGTTGGCCAATTTACTTTACCTCCTAGACATATCATGTTGGCCACTTTACCTCCTAGACACATCATGTTGGCCACTTTACTTTACCTCCTAGACATATCATGTTGGCCACTTTACTTTACCTCCTAGACATATCATGTTGGCCACTTTACCTCCTAGACATATCATGTTGGCCACTTTACTTTACCTCCTAGACATATCATGTTGGCCAATTTACTTTACCTCCTAGACATATCATGTTGGCCAATTTACTTCCTAGACATATCATGTTGGCCACTTTACATTACCTTCCAGACATATTAAGTTGGGTGCTTTACTTCTTAGACATATTATGCTACCTGGGAAGTAAAATGGACATCATCTGGTACCCATTTAAGGTTGGGTCAACCTGAGGGAACATTTTATTTAAATCTCTGTCTCTATGGGCAATCAAACACATGACCACTAGGTCTGCAGCAAGCATACTAACCACTACACCACCTAGGCTTAGTCAGGGTAATGGGAGTACATACACGTTATTCTTATCAAGTATACAATAAGCTATGTGTTTCCTTTTTTCCAAGAATGCAATACATAAATATTAAGTACCTCTTTCAATAATCACAAAGTGAATTATAAATGTATTAAAGTCTGATTAAAGTAAATACACCTGTCTTTTAAACTATAACATATAACTGTGTTGCTGAGATTCCTTCTTCTTCTTCATTCCTGGATCGAGGCGACTGCATCACACCTAGTTATACATCACAAAGGTTAATGTGTCCAACTTTGGCATACATTTGTGTCAGGTTGAATTCCTCTAGAAAAATTCCATCCAGGGGAAAGCACTCTGATCTATTCATGGGAAGGTTTCCTTTCCTAACAATTCTGCCATGTTAGTGGTGTTGTGGCCTACTCTTTGTGATGTCCAACTTCCATGGAATTTTTAAGATGCACAATTAGCACACAGCACTTCCTTTTTTTTAACCCTTATCTGATAAGGCTAGGTACCAGATCTCACCACTAAAGGGATCGGGGATGGGGGGGGGGGGGTGTGGTGGTGACATTAGATGACAGTGGCTCTTAGGAAAATTCTCAGCCCTATGCTGAGACCGAACCCGGTGGTTTCTAAGCCTGAGATTCAGCCATGGCTCCCCTGGGTAGCCGAGATATAAGATGACTCAATCCGAATCTAGGACATTAGCTTCTCCATTGTCTAGAAACTAGAACAAAGTTAATTCATGTTGTAAAAGGAGTAAAGACATTTTTCTTACTAATACAATATGTATTTCTCTTTCTTCCAAGAGTGCAATAAATAAATTTCAAGTACTGTAATCACAAAGTGAAGTATGCATAGGTACTACATTTTCCGTTACCGAACGTTTCCGGCGACGTTTCAAATGGCGATTTACGTTTTCTTGTTATTGTTCCCCGGTATTAAGGATTATATAGTACTCGTTATATTAGACGTGCCGCTTGATTTAGTATAAATAATTAATTGAGCATCCTTTCTTACGCGTACGTGAAATTTTCAAAATATTTTAGTCGGCGGGGTAATCCCAAACAGAAATGATTAAGATCGTATGCTAAGATGCGTCCATGTTAATTTCAATGTCGGGAATATAGCGGTTTTCCGTGTCATAATACAGCGATGATAATTTAATATTCTTATGGATTATTCAGAGCGACGAGATTATAATGATGCACGTTTGCGTTCACGACCAATTCTAGTATTTAGGAGTGGAGGAAGAGGCTGGAGGAAGAGGGAGTTTGAGGTTTTCATTTGAATTTTGCGTTCAAAATAAAATGCTGAGTTATCCTCCTTAGCGCAAAAAAAAAAAACAAGAGTGGTTATCTGCCCTTAGCTTACGTGTTTTGTGGTCACACATTCCAGAGTGGGATTCTGATGGGTCAATGTTAAATAATAACTGACATACAAAAACTAATATCTCAGCTTACAATTGACGTACAGACTTGAATAAGGTGTCGGATTTGTTTTTTCAAGAGGTATCCAACTATGCAGTTATATAATTAAAAAGCAATTTAGAAAATTTTTACTAAAGTACCTAAGTATGCATGTTCTAAAATCTGAGAAAAGTAAATATGCATGTCATTTGTCATCTAAACTATTACAACTTCTTGATGGCAGAGATATGAAACAGCCACTGAATGCATTTTCTGCACTGTGCAATAAATCAATAAGCTAAATACTGATACCAGATGTTTGCCAGCAACAAAAAGATGTAACATACGTGTTTTAGATTAAGAACACATAGTACTGTTGCATATATGTACTTTCAATAATAGATGTAGTGTTCAGTTTTGTTTCATATATAATGGCTGGAAATAAGTCATGGAAAGCGTGTTACCTGGAAGAAGAAACAGACAGTGCAAAGATGGACACAGGACATTGCAGACACATTTATAATAGTGTGACTGTTATAGGACAACATGGGAGAGTTCGGACATAGATTTAAGATAATGAATGGGAAATTTAAATTATGTACTGAATATGAAAGATCAAATTTATTGCACAGAGCACTAGAACGCACAAAATATACTTGAATAGAAAATGTGTAGTATCTAGGAAATTATACTTTTAACGACGGAAGAATGTAACATAACAACAAAGACAAACAAGGGAGTTAGCGATTTGAGACCATCGGGTAAAGTCATGTTTAATATCGCTGAAGCACTGAAACTATCTGGACAGATATAAGACTAAGAACAAAGGACGATAAAAGAGAACATAATGACTGATATCATGAGGACTTGGGAACTGAAATGAGTTAAATTAAGTCAAGAGGAAAGTTTGCATTTTATTTGTATGAAAAAGCTGGCATAAATTTGGGCCGAGGAATTTTCTATTTTGAATATGTTTCAAATGAGCTTTTGTCAAACATGTGGTCCGAACAGACTTGAAGAGGAATTAAAGGAATTGTAAATATATCTATGTCGGATTTCTTTGAAGCATTGTTATAAATTTGCCACGAGATTTGTGTTGGCTACAAGTTGAGCTAAGTTATATCTACCGTCGAATCAACACGAGGTATTAATTGAATTATGTGCATTCGCCACTATGGGTCATGGGCAACCTAAGTGGTCCTCGTATACAGCTAAGCTTGTTCGGATAGCGAGTCTGTTGACTGTGACACCTTTAGCATGAGCCCAATACAGTAGGCCAAGATACAACCACACACCTCAATTTCATGCCATACCAAAATTCAGCACCACCTTTTTACCCCATATCCACTGTGACTCTGCACACATCTTTGCACATCTGCAACCACTCTGGCCCTGCACCTGTCCTAGGACCCAGACCCCCACCTTTGATCCCATACCCTGAACCATCTTCTCACCTGATCTCACTATCAACCCTACACCATCCTCACATCAACTCTGCACCCACTCAATCTCACTGCTGACCCTACACACATCTACCCTGTACCCACCATTATCATACTTTGACTCTACAATAGTAATTGACGGTGCAAAAAAACGACTTTCCTAGAATCAATATTATTACTAAGGATGTCAAGAGTGTTAAGCATGCGGCATCATGACGCAGATGAACGTGGTGACATGAAAAGGACAGTTTAAAGATGGTCACCCCACTTTTGACAAGCAACAAAAAGGAACAGTGTCCTGTTATTCGTTTTTTTTAAAAATCAGTGAAGGAGTGAAACCTATAGAAATTCATTGGCAAATGGAGGTCCAGCATGGTGATGCATGCCTGTCAGTCTAGCAAGTGTATGAGTGGAGTAGGGAGTTTCAAAACGGCGTGACTTCTGTGACAAGCCTGTTCACGATCGGGTCAGGCACACCAAGTAGTGACCCCAGAGCCGATTGCAGCCAATGAAGGTCTTGTACAGGAAAACGGCAGGTTTACTGTGAGTGATATTGACGTACACTGTGATATAAATCAAGGTTCAGCACACCACATAATCCATGATGTGTTACAGTACCACAAAGTGTCTGCAAGATGGGTGCCACAGCAGCTTACTCCAGACTTAAAACAATGACGCATTGATGCTTGTCAAGAATTTTAGCAGTGCTTTGAAGCAGAAGGTGATGGTTTCCTATCAAGAATTGTTACTGGGGACGAAACCTGGGATCATTACCACAAGCTGGAAATGAAGAGAGCGAGCGTCATCCCTCCTCACCGAAACCAACGAAGTTTTGCATACAGCCATCTGCAGGGAAGGTTATGCTGACTGACTTTTGGGTCTACATGCTAAGAGGGAAAACTATCACCAGTGATACATATACATCTTCTCAGGAATCATCTTCAACCCGCAATCAAATCCAAACGAAGTGGACTTCTGAGTTCAGGTGTCCTTTTGCAACATGACAATGTCTAGATTTGTAGGCAGCTGTGGAACTGAGTGCTTAGATGATTTCAACCACTGCACGGGCAGTATGGGGTCGACCCATCCACTGTACTCGCCAGATCTAGCCCCAAGTGATTTCCACCTGGTTGGACAACTCAAAGAGTCATTGGAAGGAAAGACTTTTCAGTCCGACCAAGAGGTACAGCAGGTGGTGCATAAGTGGTTACACTAGGGATGTCGGAATCCTGATCACCTCAATAAACATGAAATGGTCTCGACAATTTTTGGCTATGTATTTTTCGTGAAAGAAAATACAAGTTTAAAGATTAATAATAATTTATTAGTATACATGTACTATTTTTTATCATTTAACACGATGGAACATATTTTTGAAGTCAGTTTTCATAATCCGCCTATGACCCGTTGGTTGAGACAACCTCGCACGCGGAGAAAAATGGAATGGACACACTGAACCATAATTATATTTTTTCTGCCACTTTCAATAGAAAACCATCAATTGTAGATGGATTTTCAACTTCTGCATCCAAATTTTACAGTTACATGTTACGACCATGAGTGCCTTTGTGAATGGGAAACCCAAAATGGTGGCTGATGTTTGGGCAATCATTGTATCCTCACTAGCATAGTGGTAACTATCCTGCCTGTCACCCGGGAGACCAAGGTTCTATTCCCAGCCGGGTAATGTTTTTTTTTTTCATTTTTCAAACATTTATTAGGTGATATAATAAAAAATATTAAACATTACGAACTAAAATATTACATAGAATTGAGAAACTCAAAGCTTGTGAATAAAGTGTGCTCTATGGATCTGTTGAAGCTGCCGGGGAGTGCATCCCATAGGTGACAGAGACAGCGAAATGATCGAGTGTCGGAATTGAAGGATCCAATCGATGTCTTTGTTTAATGTGAATTTTAATTGCCATATAAAATATCGCCCCTGAATCAGCATAGTTTCATCACTAAACTAGCTTGAATTGTGGTTGACCAGATTTCTGCGAAGAGTGTGACTTTGTGAATTGGAAACCCACGGGTCATGGCGGCCGCGCATATCGATCGGGCTACTCAAACGTGCAATTTGAATTACTAAAGTTAAAGTGAATACAATTTTAAAGATTAATAATAATTTATTTGTATACTTGTGCTATGTTTTTTAATCATTTAACATGACGGAACATATTTTTGAAAGTCAGTTTTCATATGACCGTTTGAGACCATATCGCACGCACAGACCGATCATGGAGGTAATGGACACACTGGAGAGCTCCAAAAACGTATGAGGAACATGAGAAATCGTAACTCTTTTCACCTTCACAAAAATGTGAATACCTTCACTTAGAATTGACATACAATACAGGCATCATTGAGGTACCATTAGATTTTGTTTTTCAAGGCCTATCTACTGTGGTGGTCTCATGAGTAAATACTCAAATTTAAAATCATGATGGGACACTCTGTGACTCTACTATAATTTAATTTTAAAGATGTAAGTTATGTATGAATTGTATGCTTAATTTGCCAAGCCAATAAATGAAATAATCATAATCATATACTGAAATACTTTGAAATTTGCAGTTCTCATAATTTAAACAACTATAGTTACTATACTATATCTTTAGATTTACTAAACTAGAAAAGTGTTTATTAAAATGTAACTGAATTCGAAATTTTAAACTTGATATACTAAACAAATTAAATTGAAATACTTTAAATTAAAGTACTATTATACTAGTATTAAAAACTAACAAGTAAAAAGTGTAAGTGTAAGTGCCCAAAACCAAAACATTAAAATAATTAAATAAATCGCGAAAAATTATTTGAATTTCGATTTATTCTTAGTATCTTTGTAATGTAAGATCAAATTACAATCACTTTAAAACTGGACTCTTGGTTAACATGCTTATCAAACCTACAGTGTTTTATCTATACTCCATGCCAGCAGCAACAACTAACACAGTTAAACGTTAACTGTATTAACACCAGCCACGAACACCCCCAACATTTGCTCCAACATTCGCTCAGATCACAACCGGAAGTAAACATGTGAACCAGCCAGTGTCGTCGGGAGGCGCGGCTCAGCGCTGTCTATACTATAGTTGCCTTGTCTGACCTATGAAGTATTTCGGCCACGTTAAAAGACATTGTGCTATTATAAAAACCATACTGGAGGGCAAGAGGTAGACAGCGTTACAAGTGGGAAGATAACGATGGACGAACATCAATCTGACAGAATGTACAGTCAGGGCGAGAGGCAGTGTTGGAGATCCATTGCAGCCAACCTTCATTGCTCAGACGACACCTGATTGATTGATTGACCTCTGGCTGTAATGTAACCGTCATTGAACACAAACTGCTTAAATAAATAATCCCCATCTGGCCATAATATTGCTGTCTATTGTTATATTGTGTACTGTGCCTTCTAACCTTGGTTTCTTTCCTCTACATTATAAGTTGAGTCAAGAATCTACATCACAGCAGTTTGGACATTCCTATGCGCGTTTCGTCTCAGCTTCAACTAACTAACTAACTAACTGACTAAATAGTTAGTGAAGCGCCCGAGTGCTAATAATGGTACCAGTTGCAGTCTGATCGTGTGTCCGATTGGCCTTTCCTCGGACCTCTGATCACTCCCTGCCGTACCAATATATCCAGGCCATAGTAATTTATGATCTTCCATACTATGCACGCGATTACACGGGCCCTCTGACCACATCTGTCTTATGATCCTTATCGGCCTTATCGTGCTTCACATGAATAAGGAGAACTGCAGTAACGCTTAAAAAGCAATGAATGAATCACCGAAAAACGAGAAGTAGATTGTGAGCTTTACTAGAGCACGACTACAAGAAACAAAGTGAACGTGAAAGGCCAAAGCCTTCGTCAGCACAGAACAAACAAACAAAAACTAGATAAGTAACCTTAATACTTTCATGTAATGTTTTCGTATATTTGTTCGTCTGTTTTTGTTTGTTTGTTCTGTGCAGACGAAGGCTTTGGCCGCAACGTTCATTTTGTTTCTTGTAGTCGTGCTCTAGTAAAGCTGACAATCTACTTTTCGTTTTTCGATGATTCATTCATTGCTTATCGTGCTTCAGTGCCCCGCCCAGTAATCGGCAGATACGAACTATAATCCCCCTGTGACAATAATATAGATTAAATTTTTATCTTGTTTAGTCAGCCCTCTAATTTAAACTTCTATGAGTGTAAACATGTTACTTTATAATCAATACCTGTTAATTTATAGCTCGTGCTATTGACCGCATACAAAGAGCAGCTCTACAACTTTAGTGGATGCGATTATTGTAAGCAGTGAACAACTAGGGTTATAATTAAATTATAAAAAGACAGATTATGGTCGTCCCTAAGAAGAAAGAAATGCCACAATGTAATATACGGGTAAATTGGTATATTTTCCAAGAAGAGAATCGGTGCAACTATCTCGGAACAGTCATAGAATTTGATGAGAGGTGCTTTGAAGAGATTAGAACAAGAATCGCTATGGCAAAGGTTGCCTTTTACAAGATGGAAAATATACTAACCAACAAAAAGCTGGCAATTAAAACGACAAAAAAAGTGTTGAAGTGCTATATAGAACCGATACCTTCATATGAATGTGAAAAGTGGACAATGAGCAGGTAACTGAATAACATTTAATGGCAGTGGAAATGTGGTTTCTAGGGAACATGCAAAGAATACCATGGATATACAGAAAAACCCACGAGCAGGTCCTACAAGAAATAAATGAAAACCGTAGAGAAATTAGACGTAGACAGTCAAGATTTTTTTTTTTATCACATTATGGGAAGAAATAGACTTTAAAAACTTGGTGACAACTGGTAATATTGAGGGGGAAAGAACAAAGGAAAGGCAGAGAAGTTAATACCCAGATGGCATGGCCACATGGCATAATCAATCGAGACAAAACCACAAAACTGATCCACGACTCTGGTGATCGTGTGGGATGGCGAAATAGGACTGCCCACGCTTATCGACATGGCACATGATGATGATGATGATATTTTAAGGCTTTCATGGCAGTTGATACTTCTATACATTGTAAATAAGCTCGGAACAAATGGAACGTGGCCCTTGGGGAAAGCAAAGATTAGTAACACAGTAACCTGTCATGCATGTTGTGAGGCGCGACTAAGAAGAGTTTGACTTGGGGTTATGCTCTGTAGTGTGTGTGTGTCTGTGTTTTTTGTTGCCTCAATATAAAATTCAATATCTCATTAACCAACTGAGGGAAAATGATGAAATTTAGTATATAACCTTATCATTATGTCCACCCAACAAAAAATTTTTTGTTCTGGAGATTTTACAGCAGATTTCAAAGTTTGTTTATATGTGGTATATAAATTACGACTTAGAGATTACGTCCATCATTTTAACAGTATTACAGCTTCACCAAGACACGTCCCCACATTTTTTAAAATTTTCACTTGATTTCCGTTTTGAAACAAACAGCGCGAAGATTCAGAGGTGTCCCCAAATGGGGGTTCTTTCATGAAACGTGATTATATAAATAAACTAGCTGACAAGGCCCGGTTTCTGGCGGGGATCTATCTATCTATCTATCTGTCTGTCTATATCTGTCTGTCTGTGTCTGTCTGTCTGTCTGTCTGTCTGTCTGGCTGGCTGGCTGGCTGGCTGGCTGGCTGGCTGGCTGGCTGCCTGGCTGTCTGTCTGTCTGTCTGTCTGTCCGCGCTATTAAATATTGATAAAAGTTACTGGAAAAAATGTGAGGACCATGTGTTGAAAGAGGAAGAGGACTATTGGAGAAAGGATGGATTGAATTTTATGCAACCGAGAGCAATCATCAACCTACTGGAATCGTCCGACACAGATTAAGGTCTGAGCAGATCGCAGACCTTAATCTACGTACACACTTACTGGGATATTTTGCTCCAACTATTCAGACGAATTGCAGGCCCTAAACATTACAGCATCAGCATCAGCTGAAGAAACAAGAAGGAAATGAAAAATAAGGTAAGAAATATAGTCCTTCTACTTTCCTGTTAATTTACAAATTATTTACCCCGTGCCTCTGTAAATTCTCTGTCTTTACTAATATTACACATTGCACCCCTCTCGGGATTCTCCGTGGTGAAGTGGTCAAGCCGTCTGACTCGGGCTCCGAAGGTTGTATGTTCGATTCCGGGCCGCGTCCTTCATTTCAAGAGTGCATTTTTTTTCGGAGACTCCCGAGGGTCGTCGCTGGAGCTACGGAGTTCGTGCTTTGTGCGACGCTTTCCGCGCTGCGGAAAGAAACTGAGCCATATGGGATAAAAACCCGGTGCAATGCAGCCGACCCTGTCGATTGTAAGCTACTTCTTTCATTGCACCCACTCCCATACGAATCCGGATACGCCTTTGTGTGTCTTCTGAATTTGCAGGTGCCCATTACCGTAAACATAACTTTTTTAGCGAGAAATCACTAGTTGTTCAGCAAAACATTAAAGGAATGTCGCCGCTTTCAATGATTTAAGTTGTTTTTGGACCTATCAAAGACATATTCCTTGGGTGGGGGTAAATATAAGACGGCTGGAAAAATTTCATAACGATGCAACAGACAGTTTTCAAAATAATTGATCGTGAATGAAGGCATTCAAATCAGAACATACTATAGTTAAATCCTTCAAGCTGAAATATACACATGTTCGACAGAGGAATTTGAAACTCTGAAGCATGTCTTAAACCTGAATGGGTACTCCACAGGATTTATAAAGCACCACTGCCAACAGCCCAAACCAAAACCAGACGAAACTACAGTCCATAAACTCAAGGTATTCATCCAGCTAACCTTTCCAGGGGCTGACATAATGCAACGTCTACAAGACCGGCTCACTACAGCAGTAGGTCGAACATTATGTGCTGCAACTCCAGTCATTATGTATAGAACCACACCGATCCCACACCAGCAGTAAAAGAGCCTGTTACTCTGTACGCCAAAAATAGTTGTATTTACCAATTCACATGTAGGTGCCAGGCTTCCTACATCGGCAGAACAGAGCGGCAGCTGAACAAAAGAGTGTCAGAACACATACCTCAATGGGTCGACAAGATACGACACACAGGCGATGCGAGCCTAGTGGGGCCGACACACCGAAAGCTTCCCGCGTCATTCAATTGCTAGGCACATTCTCGAAAGCGGCCATGTGATTGACAGAGACATTGCCTTTCGCGTGTTGTTTAACACACAAAATACTCGCTTGTTAAAGTTTGCAGAAGCAATAATGATCAATCAACGCAAGCCAGATTTGTGCAAACAGAAAGACATGTTAGTTAGCTTAAAATTACCGTGGTAGACAATTGACATTACTGTGCAAACATGTGTATATTTCAGCTTGAAGGATTTATCTAGTTAATTTACTTTATGTTGTGTAAATTCTGCAGTATGCACCTGACGAGATGCACGAAATACGCCAGGCAATAAATCGTGCAATCTATTATTTGTGTCTTCGTTATTCAAATTCACTACGGGAAAACATTGTTTTGAACTGTTAAAGGGCCCAAAAAGAACTTCACGTTAGGAACATTGAAGAGGAATTGAAAATCTTAGCACCCAAAATACCAAATTAACGCTAACACAAATTAATGATTCCCCCAACCAACAAACACAATTCCATATTCACGGTTTGCCTTATAACTAAAGAAAGCAAGCTCATTATGTCCAAGGATAAGATTTTAGATACATGGACAAAGCATGTGAAAGACCCTTACAACGATTCACGCGATGAACAGTTCGATATTCCCTGTAACAATAAAGGACAGCCAATTTTGAAGATGGAAATTCAGAAATCCCATAACTGTATGGAATCCGGCAAGACAGAGGGGCCAGGCAATATCACAACTGAAAGTATCACTGCCCTAGAAGAATATAGAATAGTCCAGGTCCCCCAGACTGCTCAACACAATATTTAGGCAATGAATGAATCACCAAAAAACGAGAAGTAGATTGTGAGTCTTACTGAAACACGATTACAAAAAAAAAAAAAAATTGCACGTTGCGGCCAAAGCCTTCGTCAGCACAGAACAAAAAAATACAAACTGACACAGAACTACATGCAACACACTACATGACAATATTAAGGATACTTATGTGAATCTGTATCCTTTCTTGGAGTGACTGACGCGCATTAAACGACTATTATAGTGGATTGTATCCACTGATTGTAACACAGTATTTAATACAGGAAATATGCCTCCTGACATGTACATCTATATTTATATTGTAACTCCGAAGAAATCGTGAGCCTTTAAATGTGACCAACATCGAACAATTAGCAAAATGAGTCACATTTATTTTGCTACGAGCCTTAAAATGTTATCAACATCGAACAATCAGCATAATGAGTCGCGTTTATTTTGCTAAGATTATCAGTCAATGGGTTAGGAAGAAAATACAACCGGAAATATGGGGGGGTGGGGGGGGGGGGGGACAATAATGCGGTTAGTGGTTAGAAGAAGACAATGGTACAGCCATTAACTGATCTATTTATATAAGACCTATACGTTTGTTTCATAAACTACACAAAGGCTTTCGTTAGAGTCAGACACGCCGACAACATACAAATGCTGGATTAACATATTAGTTGCTAGAGTTATTCTCCTCCTATTTCTTTACTTTACTCATGATTCCTTTCATCTCAAAATGGAGCACTGGCTCTAAACCAACTCACGCGAGCCGTTTGTTCAGAAGTGTTTGAACTTTGTAGTTTAGTTTTGTACTTGACGAGGCAGCCAGTCTTAAGCCAACTCTTCTTAGTCGCCTCTTACGACATGTAGTAGGTTACAGTGTCACTATTCTCATATGAGCCCCGGTAACACCCTGACGGTGATCTGTCTACACGTGGGTAAATTATTTTCTTCTAAATTGTGGCCAGGTATCGGTCATAAGGCCGACAATTTTTCGATTTGCAACTGACATTTTCAGTATGCCAAAATTTGACACGGAAACTTATTTTCTCACTTTTTCGAAAAACGGTTACTGACCTGTATCATTACCCAAGTCATGTTGGGGGGGGGGGGGGGAAGAGAGAGAGAGGAGAGAGAGAGAGAGAGAGAGAGAGAGAGAGAGAGAGAGAGAGAGAGAGAGAGAGAGAGAGAGAGAGAGAGATCAGGAGTAGGATATTAGAAACCATTGCTTATTGTGAAAGTTCTCAGCAATGAAACGAACCCACCAACTTATGAAACGGAGGCAGCAATCAAAACCGCTTAGTGGTTTTCACCTCCACCCCACGAATAGATATATACCCAAGATCACTTTGTCAAATGGTAGACTAAATCAGAGAAAAGAACACAACAGACCCAAGATACTATAAGAATCATGTGTGATGATACTAATGATAGCGATATGGAAACCATGAATACACTCGCGTACCGACATGGAGCAGTGTGCCCTGCTGATGACGAATCTCTGGAGACACGTCAGTAACACGAGTTGCCAACGGTGGGTTGCACCCTGAGAATGTAGACAGTCGCATGCTGTCTAATACTATAACAGGCTCACTATAAGCACGGGTTATTTTAAGATGTATGGTGACCTATATTCTGCAGATGTGTGCAGCTTTCTGTACTGATTGTGAGAGGATGTACGTGAGACTTTTAAAACCACTTCGACCCTAGACAATTGTTGCTGCAACCAACTCCAACCTTCGTCGTAGTGTCAACCATGCAATTCCAGAAATGAACTTTGACCCATTCTGTACCATTTTGCTATGCACCAATAGGTTATTTCTTATATGACCGAAATACTTTACATCCTCTCTACCCCATCGGTTTACGACATATTTCATTCACTCTGTGGTAGCTGTAGTGTTACATATTTTGGCTCTAGTTACTTTAACCTTTTCAATTCCATTATAACTTAACATGTATCTACTCTAGTTGTTACTTTAACCCTTTGAATTCCATTATAACTGTACATATGTCAACTCTAGTTGTTACTTTAACCCTTTCAATTCCAGACAGTTACAACTTATGTCTTTTTTTTTCTATAACAGCTTTAACTTTGCTTATTTCCACTTAAGTTGTAACTTTAACCTATTCAATTCCAGACAGTTGAAACTCAAGGACTCTACAGCTGCAACTTTGCATTTTTCGGCTCGTTGTTATGTTAACCTTTTCAGTTCCAGACAGTTGCAACTCTTGGCCTTACAGTTGTAACGCTGCATATTTCTGCTCTGGTTGTTACTTTAACTCCCTCAAATTCCAGACAGTTGTTAAAATTCCTAACCCGTGATTGTGACTTTAAATGTTTCTGTTCTAGCTAATACATTAACTCCTGCATTTCCAGACAACTATTAATTTCTGTTCGTATTTTATCTTAAAAAGGAACTGACTGGAACTGTAAAGAGTTAACCTACTTTATACATTTTTAGTCTCTCTGCTCGGAATGTACACACCGACAGACTACTGTTTGTCCCTACATTGATGCTATCTTCCCATTTGTATCATTCATTTGGCTTCATTTAGATTAAAGATCACTTTCACTGCACAAGGGTTTTCCTGTAACTGCTTCAGTCTTTTCCCATTGATCACACATGGAGAATCTCAGCCCAGTGCATTAACTCACATATAGTGACCTGACCATATAGTTGTTACATCTTGGTTATCTACTTCCAAGTTTTCCCCCCACTATGATATCACAAACAGATTTTGAGGATTTTAAATGTGGTCCAAAATTCTTTTCCTTGTTCTTTTTCATTCTTTCCATATGCTTTATTTACACTCCTAGGTACTGAAACTTCTAAATGTACATTTGTTCTCATAATCAACTTATTTCTCTGCATTTACACATTTCTAGGTCTCGATTCAATAATATAATTGCCTGTTCAATGTCCATACTTTAGCACAGATCGGAACTGTGAGGTAAGTATGAACATTATTTTCAATTCTCATTTTCTCTTCATTGCTTTCATTTTTTCATCCTTTTGTTCTTCTCGCCCTGTCGTCACCTTTTGATGTAGTCACAGATCTCCTTGACTGTATGTTGTGTTTATGAATGTGTTTGTTTTCTGATGAAGGCTAGTCGCTGCAACATCCTGTATGTGTCATAAATCTGTTATGTAAAGCTGCACTACTTGTGTCATTTTATATTGTTTATACTTTAGCACCATATTGAAGTGTTGACATATCTCCATATATTTGCATACAAACATTTGTCTGCTTGGAGTGAGCTAGTTAAGGGCATTCACTCCATAAAAGGCAGAAGAAGCAAACTCGTAACTCTCTTATTTTTCATTTACAGCATATCTCTCAAGGTGTTATTTGCTTCATGAGTTGAATACATGCAGTTAAGTGGCTGGCCGAGTGGCTAGAACACTGGATTCTCCTTTGGGAGACCCGAGTTCAAATCCTTGGTAAGGTGTGGGATTTTTTTTCTGTCGGGGGAAAAAAGAAATTCCTAACCTGCACAGTTCGCGGCGGCTGCACTAGCCAGGCGGCCTTAATTCCTCAGGCTCAAAGAAGGTACTATATTGGCAGTAAATGACATGATGACAGCTGAAAGCATTTTTGGAGATTCCTATTCAGTTAAATCTTTGCTGAAATTCTGCTGTGAACTGCCATTACATGTCCAAGACAGGAGAAACTTGTCCTGCTATCTCTTTGTGTATCTTAATGGCCGTCATTTGTTTCACTTTTGCATTCCTAAAAATTAGCTTTAGTTTTTAATATTAATGTCTATGGACAAGGGGGAGGTCGTCATGCGCTTGTGGGACCAGGTGGAGAAGGTGGAGGAACAGATTGAGAACCTATATGTGGAAAGAATGAGATTGCGGGGGATCGGCAGGGGTTCTGGAAGAATCTCAAAACTGAGAGGGAAGACCTGGAAAACTTTTAATCAGATAGCGGTGGGAACGATTAGTAGTGTGACTCTTTGCTGGCTGTTGAGTGAGGGGACAGAGCACGCATGGGAATGTCCTGAGTGCAGTGATGTCGGTTCTTAACTCAACTCAACTCAATGTCTAATCCATGTTCTGAACTTTGCATGTTGGCTTGCTCAATATTCTGTAATTGCTGATCATTTTCTCGTGTTATCAGGCTGTATGTGTTAAATAGTGAGCTTTGGTAGTGTGGTGACTAGCATGCTTGCCTGGTAGTCATGTGTTCAAATCCCCACAACAGCAGCGATTTTAAAAAACTTTTACTCAGCCTAAAATGGGTACCTACCAGGACATGTTCTATACAGTGACGGCCACTGGCGTGAAATTGGTCACTCCACCCGACAAGTGCATGTTGGTCGACACAAATGTGGCAATGAATGAATCACCAAAACAAAAGAAGTAGATTGTGAGCTTTACTATAACACAATTACACAAAACAAAATACCAGTTTGCAAGTATACAAGTAACAAAATACCAGTTTGTTTCTTGTAATCATGTTCTAGTAAAGCTCACAATCTACTTCTCGCTTTTTGGTGATTCATTCATTGCCTTTTAATCCTTTACTGCAGTTCCTCTTATTCTTGTTACACAAATGTGGGACTAGCACCATGCACCCAATACACCTCAAGGAATGAAAAAGACTCCTTTACCATGTGTTGAATGGCATATTCAATAATGTCTGCTGCTTCTATTTATCTCTACCTCTCCTATGTCTCGCTGCCGTTTTCAAGGATATTTCTCATGCCATCTTCAAGAATATGTTTGTTTTCTGGCCTCCTGTGAGGAAACCATCTGTAGTATAGACCAGAAGACAAGACAAAAGAACCAAATGCAACTGCATGTATTATAAAAATTAATGTATTTTTGTCCTGCGTAACAAAAATCAGTTTCTATGTACATTTGTGATCTCGAGTATGATCGGCAGTGGAAATAAAAATCAATTGATGCTACAAATCCTTGATTTTCCAACTCATCAAACTGAGCCAATCATTATCCATGTCAACATTTCTTCTTCTTCATCTGCGTTCATCCGGAGTGTTTTTTCAGACGTGATTGCGTTGTGCCCAGTTTTGCATCCTTAGGTCGACACATCCGACTTCAGCAGGCGTTTGTTGATCATGTTAGACTTCCCGGGTTGCCAACATTTCAACACCTTACAGCTTGTGACTAAAATAGAACACTCACTGTCTCTTTCTTTTATTCTCTCTCCCTCCTGCCTTCACAACCCCGATGCAATGCGGGCAACACAACAATAAAACATTACTGCCTGTAAAATACAGTCGTAAATGCCACAGTGTGAAATCTCAAAAACACAAAGTTAAGAAGGCTCAACAATTATTGAATATTATAATCTATGTTCTATATGTAAGCAACAATGTAACGGACCCTAATACACATTCTAAGGCAGACTGGACTAGAGGTGCTAGACCCATATTTGTATAGTCCAACTGGCACTCAGCAAGTGATGCAGTCTGTATCATGCCGGCCATGTTAATATTCTGAAAATATATACAGTTTCAGCCTGTGCCTGGCACAACACATTCAGGCAATGAGGGAGGTCCTAGCAAGAATCCTGTCCGGCACTCCAGGAAGGAACATGGCAGAGAATGGAATAAATGCATGTGTAACTCACTTGTTTCATACAGTGGCTAACAATCCTGCCTGCTGGCCTGGTAATCACATGTCCAAATTTCCCTTAAGGTGGTGATTTTCACTGACCCAGCCTAAAATGATTACTTAGGTCAGCATGGCTGAATGGATAGGAACATGTGTTCTTAAACATCTGGTGTGCTGATGCGAGGGTAATAGGTTCAGTCCCTACACTGGACAGTTGGACTAAAATGTTGACCCATTGCCCTGGACTCGGGGGACGTAATATTTACAAGTACCTCTGAAGTCGGAGCGGGTTCGCCTGAAGGCGAGGGATACTGATAATAGAGAAAGCAAATCCATGCAAAAATTCAGTCCAGCATTACTAGAAGTAGTGTGTGTGGACTATGCTTGGGTTCATAGTGAGTGAGCCAAACAAAAAATGAGTACCATGGAATGTCCTGGAAGTAAAGATGAACCAGTGTGATATCGAACATATCGTCCATCGAGTGTCAACTGGTATAAAACATGCGACTAGCACTATATATCCCCAATGAGCCTTATGTCATAAACAGGTTCTTTACTTAATTACACCACAGTCATATAAGCATAATTCTGTCTTTGTTTCTTTCTTATTCATTCCACTTCTATATGGATGTAGAGGTATCTGTTGATTTCATTATTTGTCTTTGCACAGATGCTGGAGAACACTTTAGTTAAAAAATCAAAACATACAATAGAAAAAGTATACAAAAACAGTTTTACTTGCAAATAATATTCATGTCCTGGCATACAGAAATTATTTTTTCATCCACAAAAAAAAAAACAAAAAACATAAACAATGGAGACTGCACTGAAACAGTAGAAGTAAGCTGAAAGCCTCTTTAAAATCAGGAGTAGATAGAACGAAGAAAACTAATGAAAATGTATTTGCTGAATAAACTGCAGAATTTACTTCAGTTTTCTTTAATGAACAATTGTTGTTATATTGATTTTTAGTAACCAATAACAACGGTTAAAGAACTATGATAATTTCAAAACAAAACATCCATTAAACACTACCTGAAAAACAATAACAATACAGATGGAATTATAACAGCCATGAAAGAAACCAGTCAGGACATTTAAAGTCATTCTAACACAACCTGGCAAAGAATTATGAAGGTTGCGATGAAAGGCATGCACCACAGTTGAGTCACGATATCAAAGATGGCTTCTGATTGAGGTGGAATGAGTTTATTGCTGCCCTATTTAGAAGGTTATCAAATGTAACAATTACTGATTTTGTTGTTGTTTAATATCTTAGAATTAAATAACAACTACATTTAGAACTTGTAAATAAATGTGATTAATATATTGCTTCTGAATTTTCAAAAATCTGGCCTCTGAATCATTTATACATATTGTTCTCTCTACAGACATCCTTTGTTAATCATACAGACTGCATTAATTCCTCTGTGAAAACTGTTCAACTTATGTTATATGTAGCACCAACTGTATACCAAGATGTAACATCTCCATCTACACAAAACTGCAATTATAACAAGTGTTGTTTTAACATACAAATTATTTACACTGGAGATGTTTATTGACTTTAAAAATTCTTATACCACTCTATTCTGTATCACATGTATTAAAGGAGGTTGGAGGGAGGGAAAACAGGCAGAGAGAGATATATAGACAGAGACATACAGACAGAGAGGACAGACAGAGAGAAGGACAGACAGATAAATATAATTCAGCTTAGACAGATCATTAAGTGCCATATTTACATTTAACACTTTAATATTTGTTGGTTAGGGAACCAATGCCAGAATTGTCAATACTTGTAAAACATGTCAGATTGTTTAGTTGCACTATCCTAATATAAATAATAATAGGCATAGAACTGATCTGGTTGCATAAGCTATGGCATGCATACTTGATACTGTTGTATGCATCTGAAAGCTAGACAACAAGGAGACAAGTTATGGCAGGGGAAATGTGGTTAATGAGGACAATTCAACAAATAACTAAGTTATGGGAGAAGAAAGATAGGATAGTTTACATCCGTTTTATTATTTTTGACTCTGGTGTAATTATCTTCATCTATTATAATTCATTATTAGTGGGGTACATCATTTTACATTTCTTATTGAACACAGCGTCCAGTGGTTATGCCTGGTTAATTTAATTCACAAATCTTGGCTGTATTTTGTTAAGGAATTCCTTTTCAGACTTGCCATATATCAACTATCATATAAACATATATATTTCTAACATATATATTTCTTCTATTCTTCTGTTGTCTTCATCCTCCAATGGAGTGAATATCCCTCACCCATCCTGTCTTTTATGAAGACTTGTTCATGGTTGGTTGAATTTTGTAGCCAGCCCCACACTAAACTTCCTTAGTTGCTACTTATGATAGCAAATGAAAGAAAAAGAAGCTACTTATAAAAAAATAAAGTCTTAAAAGTCGAGAGGATCGACTTCATTGCCCCGGGTTTTATCCCATATGACCTGGTCTCTTTCCGCAGGGCGACCTGCAGAAAGCATCGCACAAAACACGAACTCTGTAGCTCCGGCGACAACCTCAAGGAGTCTCCGAGAAAAATGCACTTGTGAACAGAAAGACATAGCCCGGAATCGAACCCACAATCTTTGGAGCGCGAGGCAGACAGCTTGACCACTTCGCTATGGAGGCTCCCAGAAGACCAAGCAATAGGGGATTAAACCCAGTGCAATGAAGTCGATCTTCTCGACTTTTAAGAAGCTACTTATGACAGGCTTGATAGGTTATGGTGTTACTATTCTTTGCCTCTGCCTGTGTAACTTGGACCCACAAAGGAAGCATAGTAACACAGTAACTTACCATACATACCGCAACAGGCGATTAAGGAGGGTTGGTGTGAGGCTGTGTGCTGTATCTCATAGAAAACTTTAGCTGCAAAATGCAGCCAAACATGGACAAGTCTACAAAGGGTTTGGCATGCAAACCTATGCTTCACCGGGAGAAGAGGAAGAAGTATAAAAAAAAATTCCTTGCTTCCTTTAAGGGCACTGGTAGCATGAGTTAAACATATATGTTCACATATGAGACATTTGTTACCTGAATTCAGACTTCAACCTCCAAACACCATTGTGAAAATCACATATCTGGTTTAACATAGCTTTAAACTTAGGGGCGTCTGATTTTGGAAGTCGCTTACCAAAGTTAAGAACAATTTCTTCAGTAGCGGCTTCACCATTATTTGTGGCCATGAAAGCAACATAATTTCTGATATCCTGTAACAGTTCCTCATCCTTTGGCTCAATAGTCTGTGGTCTGTCTGGCCTAAGAAACTCATCATCTTCATCTGGGTCAGCTGCCAATGTAGTGAGTCGTTTTCGAGCTCTAATTTTATTAAGCAGATCGCTGGAAGTCATAGAGTTATTTTTAGGGTCCAGTGATACATTGCCTGATATGCTGCCATCAAAAAGTTTTTCTCCCGCCTCTTTTTGCGTTGCCTGTTGGCAGAAAAACAAAACACAAACATGATTAAACATATGTTTCCAATGTTTTCTGAATAAAAAGTTAATGTCAATGGATAATTCAATAATTAACTATAGAAAGAACCACATCAGACAGCAAACAAACAAAAAACACATACATCACAAATATATATATATATATATATTATTCTTCTTCAGCGTTCCGAGCCATTGAGGTTCTTTGCTGCAGATACAATCCGTCTCCATTCGTCTCTCTGGTGGACCTTCTCTTGCCAGTCGTTGATTCCAAGTGCTTGTAGGTCTGTATATGTATTATCTCTCCACCGCCTTCTTGGTCTACCTCTGGGTTTACGGTCATTTATTTCCTGAGTGTAAGCGAGTTTTGTTTCCCTATTATCTTCCATTCTTTCTATATGCCCCAGCCATTGTAGTCTATTAGCCTTCATGATACCAGTGATTAGCGGGGACTTAAACAGATCATAAATGTCTTTGTTACTTCTTCTTTTCCACTCTCCACTTTGTGTATCCCTAATGGGTCCAAAGATGCGTCTTAAAATTTTGTTCTCAAAGATTTGTAACAAGGCTTCGTCTCCTTTCGTTGTACTCCAGGTTTCAGAGCCATACAGCACAACTGGTCTGATCAGTGTTTTGTATATTGTGATTTTGGTGTTACGAGATAGCGCCTTTGATTTTAGTAGATGTTGTAGTGCATAGTATATCTTATTTCCAGAGTTGATTCTAGTTTGTATTTCTTCCCTTATGATGTTGGAGCAGTTGAAGTCGGAGAGTGAATGCCTGTACGGCGAGGAACCACCAGTCTGCACACCAATAAGCCAAATATGGGACAACGGATACTCACGCAAACCTCAGGTCCTGTATGACATCACACTGATATTGGACAACAGGATGCCTTCATCCGACATACAGGACTTCGCGTTGGAGCTCAAGCCAACGAACACAAGCAAGCATATATAAACAAAAACAAAACACACAAACACATATACTTGGTCTGAAAAGCTGAACCAGCTTTTTAAAATGTGCAATAGGGATTTTTCTTGAGAAAAAAATTGAACTGGAAATGAACTAATGAAGTTCCCTGTTAATGTCATGTGTTTCATATGAGGACAAATCAACTGACACCCTTTCATCACATAACATTATTATTTTCTGAGCTTTTATATGAAATTAATTACCCATGTTGTTGTACCTAAGGGGTATGTGGCTGAGCGACTTGGAGGTTAGGTTTCTATTTGGGAGACCTGAGTTTGAACCATCAGTAACTCCCCCGATGTGTCTCCACCTTGCCGTGGTGTGGGAGCTTGCGTGTCCCATCGACCCCATGTGCTTGCCGATGGATGAAAAACTACATATCGGACAGCATATGGGATAGGGACCAGACTAAGAGAGACACAACCTGCTGCTCTGCAGGTAGACTGAGGATGGCAGTCAAAATTTAAGCTCCGGCGCACGAAGCCACAATTTTGGTCCAGATACTTACACAAACGCCTCCACCGATAAATGGAGGTGAGATACTGGGCACGCTACATGCCCAGTTCAGATACTTGCCCGAAGGCTCTCAGCTGGGGGATATGAGGGATCCCCGGATGAGAGGGCCTGGCCGTTTCTCGCTCACTGCTGTACGGAGGTAAGGTGCTGAGCCGGCAGCACATGTAGCCTACCTCGTGAGCGAGTACTAAAAGGTGGAAAAACACCTCGGTCGCACGTTCCGATGAAAGTGTTTAACCGTACTCATGGAGTGAGTGTAGTCAAAGGTGGAAAATTGTCTCGATGACACGAAATGGAACGCCTGGCTTGCGAATCCATTACGTGGCAGACCAAAGGAAAAGCTTGCTGTGTGGAAGTCGAAATAAGAGTCTAACTTGTCTCGAACCAGAGGAAGGCTAACCTCATTAAAAAATGCCCGCCGGAAGCCGGAAGTGTCGTCCTACGGGTGGCAAACTAAAAATTGACACTACGCAATTACGTCCGAGTGAAATGTCTCGTCCGAATGTCTCTCGTGCTAGGAACAGCTCTGACTACCTAGTTTCCGAATGCCGCTCTTGTTCGGAACAGCTCTGACTAGGTAGTTTTCCGAATGTCTGTCGTGCCTGGAACAGCTCTGACGGGCGCAACGACAAGCACATGTCCGAAAACTCGCTGAGTGGATGCCGTCTGCAAACCTGTCTGGTTTGTGCGGGAATGGCCCGGGGCAAACGAAATGACCAATATATTGAAGTGAGGATTTAAAGCAGCCATGAGCAGGACGTGACGATTTCCCTCGGTGAGCCCAGAACCAGGGCGCTATGTGTCGGCCCTGCAACTATGGAAGCAACCTTGGATGGCGGAAAATGCTAAGGACAGTCCCTGCCTTCCTTTGAGGGATGACCGTTGTCTTCGACCGTTCAACCTTGGCCAGCAGGGTTGTAGATGGTACCACAAAAGTGAGAGTCTCCCAGGAATGCTACCTGGTCAAAAAAGCACGTTATTGTCGGATGTGTTGGCCTACGGGTTTTGGCCCAAGGGCACATAACAGACACACCGCAATCACATCTGAAAAAACACTCCGGATGAACGAAAAGAAGAAGAAGAAGAACCATCAGTAAGGTAATAGATTTTTCTCTGTCAGGGGCAAAAAAGTAACTCCTAACCTGCACAGTTCACAAAGACTGCCTTAGCCAGGTAACTTTTATTTCTCAGGCTCCAAACCCCACTATCCTACACCGCAAGATACTACAAGCAGTAATGAAAGTTTTGACAATTATTGTACCTGGACTACCCGGGAAGGCTAACCCGGTCAACAAACGCCTGCAGAAGTCAGATGTGTGGTCTAACGGCACAAGAACGCAGCTCTTAGATTCTCCTATGGGACCAAATAACACATGAATGAACCAGAAGCTAGTGACCTACTATATGGCTAGGTGGGTGCTGCTGCGGCGCCATGACTCAAATTTTAGTTCAGCAACTCACATTCATTGTTCTCCTCCGCTACCTCTTGTGGCATCTGGACTGAAGGAGATATTCCTGATCATGACCCCCTACTACTCTCCTGATAATTTCAAGACCAACATCCAATAAACACAATGTTTTAAAAAGGCTTACCTTTGATGTTGAACTAGACTGAGATGAGCTTGCTGCCTCTGGTTTTCCAGACTTTTCAACAAGAAGACTGTTCTTTTTCTGGCCAAAGCGAGGTCTGAAAGAAATAACACATTATTTCTTATTGTGACATGTTAGAAAATTCACAAATGATTGTGAAGACATGAAAAAAAAAGAATCTAAAATGGGTGATAATGATCGTATATTCACAATTTGTTACTGCTATATGTTTGCAAATTTAAGAACCTTAATGGAGTAATAGGCAAAAAATGTATGTCAATGCTAACACAAATTCGTATCCACCTTATAATGGAGCATTATTGATTACTGCACATTGTCCGTGTGTTTTAATTCATATTGTTCTGTCGTTGTCTACAATTAGCTTCATAAGTGATGTATGAATGAAACAATGTATGAGAGCAAAGAAATACAAGGGGCTTCTCATAAGTCTTTAGCCTGACCATGAAGGAGTAGGCGGAGAAAATTTTAATTTGGCACAGTGCTTATTCCTTCTCAATGTAGCCACCACCTGAATTTATGCATTTCTGCCATCTGTGCGCAACCTTGAAAAGACCTTCAGAATAAAACAACCTATTTTTCGAACTAAACCAGTTATCACAAGCCAGTATGACATCTTCGTCACTGTCAAAACAATTTCCTTTCAGCTGTTTTTTTTTAGATTTGGGAAAAGAAGAAAAAGTCTGATGGAGCCAAATCTGGAGAATATGGTGGGTGTGGACAAATTTCAATATTCAAATCGTTGGCAGTTTGCAGGACAAGCCGTGCTTTATGGGAGGGTGCGTTGAAGCAAAGGCAGAATTTGCGTAGCGCTCTCCCTCGTTTTCTGGTCACAGCCTTTCTTAGTTTGATAAGGAGATCTGCATAGTACTGCCCATTAACCGTGTTGCCATGAAGCATGCAATCTTTCAACCTGACACCTTTGACATCCCAAAAAACAGTCAGCATAACTTTTCTTGCAGATTTTTGTGCTCTTGGCTTGACATGTGTTGGTGAGCCCAGGGTTTTCCATTGCATGCTGGCAATTTTGGATTCTGGGTAATAATGGTGAATCCAAGTCTCATCTACCGCCACCATGGTCGTCAACATGTTTTTCGACCACTACATGTTGAGCAACTGGCCACAGCAATCAACCCGTGTTTGTTTCTGTTCACATGTCAGCAGGCGCGGGACCCAGCGGGCGCACACTTTTCTCATGTTCAGTCTGTTGTGTAAAATTCTAAAAACTACTTTTATTCAGTTTTGCTGAATCCAATATCTCTGCAATTGTCATTTTCCTAATATGGTCTATGATTTTCTTCACTTTTGCAACATTTGCATCATTGCACTCTGAGGACAGTCGTCCAGATCGTGGCAGATCAGCAACTTGGGAACGGCCACACTTAAACTGCAAACACCAATTTTTTTACAGAAGCATACGAAGGACAGACTTCCTCAAACATTGGCAACATCTCCCTGTGTATTTCTGTAGGTGTTTTTCCCTGTAACATCGTCTGATTTCTCCATTGTTCTGACAAACCGTTGGATGAGCAGATCTGGTCAATAGGGTGTGTTGTGCCCTGCACCATATCAGGGAAAACCAGTTGAGGAGGGAAATTCATATGTCCATTACAAATTGAATGAGATATACATGTGGCAAATTTCAATTTTCTCCGCCTACTCCTTCATGGTCAGGCTAAAGACTTATGAGAAGCCCCTTGTAAGAAGGGCCTTCCTCAGCCTTTGAAAATAAAGTTTGTTTGTTTGTTTGTTTGTTCGTTCATTACTTATCTTGACAGGAATATTACCTAATTACAAAGCACATATATCTAGAACAATGCTGCAGCCAAAATCCTTATAAGATATATGCAACTGATGTAGACTTGGAAAAGAGAAATAGAATTATTAAAAGAAGCTGTCTACTTTCCTCTATTTTAGAAATTTTAAAACAAAACGCATTATATGCATGTAATATCATATCAACAAAAAAAATAAAGGGAGGCAAGGGAATTCACCACAGTAACTTCCCTGCAGTAAAATTATGGGCAGTCATAAAGCGGGAGCTGCTGTAACTTAGTAACTAGATGCTTGCCTGTTGGCCAGTGGTCATGGGCTTCAAATTTGCATTGAGGTTAAAAAAAAGTTAGTTGTATAACATTTACAGGACCCAGTCAAACCCAGCATTTTTTGACTGTGATTTCTTGGCAAGCTTACATTCAGTAGTTTGCCATTGCTTTCTGAACCAGCTGAGGTGAATTGTGAAAAATGACCTGTGCTCCTAGGTGGACCCAGCTTACCATGGGTACCAAGAGATGTCTTGGGAAGCACTGTCTTGACCACAGCACCCCAAAGTGCCTGTTGGTCTACACAAATATGGGCCTGGCAACGTGTGAAATGTCTTGTACAGCACTTAACAGGTTTCTTTACAGTCTTGAGGGTATAGTGATGGTGGAGTAACTTGTGTAACAATCTTCATAGCAATATTCAGACTAAACAACATAACATGGTATCACACATTAAACAACATGACATGGTAGGACATACTAAACAACATAACATGACGGCACCATACTATACAACATGATATGACATACTAAACAATATGACATGATAGGACATACTAAACATGACATGATATGACAGCAACATACTAAATAACATGACATGATAGGACATACTAGACACAACAACATGACATGATATGGCATACTAAACAACATGACATGATAGGACATACTAAACAACATGACATGACGGCAACATACTAAATAACATGACATGATAGGACATACTAAACAACATGACATGATAGGACATACTAAACAACATGACATGATATGACATACTAAACAACATGACATGATATGACATACTAAACAACATGACATGATAGGACATACTAAACAACATGACATGACGGCAACATACTAAATAACATGACATGATATGGCATACTAAACAACATGACATGATAGGACATACTAAACAACATGACATGATAGGACATACTAAACATGACATGACATGACGGCAACATACTATACAACATGACATGATAGGACATACTAAACATGACATGACATGACGGCAACATACTAAACAACATGACATGATGGCAACATACTATACAACATGACATGATAGGACATACTAAACATGACATGCCATGACGGCAACATACTAAACAACATGACATGATATGGCATACTAAACAACATGACATGATAGGACATACTAAACATGACATGACATGACGGCAACATGCTATACAACATGACATGATATGGCATACTAAACAATATGACATGATAGGACATACTAAACAACATGACATGACGGCAACATACTATACAAAATGACATGATAGGAAATACTAAACATGACATGACATGATGGCAACATACTAAACAACATGACATGACGGCAACATACTATACAACATGACATGATATGGCATACTAAACAACATGACATGATAGGACATACTAAACAACATGACATGACGGCACCATACTATACAACATGATATGACATACTAAACAATATGACATGATAGGACATACTAAACATGACATGATATGACAGCAACATACTAAATAACATGACATGATAGGACATACTAGACACAACAACATGACATGATATGGCATACTAAACAACATGACATGATAGGACATACTAAACAACATGACATGACGGCAACATACTAAATAACATGACATGATAGGACATACTAAACAACATGACATGATAGGACATACTAAACAACATGACATGATAGGACATACTAAACAACATGACATGATAGGACATACTAAACAACATGACATGATATGACATACTAAACAACATGACATGATAGGACATACTAAACAACATGACATGACGGCAACATACTAAATAACATGACATGATATGGCATACTAAACAACATGACATGATAGGACATACTAAACAACATGACATGATAGGACATACTAAACATGACATGACATGACGGCAACATACTATACAACATGACATGATAGGACATACTAAACATGACATGACATGACGGCAACATACTAAACAACATGACATGATGGCAACATACTATACAACATGACATGATAGGACATACTAAACATGACATGCCATGACGGCAACATACTAAACAACATGACATGATATGGCATACTAAACAACATGACATGATAGGACATACTAAACATGACATGACATGACGGCAACATGCTATACAACATGACATGATATGGCATACTAAACAATATGACATGATAGGACATACTAAACAACATGACATGACGGCAACATACTATACAAAATGACATGATAGGAAATACTAAACATGACATGACATGATGGCAACATACTAAACAACATGACATGACGGCAATATACTATACAACATGACATGATATGGCATACTAAACAACATGACATGATAGGACATACTAAACAACATGACATGATAGGACATACTAAACAACATGACATGATAGGACATACTAAACAACATGACATGACGGCAACATACTAAATAACATGACATGATATGGCATACTAAACAACATGACATGATAGGACATACTAAACAACATGACATGATAGGACATACTAAACATGACATAACATGACGGCAACATACTATACAACATGACATGATAGGACATACTAAACATGACATGACATGACGGCAACATACTAAACAACATGACATGACGGCAACATACTATACAACATGACATGATAGGACATACTAAACATGACATGCCATGACGGCAACATACTAAACAACATGACATGATATGGCATACTAAACAACATGACATGATAGGACATACTAAACATGACATGACGGCAACATGCTATACAACATGACATGATATGGCATACTAAACAATATGACATGATAGGACATACTAAACAACATGACATGACGGCAACATACTATACAACATGACATGATAGGACATACTAAACATGACATGACATGATGGCAACATACTAAACAACATGACATGATGGCAACATACTATACAACATGACATGATAGGACATACTAAACATGACATGCCATGACGGCAACATACTAAACAACATGACATGATATGGCATACTAAACAACATGACATGATAGGACATACTAAACATGACATGACATGACGGCAACATACTATACAACATGACATGATATGGCATACTAAACAATATGACATGATAGGACATACTAAACAACATGACATGACGGCAACATACTATACAACATGACATGATAGGACATACTAGACACAACAACATGACATGACGGCAACATACTATACAACATGACATGATAGGACATACTAAACAACATGACATGACGGCAACATACTAAACAACATGACATGATATGACATACTAAACAACATGACATGATAGGACATACTAAACAACATGACATGGTATCACATACTAAACAACATGACATGATATGACATACTAAACAACATGACATGATAGAACATACTAAACAACATGACATGATAGGACATACTAAACAGCATGACATGATAGGACATACTAAACAACATGACATGATAGGACATACTAAACAGCATGACATGATAGGACATACTAAACAATAGATATGAAACGGGCATAGGAAACAAGCAGCAAGCATGCTAGTGTAGTAGATAACGAATTGTGCTAGTAATGTAATGAGCATGGCTGGACACAGGTTCAACGTTTGGCTCATCGCCTGTGAGAGGGGCAAAAGACTGGCCACCTATGCCTCCCAGCATCCAGGCCTACAAAATGTGCTGGCCCTATCACATCAGAAACCCATAGCAGAAAACTGCTCTGGGACAATTTATTTGTATTATTAAAGGAAACAAGCAATCCCAGCGGTGCTCAATACTCACCTCACCAACCCTCCATGTTGACCTGTCCAGGTGGGCACACCATCCAGAGCACTGGCACACTGCTGACGGGAGCGCCTCAAGGCTGCGGTCGCCTCACGAGCGACCCTTTCTGCTTCTGCTTCCACGATGACATAATCTGGCCGGCCACTGTCCATGATCTTATCATGCTTCATGGCACCCTGGATTCCTGTAAAATGTTTCAAGAAAAATGTAATGGAGTGTAGTAAAGCTATAACATTCGCTGGGTAAATCAACAGAAATGGAAAGTGGGGTTGGCCAGCTTTACAAGAACACAATCACAAGTTAGTCATCGGGAGTCTCCATGGTGAAGTGGTCAAGCTTTTTGCTTCATGCATCGAAAGTTGTGGGTTCGATTCTGGGCTACATCTTTTGGTTCACAAGTGCATTTTTCTTGGAGACTCCAGGGTCGTCGCTGGAGTTACAGAGTTCGTGTGATGCTTTCGGCATGCCTCCCTGCAGAAACAGACTTAGTTATATGGGATAAAACCTGGTGCCATGAAGTCAATCCTCTTGATATTTATTTATTTTTTTTTTAACTCACAAGTGACTTTCTTCTTATTCTTCTTTCATTTGCTTCAAATTTGTCTATAACCACAATGTTGTCTCTTGTATGAATTTAACTGTCTGTCTTAGTTCACTCAGTGGTCCATGGAGTTTATCTTCCACTGTTGTTTCTCTAGGCCAAAATCACAAGTGACAAAATAAAAGGCTAGAAAGCCTTCATCAGTGCCCAAAAAATATAAAAATTTGACTCTAGCAAACATCACACCTAGAAACGCACGGACAATAGGAAGCAAAACATGCAACACCATTTCCGAAAGCTGAATCAGAAAAGAAATACTATAAAGGCCAGAGTTATAACACGACTACAAACTGACAGTTGAATGAGACCTGAACACCTTTTTTCTACATATCGGATTGGATCGGATCCATCTGCCAAATTTCCCTAAAGGGCTGTAAAAGATTTTTAGTTTTTTTTTTTGGTGTGTTCTTCATCTTCAACATATCATTCATAATAATTACAAACCTGTTTTTTTAAACAACTGGCGTAAAACATAATCATCTTGATGGCTGCCTCCACTTTCTGTTTGCTGATTCTGTTGTTGGTCATCTTCTGGTTCTGCACTTTTTGCCAAGGGTCGATGTTTTACAAGATGTGATATTCTCTCCCCTTCAAATTCTGCAATATTATAAATGGTCAGTGATGTTTTCTATTGATACAATTTTCAACAAAAACTATTGTAGGTTAAGATTTTTTACTGGCTGCCATCTGCAAGCTACTGATTTACTGATAGAGATCATAAGATTACTGAATCGCTAACTGACATCACCAAACTAGAGATTTACTGACTGACATTTCCAGAAAGACAAACATCCATTTGTCAAAAAGCTAACTAACTCAAAAATGCCACATCAATTTACAACAGAAATCAAGGTCACATGGTCTAGCCATGGTATGGTTGAAAATTTTGTGAAATTTAAATAACCATAAAGACTTTAACATTTAGCCACAAAGAAATAAAGTAAAGACGACAGATTCCTGTTTGCATGCTAATTAGGCATATTTTGAATATGTCAAGCCAATAGTTTTCCTGACCAAAAGGCATCTAGAACTCTCTCTTGATGCCTTCTGGTCAGGGGGGGGGGGGGGGGGGGGGGGTTTGCAAGAGAGAGAGGAGGTTAATAGATCATTGTCATGCTGATCATCTTAACTTTTCCACAGAAATTTGGAGTATCAATTTTAAAAGTCCAGGTCAACTTCCCCTGGTAAAGAAGAAAAAAATTTGACTATGACTAAGGATTACCTTGGACTACTGTACCGATGTGGTGGTGCAATAACCAACTGGCCACAATATCTCTAAAGTTAAGATTTGCTAAGTGATAAGACTGCTTGCCAGATTTTGAGTAAGGTATATATTTCTATAGTTAAGGTTTACAAAGAAATCAGACAGCATGCCATATTCTGGTGGAGATAGTTGGAAATCTATTTCTATAGTGACGGTTTGCTTAGCAATTATACAACTTGACAGATTTTGATGGAGAAAGTTTATTATATTCCTATAGTTAAAATTAGCGAAGCCAAACAGACAGCTTGCCAGATTGTAAAAAAAGACACTTGGTATTTATTTCTATAGTTAAGGTTTGCAAAAAAAAAAACATTAACGAGCTTGCCAGGTTTGGACAGATACAGTCAGATATCTATTGCTAAGTGCTCAGATTTCTTGCTTCTGATATTTAAATGACAATGTCTTAAATATTGTGGTGATGCTGGTGAATGATTAATTCTTTCATGAAAAATGTTTAATTTTTCATAGCTTACTTTTCTTAAAGAAAGTTTATTTCTTGAAAAATATCTTTGAGCTTTCCAATAAAAACCTAAGTCTATCAAAGAGTGATTCAAAAACACAGTGAATAAAATTAATCATAGGCTTCTAACAAAAGATGTACAAACAACAATAAACAAAGATAATATCTTACTTGCATCCCGTTTCCTCTTCCTGGCGTGTCTATTCTCCCTCAGGTCGTGATTCTCTCCTGACAAAGATCTCTGACTCCTTGCAGTGGTAGGTTTCTCATGTGATGTTGATGATGCAGACAGTTTTTTACTGTTCCCATGTACAATTTTAGGTTTCTCCAGATCATCCCCACTAACAGATGTTCTGTCTCTCTTTAATGTTGGAATTGTCCATTTCTTCCCATTCTGCTTCCAATTATGTGCTTTGGCAGTGTCTAAATCATCTATATTATGACTCTGCTGTAGTGAGTTCTGTGAGGTGACAGTGAAATCTTTACTGGAATTTCCTGGTTCAGCAGACATTTTCTGACCATCTTCAACATGTTTGTCTCTATCTAGATGAATTCCATCTTCTTTTCTTTCATTATTATTCACAACTGTCTGCCTATCAACTGTTACTGTTGTTCCTTCCTTCATGTGCTCACTACTTTTCAGCTCTCGCTGCTTTTTCTCTGTCTCTATCTTTCTGCTAAGTTGTCGAGCGAATTCTTTCATTCTTTCCAATTCTTCTTTGTCAAAATCAACCCCTGCATCTTCTTCTTCTTCATGAATAGTCTGAAAACCTCTTGCTCTTTTCTGGTGCTTTCCACCTTCTGCCTCTTCAACACTCTCTTTTTCTTCTCTCTCCTTCCGAATCTTTTCTTGCAATTCATCAAATCTGTTTTTGCGTAGTTTTTTAGGAATTTTCACATCGGAGCCTGTTCCGGCAAAAAGTGCACTTGTCTCAGTCCCCTCTTCATTGTCCTTGCTTCCTAAGGAAAACAACTCCAACATATCATGAGCTTTAAACAGCCTCCTTTGTTTGGGGTCTTTCAGAACTCTGTTTGTCAAGAATTGTTTGAAAATCTGCCTGCAAATATCAGCAGAAATATATTTATTAGTAGAGAAATGTGAATAGACAGTGTTGGTTCATTAGTATTTGTCATGCATACTTCTTACAGTCCATGCTGTGTGGCATTGGTGAACATATTATTCCACAGTCTTCTGTCTCTCGCACTTCCAATCATTTCTGATACAAACGTTCCTCCATGCCATGATGTCGAACTGTCCAGCATCTTTTTCTTTCTTAGTCTCCCCCGCCTCTCCTTCCCACCAACTTTCCTGCTGTTACAACATAATCCAGTTTTCCACTTGTCATGATGTGCCCAAAGAATTTGGACTGTCTTCTTCTGATGTGAGTAATCAGGTCTCTTTGTGAGATTACTTCTTTTAAGATACTTTCATTACACTTTTTATCCACTCAAAGTGTTTATATCTTTCTTTTATAAAACCACATCTCTGTAGTTTCCAGATAATTCCTCACTCATCTGCTAGATGTCCATTATTTGCTTCTGTGCATCAGGACTGGACCAACATTGCCCTTAAAAACTCTTCTTCTCACTTTGAATAGCAAAGATGTATTGCAGAGAATATTCTTCATCTTCGGTTATTCTATGTTTAACTTTCTTAATAATCTGCCATCTACTGCTATTACAGTACCTAACTATATTGCCTTGTATGACTAGTATCATACACATTGATGCTGTATTTCAGAACACATTTTTGATGTTGTAATTCCTATTACTTCTGTTTTGTGTATGTTATTTGGACTAAGACCTTTGATTTGACTCTCTGTTGCAATAATGTATATCATTTCTTCTAGCTGCGTTTCATTATCAGCAATCAAAACTATGTCATAATCGCATCACATATCATACAGTATACATATATTCTTTACATTTTGGGAGGTAGGGAGGGAGTGAGAGAAAGGCAGACAGACAGAGAAAAAGAGAGAGAAAGAGAAAGAAAATGTAAGACAGTGAGTGTCAAAAAGTGACCGAGAGAATGAGAAAGAGAGTGAGAGAGGAGAGAATAAGAGTAAGAGAGAGAGAGAGAGAGAGAGAGAGAGAGAGAGAGAGAGAGAGAGAGAGAGAGAGAGAGAGAGAGAGAGAGAGAGAGAGAGAGAGAGAGAGAGAGAGAGAGAGAGAGAGAGAGAAATAATATATATGTGTAAACACAATTGTAAATGTATTTTATTTATGTGCAGATATTAGCAACCAGCAATAATAATGTTATCGCTTCTGGTATCAAACAAATGCTTGAATAAAATATAAAATCTTAAAGTAATGATACTTAACCAACTATTCACCCTTAGGGGAACAATAACTGACTAAATGCTTTAATTTAAAAAAAATTAATGAAACAAAGCCGCTACTACCTGTGATATATTTTTTCCTCTATTGTGCCAGAAGTCAACAAGCGGTAAATCGTAACCTGACGAGTCTGTCCGATTCTCCAAGCACGTTCACGAGCTTGCACATCGGTACTAGGATTCCAGTCAGGGTCATAGATGATAACCCTGTCAGCTCCAGTCAGGTTAACCCCGAGTCCACCAACTCGAGTAGTCAACAAGAACACATAGATACTTGGATCCTGTGTATAGTCAAACAACATCTGTCATCAAGCGATGCTTCAGGCATTACGGGATAACTTCTTTCGCACCACACAAAAGATTGTAAGTCGTACGAGAGGCATGGATTACACATTTTATTGCCACTGGCTCTTTACACTACATCAATGCACAAAAACGGTCGCTAATACATCACACAAGAATATACAGAATTCCCTATCACTAGTCGTTTCCTAACCCTAATGCTAACTCTATCTACTTGGCTAAAGAAACACGCATCGACACTAATCGATGCGCTCGCTATGAAGTCTGTCCCCGGTCTGACCCTTTTCCTCGCGTGGCTACACAGCACGCGGAAGGACCTTGTGTGCCCTTCGGCTTGTGCGTGCTGCATCACTCCGCACGCTTAGAGTAGCCGTCTCTTCTTGAGTGGTATTCCACTTCTCCGTGTCTATCACGTAGGCGTGATTGCGCCGTGACCAGAGTGCTTACTCTCTGGTTGACACCTCCGTGTCTCATGAGAGGACTATTTGATAGTTCTCCTTCCTACCTACTCCTTACATCTACCCTGCCCTCATGTAGGGGCACTGGGTGACCTCTAATCTACTTGAGGTAGCCCACTCTTTCAGGGTGGTCTTCACTACTCCCTAATTGAGTCTTTGACACACACCCTCCCCTCCTGTGTTGCGTTACAAACTTTGACTCATGGTTGTGACGCAAGAGGTTTCTAAAAAATTTGTGTATCTAATTTTTTTGTCAAAGACTACTGATAACCTGGTTCTGGGTGACTCAACAGACTTCTACTGACTATTGTGACAATGTAGTATCACTTTACTTGGCTACTGGTGATCGCCACAAACTTGCCTGGTTGGCGTGAGCCCTCTTCTCAATCGCAATATTATATTAATTAGAGGTTTGTCTGAACCGGACCATTGTCTTATAGACCTGCCCTCAAATAGTAAATTAACTCACTACCCATACAAAGTTGACTTTCTTAGGGTCAACACATGAATTGCTTCATGTCCCCCATATAATATTAAACAACCCTTACACAAGCTGTGTGCGACAGGTTTTACCTATCTCGCTTCCGCGTGTAAAGTTATCTTCCACTGTTAAGTTAGTGTTTCGTTGTCTATTGTGTCCCCTGACCCGAAGTTATCTCCCTTTGTTCTAAAAAATGTATGTACTTTACATGTTTGTATTTCTGGTTGTTTGCGTGTTTTGGATCTAACCTATAATATAATTTAACGCCTAACATGTGTGTCTGTCTACAATATGTATGTAAGAAGTTTTCAAGTGCCATAATTCGGTTAAATGTGGCCACAAACAAGTGTATAACACTAATTCGTGACTACATTTCCGTCTTATGAGACTTAAAATACTTTATCTAAGATCTACACTAAATTACACATAACACATTCACGACAGCACATTTTCAACATCGAAAGCAAACGCTTGACGCAGACAAAAAATAAAAAGTCGATTTGAGCGGCAGAGAAAATCCGCTGGTTGTCCTCACTCTCCCTTGTATATTTTCCCTTTTACTCTCACTTTCACACTTCTATCACACATCTTTTATCCTCACAATTATTTAAAAACCTTGAAGTGACACTGTACAAGTTTGGCTCAGTTTGAAAAAAATGAGCTCAATGACTGTGCGTAACTTGCTGCATGAGTCATGTATTTACAAACTATTTACATGTAAGAAAAAGGGTTGATGGTTTGTACCCTGATATTATTAAACACTATATTCTATTGAAATACTACTTCTATAAATATGTATTTAAAGTTGTTACACCACTTTAATCTAATCTAAGGGAAGTAATCTAACTATCTAAAAAAGAATGACATTAATGTGAGATGAGTTATGTACCTTTCTGAAATGGGTGAAATGCAAAAAAAGTTATAAATAATGTTTTAATGTTTAAATGAAAACATATATGATTGATATTTTTACTGTAAATGGTGTAAATGATGTCTGTTTATCTGTATAATCCTATAAGGTGTGAACTAATTTTAATCCTAAATGATGAGGTTGTTAAAGTGTTCATTAAGATGGAATAAAGTGAAATAAAATGAACTAAATGGTGCTGTTCCTATCCTACACTAAATGGTACTGTTTCTGTCTAAACATTTTATCCTAGTGTTTATTTAGCTGTTATTAAGTCTAAAGTACTATCCTAATCTACTTGTATCCTAAGTAAGTGGGTAAATTAATGATTTATTTATAATACCAAAAAAAAAAAAATATCTATTATATTCCCTAAATCTAATCTAAATCTATACTAAAGTAACTAATCTAATTCTAATTTATCCCTATATTAAAAACATGTTATAATACATATCACATTAAATAAATATATATACATGGTATTTAAATACCCCAGGTTAGTAGTTGCCATAATGTTCAGAAATTGCTTTCGTTGGCATAATTTATATATATACACAATTATCCTGGGTATATTCAATACACTACACAGTCATACTTGTGTCTTATGGGTATTATTTCAATCGTAGAGTCCGCTGGTGTCGTAGACAAGTAAATTCGTGTCTGTTAATTATGCATTGTTCTGACACTGTTCTTCCATGATTAACACAGGTGATTCACCGGAACACAAATGGAGCATAGTAAATAACGAGCTGTCTATGTACACACGGTGATTCACTAGTCCTTGGAGCACAGTTCTTATTCTGTTGTCTACGGACACATGGTGGTTCACTGTTCTTAGCACACAGTCCTGGACATGATGTCTATGTAATACATAGGATATTTTACACAGGATATTCTAAGTGTACTAAATAACTATTCCTTAAACTACCTATTCATGTGGAGTATCAGGTATTTCTACCTCAGATGGTCGACTAAGGGTATCAGCCAGAATGTTGTCCTTACCCTTAATATGCTCTATACTAAAAGTATAATTCTGTAATATTAATGACCACCTGTAAATGCGGTCGTTACGATGCACCCCACTTTGTATGACCGTGATCGGGGAGTTGTCGGTCTGGACTACAAAGTGAACGCCCACTAGAAATCGATGCAACTTTCTCACCGAATAGATGACGCTTAGGGCTTCCAACTCTGATATGGAATATCTGGACTCAGCAGGTGTGATCTTGCGGCTCACGTAGCAAATCGGATGGAAGATGCCATCATAAAACTGGCCTAGTACTGCAGCGATGGATATCCTGCTGGCATCTGTCCTAAGATAATAAACGAGCCTAGGATTAGGCAAACGGAGGATTGGTACATTGCTAAATAGGAGTTTTAATTTTGACAATGCAGAAATTAATAATGCATCTTTAACATTTAATTTTACTGATGCTTTTAACACATTTGAAAATACACTTGTAATTTCAGCTAAGTTCGGTATGAACTTACTGTAATAATTTACTAAACCCAAAAGGCTCCTGACCTGCTTCTTTGTTGTTGGCATGGTCAGGTTCATAATTTTAGTAATAATTATATTGTCAGTTTTTAGCTGTCCTTGTGAAATGACATGACCCAAAAAATCAATTTCTTGTAGGCCCAATTCAACTGCTCGGTTTGACAGTGAGACCGAAGAGTCGCAACCTATCGAAGACATGTCTGAGTTTTAGTAAGTGTGTTGTCCAGTCATCTGTATGGACACAAATATCATCTATATAGGTCACTGTATTCGTCACTCCATGTAGTAAATCTCTAGTTAAGCGTACGAAAGTGGCAGGAGCGTTACGAAGTCCGAAAGGAAGAAACCGCCACTCGTACAGACCTAAAGGTGTTGAAAAAGCAGTAAGATGGATGGATTCAGTCTGCATAGGGACCTGCCAATATCCCTTAGTAAGGTCCAATGTAGAGAAGATTTTGGAGGTGGACATATCCAGAATAAGATCTTCGCAGGAAGGAATTGGTTCTGCGTCGATCTTAGTGACATTATTGAGTTTTCTATAGTCCACACAAAGACGAATTGTGGAGTCTTTTTTCTTGACTAAGACGATTGGAAAGGAGTACTCAGATGTAGATTTCTGAATGATCCCACTAGCCTCTAAATTAAGAATTTCCTTATTTAGACTTTCTCTATAGCTAAGTGGGATAGAGTACGGCCTACATTTGATAGGCTTAGCGTCCGAAAGAAGGATGGAGTGCTCGATCCTGTCCGTCCTACCTGGATTGTCGGAAAATATGTCCTTATATTCCATCACTAATTCTATTGTCTGTCGTCGTTGCTCGTCTGTTAGTCCCGTTTCTAACCGTATGCACTCTAATGTAGCAGTCTTGTCTACAATTGGAACGGGTAGTTCCATCCCGTCGTCGTCTACCTGATTCAGTACGGTTGTGGTGCTAAGTGCGTTTTCTGTATGCTCACTAGGTGTGTGCAAATCGTCGGCTTTGCCAGTCTCGCTAACTAGTGTAGTTGCGTTATGTATGTCTGTCGTCTGATCAATAGGTGTGGGTGCATTGTGTTCGTCTGTCTCTACATCTGTCTCTTGTCGTGAAAAGTAAGGTTTCAACATGTTGATATGAAATATCTTTAAGTGTCCGTTTATCGATATTTCATAGTCGACATCTGAAATTTTACGTACCACCTTGAATGGCCCTTGCCATGAGGTCAATAATAAATTTCGTTTGTCTGGAAGTAACAGCAGTATGTCTTGATCTGGTTCAAGATTGATAGTTCTCGCACCTTTATTTGCATTTTGGCGGTAGATTTGACCCTTCCTCTCCAAAGCTGCCTTAGCTATGATACACGATTTCATAATTTTATCTCGTGTTTCTGTTACCATTTCATAAGGTGTTTTAGGGGTTGGAATTTCAATCGAATTAGTTACTACCTGATGATAAATTGTAAGGGGTCCACGTGGGTTAGCCCCGTATACTAATTCAAACGGTGAGAAACCCGTGCTTGAATGGGGAATCTCCCGATAGGCGAACAGCACTGTTGGTAACAGTGTATCCCAATCAGCTGGGTTTTCTGCTGTCACCTTAGCCAGCATATGTTTCAGATCTCCGTTAATTTTCTCTACGATTCCATTGCTGGCTGGATGATAAGCTGTTGTAAAATGTTGTTTAATCCCTAACATTTTCGTAAGGGCTTGCGTTGCAGCCGATATGAACTGGGTTCCACGATCGGATAAGATTGTACGTGGGAATCCGAATCATGAGAACAAGTGTAGAAATACATTGGCAACGTCTTTGGAGGTGATGTATTTCAAAGCTACTGCCTCAACCCACCTTGAACATAGGTCTACCATCGTTAAGATGAAGCGATTTCCTTTGCTGGACACCTGGTTCAGGGGTCCAACAATATCTACCGCCACACTCTCAAATGGCCTAGAGGCCAGTGTTGAAGGTTGCACTTCAGCTGTAGGATGTTTACCCTTACGTACTAGTTGTTGACAGACATTACATGAACGACAAAATAGTTTTATGTCATTACAAAAACCTGGCCAATAGAAATGAGCCTGAATTCTGGCCCTGGTTTTGTCGTATGCAAGGTGACCAGCAAACGGTGACTCGTGTGCAATCTTTAGCACAGTTTGGCGGTGTTGTACAGGTAACACCGTTTGCTGAATCTCATGGTTACCAGTTGTATAATAACGAGTAAGAATACCATTATTAAGTCTAAAAACCCATGATGCGTTCCTTGTTACTTTGGCTTTTTCTTTTAACAATTTCAGATATGGAGACACACTCGGATCAGCTTTTTGCTGGTCTATGAACTTTTGTCTGATGGTATCATCCGTGCTAGTTGGTGATAGCAACAGTAATCTTTCATCCTGTAGTGTGTCTTGGTGGTTAATAGTATCTGCTCTGGTTGTTGCATTAGCTGCATTTAATTTTTCCCATGCAGCTATTTCTTCGTTCGTGCAATGTTTCAATTGGGGTAAGCATCCCAAAATTAAATCAGTACAAGGGTTGTCTAGAATCGCACATGTAAAGGTGCCAGAAAGGAAAGGCGTGTTAATACGGGCTCTTGCCAAAGGGTACATTTCAATATTACCCGAAAAAGTTCGGCACTTGACTGAGTCGCCTGTATAATCATCTGGGTTGACCAGTTCCTTTCTAAGACCTATAAGAGTGCTCCCACTGTCCAGCAAACATTGGCATGGTCTTTCGTTGACCAATGCATTGTGGAACACCAAATTGCCTCTGGAGGCTAATGCTGCGTTTACACTCTCAGTGGAGAATGGTACTGTATGCCCACATTCTAATTTTCCGTCTGCATGAAATTGGTGACATCGTTCGCAACTGTCAAAGCTTAATATATCGTTTACACAACACACATCTTCAGATTGGTTAAAAGGTAATTCATTTTCGACTTCACACTCAGTCTCACTCTCACTATCAGAAGATGTATCAATTAATACTGCACTATTGGCCTTCATACGTTGGCGGCCCAGGCACTTATTTGAATAATGCCCGTAGCTGGAGCAGAAGAAGCATTTGACTGCACGCCTGTATGCAGTTCTCTTGTTTTGTTGCTTCTTAATGACCATCTCAAGATGTGCAGGATAGGTTGGTGATTTATCACACATAGAATAAGTATCATGAAAAAGTTGGCAATACACACATTTAGGCAATTTTTGGTCTTTCTTGTCGACTCTCTGAAATGGTTTTTTATTGCTACGATAGCTTTTAGGTTGGTCCTTACCAAAAGAGACTATTTCAGAGTCAATATTAGATGTTTTAAAAATATCCCTATTCGAGGAAAAATATGCAGAGCCTTTCTTTTCAAATTGTTCTATGGTCTCGATGTCTGACTGCTGAAGGAATTTAGCGAAAGGAGATGGTATAGTGGATATGACTTTATCCATGGCTATTAAGTTTTTAAGTTTCTCAAAGTCTTTTCCTATGTTTGCTACATTAAGCCATCTATTTAGTACGCTTTGGACATTCGAGACATAATCGATGAAAGTCTCACTTGGTTTAGGTTTTAAATTTGAAAACTGTACTTGATACCCAGGGGCATCAAGTAAGAAGTGTTGCATTATCCTATCATGGATGTACTGATAGTTAGATCTGAGATCAGTTGGTATTGATTCAATTACTTTAAGGGGCTCCCCACTAAGGTTCTTCATGTAAATCATAGCCCACATATCGATTGGTACTTGGTGGTATTTAAACTGATATTCGACATTTTCTGTCCAGGCTGATATGGAGTCTTCTTTACAGAATGGTTTAATAATATTTTTATACTTATTAAATTTATTTTCTTCTTGCTGACTCTTTAGTTTTGTAGCAGAGATCTCTAAGTGTGAATCTACATCCATACCTTTCATCTTTAACTGTGTCTCTGATTCAATCTGTATTTGTTTTTCTTTCACTCTTGCCATTTCATCTATCTCTCTTTGTTTTATCTCTAATTCCTTCTGTTTCAATTCCTTCTCTTGATCTAATTGTTTTTGCTGTATTTCCTTATCTTGTTCTAATTGTCTTTGCTTAATCTCTTTATCTTGTTCTAATTGTTTTTGCTTTAATTCTATTTCTTTTTGTTTTGTTATCTCAGCTAGTTCCTTCTGGTGTTGTCTTTCTTGTTCTCCAATCTCTTTCTGATGTTGTCTTTCTCGTGCACGTTCGTCTCTCTCAGCATCTTTTGCTTCCCTAAATTTATGATCAGCATATTGCTCTAATTCCTTTCCTGTGTATTGTAATGCCTTGCCTGCTTCTATAAAATCAGCTAAAGTTGACATGTTGTTGGGTAATTAGCTAGAGCTGATAGGTACTTAAATATTTATTTAGGTATGTTGATATGTTAAATTTTTAATTTTCTGTGTACAAAACTTATACCCTTAGACACCACCTTGAAAAATAGACCAAGGAAAAAAATATACTAATAGATTACATGCTGAAAAAGAGATGCATTATTAATCATATTGCATTCAAAATACTTTGGGTATACTCATCTTAACATTCCAGATCAATCAGGTACAAATGTCTGGCACCTCAGGTCCAATTGTTCGGCACTATGACAAACACCTCGTGTTACACTTCTAAACAGCTGTTGTTCTCCCTGGTTTACAAGAGCATCAACAATTAACAAATTGTAAATGACATATTACTTTAGACAATTTGGTACAATCACAATCACATGCCCCCGGACAATACAATGTAGTCTAATTAATATTAAATGTCAATGTCCTGTCTTCGTTCTAATGTCCTCTGCCTTCCTTATCTAATCTAGTTTAATTTATGGAAGTGTTGTGCAGACCGAGTTTTATTTGCCTAGCGAAAGTAGTGCCATCGTGACAGTAACAAATAGAAACGGAAAAGAAATAATTAAATAAATGCTTTTAAATAAATATAAAAGTAATAATATTGTTCAAATAAGTAACTATATTCATTAAATAGTTAATATAAACCAATAATATATGATATAAGCCAAAGATTCAGGCGAGCAGCCGCTTTGCGATTTGTAAACAATCTGTCGCTGATTGCAAATGGCGTAACGCAGCTGTTTGTCAGTCGCGATACGTCACAGGCGCAGCGCTATTTTTAGATTGGAAAAATCAATATTGTCGCCGGCTGATTTTTTTGTGTATCGCTCCGCCGTGAATCATATTTGACAAATACTCGTAAATAAATAAGTAATTATAAAAATAAATGATAGAAAACTATAATAACAATACTTACAACTCAGAAAACATGTTCATAGAACACTAAACATTTCGATAAGCACAAATAAACACGATTGATCACGATGGGCACAGCTCAGCTCGCAACTTGTTCTGGTCTGCACACGTCATTATTCACTAACACAAATTAAACCCTGTTATTAACTGACAGTAATGCTATTTTAGAGCCGTGGGTGAGTGTTTTAGCTTGAACAATTGTCCAAGCTACACTTCTGACACCCCTTTATCCTAGCCTGTCATCAAGCGATGCTTCAGGCATTACGGGATAACTTCTCTCGCACCACACAAAAGATTGTAAGTCGTACGAGAGGCATGGATTACACATTTTATTGCCACTGGCTCTTTACACTACATCAATGCACAAAAACGGTCGCTAATACATCACACAAGAATATACAGAATTCCCTATCACTAGTCGTTTCCTAACCCTAATGCTAACTCTATCTACTTGGCTAAAGAAACACGCATCGACACTAATCGATGCGCTCGCTATGAAGTCTGTCCCCGGTCTGACCCTTTTCCTCGCGTGGCTACACAGCACGCGATAGGACCTTGTGTGCCCTTCGGCTTGTGCGTGCTGCATCACTCCGCACGCTTAGAGTAGCCGTCTCTTCTTGAGTGGTATTCCACTTCTCTGTGTCTATCACGTAGGCGTGATTGCGCCGTGACCAGAGTGCTTACTCTCTGGTTGACACCTCCGTGTCTCATGAGAGGACTATTTGATAGTTCTCCTTCCTACCTACTCCTTACATCTACCCTGCCCTCATGTAGGGGCACTGGGTGACCTCTAATCTACTTGAGGTAGCCCACTCTTTCAGGGTGGTCTTCACTACTCCCTAATTGAGTCTTTGACAACATCAAACTGAGATACAACATATTTTTGTTATTATTTCTGTATCGTTATCTGCCAGAAAAATTGAAAATAAAGACAGGCTCTGATTCTTTGTTACCAGATAAGCACCCTGTATGGAGTCCATTGTAAGGTATGTACATTGTGTCTGTGTTCAGTATGTCTCATCTTTTTGCAGGAGCTAAATATACCTAATTGTTTGTAATTCATACCAGATAAGCACTGTTCATCATATATTCATACATTGTAAAAGTAAAGGATCCTTATCACACATTATGGCACATCAGGCAAAAAGTGTTAGACCCAAACTTTTATATGACCAATTGGCACTCAGTGGTTGATAAGGTCAGTATCATGCTGGCCGCCTTTATTTCCCAAGACACTCTTAGTACCCACTTTAGGCGGGTTAACCTGGGAGCCCAGGTCACTTTTGAAAAATCAGAATTCACCCAGCTGTGAATCAAACTCATGACTTCCTAGTCAGCAGGCAAGTGTCCAGCTACTACACTACCAAGGCTAATTCCTACACTGGGTAACTATATTTTGCTGATGTTTTGACAATTATTGTACACATCAACAGATTCCTTAGTTAATGACACAAAGTATGAAATGTGACCCATGGCATGGCACAAGGCAGATTTAGAATATTTTAATGTTCTTATTATACGATTAACTTTTCTATGAATACAACAAAATGTCAGCAAAGAGTCAGCTAGTGAAACAGCACAAACAGAATGAAGTTATGCTGGTGATACTGTAATGCATGCTGATAAGTATGTATGAGATACATCCTAGCTTTGCCAACGATTGCGGACAGGCTCAAGATGCAGCAGGCTAAGTCATATCTACAAGTGGCCACAGACAAGGGACACCCCCTGCATGAAGCTCTGGATGACCCAGACAGAGGACACAATCAGAGAAGTATGTATGCTTAAAAATGCTAGGAGACAAGAGGAGTGGGTCACAATGCCAGAGGAAATGTCAGGCCTGTACAGAGTCATAATTACAGTGAATCAGGAGTGTAGGGATTGGCCAGCAGGCAGAGATGAATGAGAGGTGCAAAACTGATACACGACAAGTTGTTCCCAGGTTATTATGAATAGCTTTGTAAAAAAAGGTAAAAGAAGTGTCTGGGGATTCATATTGAATGTTAATTTTGTTTTGAAATAAACTTGAAAACAACTGAACTTTAATGCCATATGAAAACACAAAGAGAGAAAAACCACATCATTTTTTCAGTGTTAAAATTAAATTAAAATGTTCCAACATATGCTTGTATTTATACATCCAAACTCCACAAGCAAACTAATGAACACATTTTAATGACTCACGTTGTTGTACTGTGAAATAAGTGGTTGCCGTGCTGATATGGTGTTCCCCCATCCATTATCAAGTATGCATAACCATTATTCTGAACAAATTTTTCTAGAATGTTCAGCATCTGAAATGAAAGAAGATAATTTGTTGATACTTGTAAGTATATTCCAGTAATAATTTCTTTCCTTCTGCTTTTCCTGTTTTGCTTAGATTAGGCAGTACTTTCATTAGAAAAGTTGGGTCTGCATTTGAGGTGGTTCTCAATGCCTCAGCTATTCCACTAGTCCATCACTTGCAGGTGATGCCTTGTGCTCTGTCTCTCATGCATCTAAATGCCAATTATGCTTGCAGTATGTTTGGAGGTGTATTGACCCAGTTTAGATCCTGTCTACGTGACTGATGGAGATAGAGAAATCCATAATAAAGCGTACAGGACATGGGCCATGTGGAATATGTACCTCATGGGACGCTATTGCAATGAATCTATAAATTACAAGGTTCATGAGCATTTGTGGACCAGATGTAGAGGCATACACCTGATAATGACAATCTGTAGACATATAGTGACCCCCGATAGTGTGATGGTCTGGCTTTATCATACATAGCGAACTCAGTAGCGTGATGGTTTTCTATATTCTGTATTTGTTAATAGTTAGAATAGTTTAGGATACCACTTGTATGATACTATTTATGAAAATGATTGAAGAGAACATTTGTAATAAACAACCTCACCGAAGTCATGACACATTCAAACACCCACACTTTTGTATTCTTTCTCCATGACATGGGAAAGGCTTGTCATAAGACCAAACCATCTGACCCGCTGCCTCTTGATAACATCCACAGCTGATATTGTACCCATCTTCTTCCTGACATCATTTCTGAATCTACTGCTTCTTGTTACATTAACAATTCTTTGCAGACATTTAATTTCTGTTGTTATAATTCTTCTTTAATATCTAGCCGTAACACATTTTGCCTTTAAAAAATCACAAACAGCCAAAAAATTCTGAGGTCGATTGTAATGTCCTGTAATATGAATTAAAACTAATTAACTAACTAGTAACAATTAAACATACTAAAATGTACAACTCACAACATAAAGACAATGTACACACACAAGTAAAACAACATAAATAAATAGACCAACAACAGAGTGCAGGAATAAACTAGAGATAATACTAAGCTCAGGCAGACTTTGCAAATTTTCATTAAACTGGTGAGCTATTCTTGAGTAATGCATTATCCTAACACATGTCACAACCAATAAAAGATCCTATGACTGGGTCAATATCTTAGTTAAGGCCAATTCCAACTGCCAAGGTATCTTTAATGTATTCAACACACACACAAAACCTTTCATTTTTTTTTCTAATCTGAGAAGACATGGTACTGATTCACTTCTGTGGAATAAGGGGAGGAGATATAGAATGCTTTCGTTCATTGTCCAGAACTGGATTTCAACCCTAAACTTGTTTATTTAGAGGTTTTTTGTTTTTTTTATTTTCGCATATCCTTTACAGGACATCGCTGTCAACATCAGCATCTTTCAGCTGATTGTTGATTTCTTGGCAAGATTATGCTCAGAGGTTTGCCATTGCTTTCTGAGCGACCGGCTCAATACCCCGTAAGTTAACGACGCGGAGAGAACCGCTACCAATTCTCGCGCAACGCCACATTACTTACGAGAGTATACGAGATTACGGAGAAGGTCGCGTAACCTCTAGACCAGAGAGACTGGCATTTAGAGGTATTACAACATGTAAACTTTAATATTTGAAAAGCAAATCAAAAAATTACTTACTGCTTTACTCTGTGTGAATAGCAACACTCTGTGCTTTTGTTTATGCCAGAGTCGAAGCAAAGACTCAACCACAATCATCTTTCCACTGCGTTTGTAGTAGCCAAACTGGCACTCTGGTTCATCTGGCGTATCCTGCCCATGAAATATTTGCGGACCACCTGTGGATAGGTCTGGGTGATTGCAGATCTTGCGTAAGGTAATTAGACCAGCAAACACCTTCGAACAGAAACAAAGTGCATGTGATAACCCAGTGCACAGTTTGACTGACTGGCTGATTTAAGAATCAACATCACTGCACACTGGGCAATGATTTAAGAATTGACATCACTGCACACTGGGCAATGATTTAAGAATTGACATCACTGCACACTGGGCAATGATTTAAGAATCAACATCACTGCACACTGGGCAATGATTTAATAGACATCACTGTACACTGGGCAATGATTTAAGAATCGACATCACTGCACACTGGGCAATGATTTAAGAATCGACATCACTGCACACTGGGCAATGATTTAAGAATCGACATCACTGCACACTGGGCAATGATTTAAGAATTGACATCACTGGACACTGGGCAATGATTTAAGAATCGACATCACTGCACACTGGGCAATGATTTAAGAATTGACATCACTGCACACTGGGCAATGATTTAAGAATTGACATCACTGGACACTGGGCAATGATTTAAGAATCAACATCACTGCACACTGGGCAATGATTTAGGAATTGACATGACTGCACACTGGGCAATGATTTAAGAATTGACATGACTGCACACTGGGCAATGATTTAAGAATTGACATGACTGCACACTGGGCAATGATTTAAGAATCAACATCACTGCACACTGGGCAATGATTTAAGAATTGACATGACTGCACACTGGGCAATGATTTAAGAATTGACATGACTGCACACTGGGCAATGATTTAAGAATTGACATGACTGCACACTGGGCAATGATTTAAGAATCAACATCACTGGACACTGGGCAATGATTTAAGAATCAACATCACTGCACACTGGGCAATGATTTAAGAATGACATGACTGCACACTGGGCAATGATTTAAGAATTGACATGACTGCACACTGGGCAATGATTTAAGAATCAACATCACTGGACACTGGGCAATGATTTAAGAATCAACATCACTGCACACTGGGCAATGATTTAAGAATTGACATGACTGCACACTGGGCAATGATTTAAGAATTGACATGACTGCACACTGGGCAATGATTTAAGAATTGACATCACTGCACACTGGGCAATGATTTAAGAATTGACATCACTGGACACTGGGCAATGATTTAAGAATCAACATCACTGCACACTGGGCAATGATTTAGGAATTGACATGACTGCACACTGGGCAATGATTTAAGAATTGACATGACTGCACACTGGGCAATGATTTAAGAATTGACATGACTGCACACTGGGCAATGATTTAAGAATTGACATGACTGCACACTGGGCAATGATTTAAGAATCAACATCACTGGACACTGGGCAATGATTTAAGAATCAACATCACTGCACACTGGGCAATGATTTAAGAATTGACATGACTGCACACTGGGCAATGATTTAAGAATTGACATGACTGCACACTGGGCAATGATTTAAGAATTGACATGACTGCACACTGGGCAATGATTTAAGAATTGACATGACTGCACACTGGGCAATGATTTAAGAATTGACATGACTGCACACTGGGCAATGATTTAAGAATCGACATGACTGCACACTGGGCAATGATTTAAGAATTGACATGACTGCACACTGGGCAATGATTTAAGAATTGACATGACTGCACACTGGGCAATGATTTAAGAATTGACATGACTGCACACTGGGCAATGATTTAAGAATTGAACATGACTGCACACTGGGCAATGATTTAAGAATTGACATGACTGCACACTGGGCAATGATTTAAGAATTGACATGACTGCACACTGGGCAATGATTTAAGAATCAACATCACTGGACACTGGGCAATGATTTAAGAATCAACATCACTGCACAAATGGGCAATGATTTAAGAATTGACATGACTGCACACTGGCAATGATTTAAGAATTGACATGACTGCACACTGGGCAATGATTTAAGAATTGACATGACTGCACACTGGGCAATGATTTAAGAATTGACATGAACTGCACATGGAATGATTTAAGAATTGACATGACTGCACACTGGGCAATGATTTAAGAATCAACATCACTGGACACTGGGCAATGATTTAAGAATTGACATGACTGCACACTGGGCAATGATTTAAGAATTGACATGACTGCACACTGGGCAATGATTTAAGAATTGACATGACTGCACACTGGCAATGATTTAAGAATCGACATCACTGGACACTGGCAATGATTTAAGAATCAACATGACTGCACACTGGGCAATGATTTAAGAATTGACATGATGCACAGTGGGCAATGATTTAAGAATTGACATGACTGCACACTGGGCAATGATTAAGAATTGACAGACTGCACACTGGGCAATGATTTAAGAATTGACATGACTGCACACTGGGCAATGATTATCAAGAATTGAGACATGACTCACACTGGACAAATGATTAAGAATGACATAGTAGGACACTGGGCAATGATTTAAGAATTGACATGACTGCACACTGGCAATGATTTAAGAATTGACATACTGCACACTGGGCATGATTTAAGAATTGACATGACTGCACACTGGGCAATGATTTAAGATTGACATGACTGACACTGGGCAATGATTTAAGAATTGACATGACTGCACACTGGGCAATGATTTAAGAATTGACATGACTGCACACTGGGCAATGATTTAAGAATCAACATCACTGGACACTGGGCAATGATTTAAGAATCAACATCACTGCACACTGGGCAATGATTTAAGAATTGACATGACTGCACACTGGGCAATGATTTAAGAATCAACATCACTGGACACTGGGCAATGATTTAAGAATTGACATGACTGCACACTGGGCAATGATTTAAGAATTGACATGACTGCACACTGGGCAATGATTTAAGAATTGACATAACTGCACACTGGGCAATGATTTAAGAATTGACATGACTGCACACTGGGCAATGATTTAAGAATTGACATGACTGCACACTGGGCAATGATTTAAGAATTGACATGACTGCACACTGGGCAATGATTTAAGAATCAACATCACTGGACACTGGGCAATGATTTAAGAATCAACATCACTGCACACTGGGCAATGATTTAAGAATTGACATGACTGCTCACTGGGCAATGATTTAAGAATTGACATGACTGCACACTGGGCAATGATTTAAGAATCAACATCACTGGACACTGGGCAATGATTTAAGAATCAACATCACTGCACACTGGGCAATGATTTAAGAATTGACATGACTGCACACTGGGCAATGATTTAAGAATTGACATGACTGCACACTGGGCAATGATTTAAGAATTGACATGACTGCACACTGGGCAATGATTTAAGAATTGACATGACTGCACACTGGGCAATGATTTAAGAATTGACATGACTGCACACTGGGCAATGATTTAAGAATCGACATCACTGGACACTGGGCAATGATTTAAGAATCAACATCACTGCACACTGGGCAATGATTTAAGAATTGACATGACTGCACACTGGGCAATGATTTAAGAATTGACATGACTGCACACTGGGCAATGATTTAAGAATTGACATGACTGCACACTGGGCAATGATTTAAGAATTGACATGACTGCACACTGGGCAATGATTTAAGAATTGACATGACTGCACACTGGGCAATGATTTACAAATTGACATCACTTCACACTGGACAAATCCACAGATGCTCTGACTCCTGCAGTAAATGTCATAAGGTGTAGGGAGTCTCCATGGTGAAGTGATCAAGCTCAAGCTGTTTGACTCAGGTTCTGAAGATTGTGGGTTTGATTCCGGGCCGTATCCTTCGGTTCACGAGTGCGTTTTTTCAGGAGACTCCTGAAGGCCATCGCTGGAGCTACGGAGTTCGTGCTTTGTGTGGCGCTTTCCATGCTGCAGAAAGAGACTAAGCCATGACGGGATAAACCCGGTGCAATGAAGTCAACCCTGTAGGCTTTTAAGCGACTTTATTTTCATAAGATGTAGATGTTGATCGCTGCAGTAACATGCTGGTTGTAAATACATACAATTTTTCTTCTCATATGTCCCACAATGCCAGATGCAGACTTAAATCCAAATTCATGCATATCTAAATGTATTGCTTCATCTGTGATTGTATCTTCCATTTGTTTATAGGTAGTCTTTAGAATGTTTGCCTTATTCATTGTGAGTGGTGCAACTACTGGCGCTCTAGTCGCTAATATACCTGACTGCTCATTAGCTCACATGCCTGGGTGACTTGGACAGTATACCAACATAAATCCCTGCAAGTTTACTGTTAACAAATACATTCGTTAAATGACAGAGATTATGATGTTACCAATATATTTGAGACTTACTATAGAAACTGCCCCAGTTTAAATACAATAGTAAAATATGTGGTTTTAGGAATGTACAAATAATAGACTGGTAACAGAGATGTTTCACAAAAGCAAAGGTTCTTGACAGCCAATGCATCACACCTGGCTTAAGAAAGAAAGCTCAAACTCCCCACAAGGCTTAATGGCTGGTAAGGACCAGAAGATAACCTATGCAGTAGCCTTTGGTCAATCACTGGATACACAAGACAAAAGACTAACAATAGACAAGACAAGAGATTAATGAAAACAGGGCTGTCAATTTCCACTTATGCTGTTCTTTTTCTGAGCTGCTGTGGTATCGTTCAGCAAGCCAATGCATCAATTGGAGGTGACAGAATCTTATCTGGTGTGCCTAAAGCGTTACATTTTTCTCTTGTGTCTAACATGTTGCTTGAAATCTACTATTTAATCTTGTATTATGTGGGTGCTAATAAACACCTAAACATTTATTAACTTATTACTCTGACAGCCTCAAGTATTTCCCAATGTTTGCTCGTCTCTCCTTGTTAAATAAAATTAAGACTATCATTAACCCAGAGCTCACAATATAACATCCTGAGTGGCTATTTCTTTACACAATCAAAAGAGAGCTATGGGAGAAACACATCTTGTACTAATAATAGAGAGTTAAATAATGTCCAATCAGTTTTAGTTTTAATGGAATGATGGGATAGCCTGCAAATTAATTGCACACTGAGCAACATTTTCTTGTGAACTTTGCAATTCAACGAAACTCATTTCCAGTAGTACTCATGGAAAGTACTGTAGATCTAAACTGTTCATGCTAAGAGAAGTGTCTAGGACTGGAAATAGCAAGAATAAAGACTTTTTATCAGGATTATTCGTTAGAACAAATAAATAAAATTTTTGTTTGCATTTGCTCGCTTTGAACTCCAGCGTAGTCCATACACATGTTACTACCTCTAGTGCACCGGACTGATTTTTGCGTGTGGATAGGCTTTCCTATTACCAGTGTCCCTTATCATCAAGCGAACCCACTCCGACTTCTGAGGTTCTTGTAATTTATGTTCCTAAGTCAAAGACGAGAAGTCAACATTTTAGTCCCAACTGACTGGTGTCGGGGGTTGAATCCGCTATCTTGGCATCAGCACACCGGAAGTTTAAGAGCGAGTACTTTTTTTCCATTTGGCCATGCTGACCTCATAAATAATACAATCTCAATTTGTCTGTGCATGACATGTAAGTGCCATGTGAGTGACATGGAAGTACCTGAAATTTTCCCTGTAGGATGGCATTACACTCCCTGGAGTCCAAATATTCTTGATAGACATCTCTTTGTTCATCTGTCAGTCGACAGAACAGCACCTATTCCAAGATACATTAAGCACTGCATGATCAATTGTTACTATTATAAACATTACATCATTTTCATAGATGCTGCACTTATCTATCATTATTACACAAACTACATCTATTTGTCACTTGTACAGAAGCGATTATCAAAGAATTGCATTTACATGTCGTACTTAAAAATCAAATTTACAGAAAAGTCAAAAAATAAAGGACCCTTTTACATGCTTTAAGCATATGGTGCCATACATATATTTTTTACACCAGCTGACAATCGTAGGACTATGTGGAACGTATCACGGCCGCTGCCTTTACATCCCAAAACACATCCCGGTACCCATTTGAGGCTGGGCTGATCTGGGAGGCTAGGCCAATTTTAAAACGCCACCCGATACAGATTTGAACCCATGATCACAGGGCTGGCAGGCTGGCATCTAGCCGCTATGCTTCTGTGTCCCTCACATTTAAAGAAGTGATATCTAATTATTACCTTTTCAGAAGTGACACCTGTTTCTCACTTTGAGAATACCTTACTACCTTAATATAATACCTTAGTAATACCTTACTATCACTTTTACTGAAATGATACTATCATCAAATAAAAATATCTAATAAATAAATAAGTAAATATCTGTAAGTAATGTGGAAGAGTGTGATAAGGTAAGAGCAAAAGGTTTGAGAAAGCCTAAATTATTGACAACGCAATGCTGGAAGGCTCCGCAATACTGGAAGGCTCCGCTATACGTCGCTTTGGTTTACGTCGTTTCACAATAACGCCATTGTCACAATGGGACATAAATTCACTTTACGCCGTGCGTTCTGCCATAACGTCGTCACCTGTGTTGCCATGCCATGCCCTTGTGGAGGAACTTGCTAGCTTGCAGAGGAACTACGTAATGCCGCGTAGTGTTACTGCTGTGGAACATCTCCTTACTCAGTTGTTGTTGTTGTCAGTTTTGCATTAATGTCACAATTTTAAATTTTATGCAGTGCGTTTTTCCAGGATTTTATTGTGTAATCCCCCATAATTATGAGTACAAAGCACACAGTAAGTGCTGATAGTGTGTCTGGTTGTAAGAGAACCAGGAAAAGTGTTACTCTTGAGGTGAAGTTAGATGTATTACATCGTTTTGAAGCTGGCAATTCCATGGTTTACCTCCAACCACGGTAAGGACAATTCATGCAGGTGCTGACAAAATCAAAGAGGGTGCTAAAAACGTAACTCCTTTGAGTGCTTCCACCTCGAATGTTGACGGCTGAATGTTTGTCACAATTCTTTCAACTGTTACAAGGAGCTTTACTAGAGAAAAAGAAAAAGGCTGTGCAGCAGACATTGGACACATATTTGTTCAAGCAAAGAAGAGCCAGGAAAAGAGGCAGGAAGAGGTTACAGTTTCATCTTCAGATGAAGAGGCAGAATTTAATGCCTCTACATCCCAATATTTCTACCACTCGCCCTCCAACCCACCTCTATTTAGCCAATAAGTATCAACAACCATCAAAATAAACATTACATAATACACTGTATTTCATTTAATTCTATGGGAAATAGTGCTTCGCTATACATCATTTCACTTAAAGTCACATTTTCCAAGAATGTAACCCCGACGTTAACCGGAGCCTTCCAGTACCCAAATTACAGACAAGAATCGCTCAACTGGGCTGGACATAATTACTGATAGACACCCAGCAAAAAGAGTGGAGCACGTGGGAATGAATCTCTGTTGTTGACTGTATAAAACCAATTTAGGAGTGGCCATGAGACTCACTTTTGATGTGATGTTTGTACTGTGAGATCTCTCTTCATTAAACTGAAGTCATGGATTCAGGAAAAGCTGAATTGTCATTCATGCAGACACATCAAAGTCTTTTTCACTGATACATATTTATACTGTTCTTCTTCTGTTTTAACCTCTTATCTCCAATGAAGCATATGCTTTCAACCAACTCACCCCTAAACATTCTATCATTTGCTATCTCCTGCAGCTTCCTCCATGTCCTCCCCAAATTATTCATCTGTCTCTAATTCTCTTTTCCATGTGTTTTTATGTCTCCTTTTTTTCTATTTCTTTTGCCCTGTGGGTTCCAGTGGAAGGGCCATCTAGTAATACTATTAAAAGGTTTTCTAATGTGTGTAATACCCAGCAACAGTTTTTTTTCTCACCTCTTGATTCATAGGAATTCATTTAGTTCTCTCCATGAGCTCCACATTGGTGATTCTGTCACGTCAATTTAGTCCTATAATTCTGTGCTGGCATCAAGTGAATGTATGTAGTTTATTAACGCATTGTTTTAATAATTCATATTGTGAGAGTTTATACTGTTAACACACTTTAAAACTTCTTGTTTGGCCTTATTCAAGAAGTCCGGCGGTATTTTTTTATGTATATAGCTGAATTTGAGAGCTCAGAAACATCTTCATTTGAATATTTGTCTCTGCAGGCCAATATCTGAAACATGTGGCAAAGAGAAGAATATTCAAGCTGGTAAATTGTTGGATTTGTTATCCAGGTAGACAACATAAACTCCTGTGCTGCCATCCGTATTCATTTGGATCACACATTTTATCACTGCTATTTATTCACACTGTTAACATATTAGGAGCGTTCATTTGAAATCTGTTCGTGCCGCACCACGCGTAATTGCATACGTTAAACATGATCATGTCATAGTCATGTGATAAGTACTGACCAATGAATAAAAGAGAGCGTGCTTATCGTCCCATGTTGCATAGGTTCTGTTTCTGACCATTGAGAAAATGGCAGGATTGATCCAAAATCCATCCAAAGAAGCTCAAAGAGCGGTGATTCAGTTTCTTTCATTTGAAGGATGTCGACCATTAGACATTCATCGAAAAATGCAGGCAGTGTACGGTAACAAAGACAACAGTGACAGACTGGGCATGAATGTTTCAGAAAGGACGTCAGTTCATGACAGATCTTTGACGGCCGGGTCAAGCGCATATTGTTGCAACAGAAAAGATCATCGCAAAAATTGATGCAGCAGTACAGATGAACCGTTGTCGAAACATACGTTTTCACGTGAAAGAATTTGATGTGTCACCTGGGACAATTCAAAAGGTCGTTTGTAAGAAACTGCAATATTGGAAGGTGTATTCACAGTGGGTACCACGGATGTTGACCGACCACCAAAAAGAGGAACGCATGGGATGGTGTTTGAATCGCTTGCTGCATTATAGAGTGGAGGGTGATGCATTTCTCTTCCGCATAGTGGCAGGCGATGAATCATGGTGTCACCACTTTGAGCCGAGCAGCAAAAGAGAGAGCATGCAATGGAAGCATGCTGGATCACCAAAAGCCAAATAATTCAAGTTACAGGTTTCTGCTGGTAAGGTTATGCTGAGCGCATTTTTTTACCATGAAGGGCTATTGTTGGCCGACTTTAAATAACCTGGTGTCAACATCAACTCTACCCACTACTTGGAAATACTAGACAAGCTGCAAAAAGCCATCAAGAATAAACGACCCAGCATGCTTTCTCGCTGTGTGATTTTGTTGCACTATAATGCTCGTCCGCATGCTGCAAAGATTGTGCAGGAAGCATAGCTTGGAAGAAGTGGGAAATTCTGCAACATCCAGCCTATAGTCCTGATTTGTCACCATGTGATTTTCATTTGCTTGGACCTCTAAAAAAAAGCTCTCAAGGGGCAACGATTTCACACAGATGCAGACGGAATGAACGCAGTAAACACTTGGTTCAGTGAGCAACCACAATCGTTTTTTGCGGATGGCATTCGCCGCCTACCTAAGCAATGGGATGCTTGCCTGAATGCCTAAGGCAACTTCTTCTGACCAACCCATGGTGCATAATTCATTAAAATAAATGCTTTGTTTAATCTACCACATCTGTTCGTTTCTTTCATGCTTTTGTAATAAAGCCATTGTAACGGGTTTCAAATGAATGACCCTTATACTTAATTTCTATGTGCTTTTAACTGTTAACATGCATATTTTAAAAATGGCTATTCACTTATACAGATAACTGTAATACTAATCAAATTACCTCGTGTACTGCTTTTGATTTCTTTCAACAACCTAGTAGGTATATTGTAACATTTTCAAGTTTGAAAAAACAAGCATTCTGATATCTGCATAGTTGGAGAGATTTTGAAAACTATAATCCAATAGTACTTCATTTATGTCTTGACACCACTTGTACGACAAAACTAATTTTTTAATGACATACTGGCAAACAAAAGCAATTACAAAGAAACACAATGAAAATTCCCAAATTGTCATTTCGTAAATTCATTAAATTAATGTAAATTGAAAAACACACTATTTACTTGATTCTTAATTTTTAAAACTACTGAAACCATAAATTATCAGCATTTTGTCACTTGCATGATGATATTAGGAAAATCAGACGCATTACTGTTTCAGTATTATATCATCTGACCTAATCAGAAAAGGAAAATGCCCATAAAATTAAATACCAATGAATGGCCTAAAAGGAAACCAGTGGACACTGTGATCCAGCATGACAATGTCTACTCACATACAAGTCTGAAAACTGAAAGACAGCTGCAGAGTTTGGTTGGATTGTCCCTTACCATTATCCCAACAGTCTTTATCTAAAGCCCCATAATTTTCAGCTGTCTGAGCCAATGAAGGATGTATGGAGGACATAGCTATGTGAACAGGAAGCAAGCTAGTACTGGGGAGGCATGTATGCCCTTATTTCGAGTTGGTATAAGGAAATAGAAGTGAACAGAGATTCCATAGACTAAGAGCAAATGTTAAAGAAACATTTTCATATACAGTGAAGAAATGTTAAAGAAACATTTTCATATACAGTGAAGAGGATTTCCAAGAAACATAAGTGAACTTTCTTAGAAACCCTCATATACTAAGAATCTGGAAGAAAAAACTAGAAATAAAATGAGGATATCTCACCTGTTCATTTTTATTGGGCAAGTGTAAATGTTTTTTGACGACTGCTTTCATCCGTCTAATGAGGTATGGGTTGATGGTATCTCGAAGAACACAAGCACATCTATAAGCAGTCTCAACCTGAAACAGGAAACAAAATATGTAAGGACAATAGCTAATAAAAAGACGAGTAGAAAACATCCGCAGTTTATGTTGTGGTATCCTCTTATTTACTTCTTCTGCCATTTATCTCCCAATGCAACATGGACACTCAACCAACTTGTGCCAAACCCTTTGTAGATTTGTTCATGATTGGTTGGATATTACAGTTACAGTTTACTAAGGGATGAGGTAGCCAGTCTTATACCAACCCTTCTCTGTCACCTTATACAACATGTCAGGTTACAGTGTTACTATTCTGTGCGTTCAATAAAGGTCCCAGTAACACATGGGCAGCATCCTCTTATAAAACAAATTGTCTCCCCGGGAAGGTTAACCCGGCCAACAAATGCCTGCAGAAGTCGGATAGTTCAGCCTAACGGCGCAAGAACACAGCTCTGCTGTAAACAAGCACAATGCAATCACATCCGAAAAAACTCTCCGGATAATGCAAAAGAAGAAGAAGAAGAAGAAGAAGAAGAAGAAGAAGAAGAAACAAATTGTCTAGAAGTAGTTTCCTGTTATGGGTCTGTGATGTAGTAGGGCCATCACATTTTGTAGATGGAGAACACAGAGTAATAGGTAACCAATCTTTTCCCTCATGTTGGCAAGTGATATAGCCCTGACGTCAACCCACGTCTGACTATGCTTATGACAATACTGCGCAATACACTTGCGCACCTGCCATATAAGAGGATGCTGTATAATAATTAAATGGCAGGATGCACTGTAAGGCTGTCAAGTGATAGGATTTCGTAAATACTAGTCCACAGTATTATGAGGTTTAGTGGCCAGCTTCAGCCTCACCATTTTCCTTCCCAGAGATATCTGTGGTAAATGCATTTCACAAGGCTGGGTCAAGTCCAGAGTTGACCTGTTTGTCCCTGACTGCAGCAGAGGATCCAATTGTCATCTGTACAGTCCAGAGTGGGGTTGACAGTGTCTGATTTAACATTTGTTACATTGAGGGCAGAGGAGTACTGTCAGAGTCTTGATTTGCAATCAATAAAGGCTCGTGGTGACTAACAGATGTGATAACAATCACTCACACAGAATGAATGTACATAACACACGGTGACATCTCTCAACTACTTTAATCGCACTTCTCGCAAACAGCAATCATAACAGGCATCGCTCAACTCAGCGATAATGCCATTTCAATATACATATATACAATACATCAGTTCATGAATGCAATATTACATACCATGCACTCAGTCTTTCTATACTCAAAAGGCTTTCTCTCATCTAGCATCAACTCATACAATCAATACGTGCACTGCTCTCTTTCCACGTCTGTCCAGTCGTACGGTCCAAGGCTGTCTGACTGCTAGCTGCAGTGAGCCCGCGTTGGTCCTGCTTTCTCTTCTCGTGGTCTCCGTGTACCACGCAGACCCTTTCCCTGTTATTGCGTCGTAAGTGTTAATGCAGTTCACAAGCGTACCTGGCCGTCATTGCCAGGCGCTGGTGATGAAGACCCAGGGAAGATTCTGACAAGTACTGACTGCTGATTATAGAGAAGTGTAACTTTTGATGAGATGAGATGATGATATGATTTGTACATGGAGTGAGAAAGAGTTATGAAGCATCACCCTCATTCTCTAATCATGTTTTCATATAATTCATTCACAAAATATGATTAAGATGACTGGAAGGGTTAATCAGGATGCTGTGGTTGACTAAGACATCTTCTACACCTTGCCTGTATCAGCTTGTTCCATAGCACATTACTTGTAATCAAATCTTGTGCTTAATGACCAGGTAGTTGTTCTTTCGTGCAGTCTGCTGAAACAGTCTACACATGTTTACGGAGAAAACACCAAGATCACTAACACATTTTTAGACCTGGCAGTGACAATCATCTGGTTGAGCTGGACATAATTAAATAATTAAGGCCACTGCCTGGATTTGGCAACTGCTTTTTTTTTTTTTTTTTTTTTTACATTTGACTCCATTATAAAGAAGGAGCTTCAGTAGTGAAATGACTAGAATGATTGCCTACCTGCTTGGTGGTAATGTGTTTGAATCCCCTTTGGGATCAGGAGAGGAATAATTTTAACTGAACTGAGTTCCTAGGTCAACCCAGCCTAAAATGAGTACCAGGAAATGTTATGGGAAGTAAAGACAGCCGGCCTGGTATTGACCACAACATCCAAAACTGTTCCACCACCACACTTTCTGTAATAAATAAAACATATCCACAGAACTGACATATCCAGATAACTAACTGGCAGCTCTATCAAGAACCAAAATGAAGTAAATACCTGCATCTGTGTAGCGTTGGAGTAGCCGCCTTGGACAATGGGTATAGAAAAATGTTGCATAAAATCTGGTAATGTGCCAAGCTTTCCAGGGAACACAAAATCAAAGAGAGACCACAATTCTTTCAGGTTGTTCTGTATTGGTGAGCCTGACAGGATGATCCGATGTGGTGTGCGGAACTGATGAACAAAATCAGAAAAATTAAGCTGCAAAAGCATGTATGACCTAGTGCAGCTTCTGAGTAAGCAAAGTTTTGATTATTACACATTAAATTTATTTTGCTTATTTATTTATTTACACATTAATATTATTATCTGTAAAAAGATGTCCTACTGTATTTATACTTTTTTAGGGTTCCCTGAGAGCAAATGTTATGAATGTAATTTTAACACATTTTTGACAAACACACTGATTCAAAACAATGTATTTCCACCAGTTCTTCTGTTTTATGCAGCGATACTTTTCCTGCCAAGGTACTCAAACTTATTTCTCAAGCAAAAAAACGGATTAGCCTAGCAAACTGCATAGTCAACAACAAGACTCCAGACGAGGAAACTTTCTCAAATTACCTGCTTGGAACACAGTGTCACTTTGGCATCAGGATTTCTTATCTTATGGCCTTCATCAAGAATGACATAATGCCAGTTGAACCGTAACACCAGCTCTTGGTGTATCACCAACGTGTTGTAGGATGTGATGAGAATGCCATGACTCTTTGCAATCGAACGCACCAAATCAGACTGTCAATATAAAAATGGTGAATGTGTAAAATGTTTTGACAGCTAGTTAACACATCAAATTTACAAATATAAATTCAATCAGGTGCTGTCTCCACAGTGAAGGTTAGCAGCAATAGATCTCAAACTATTGTTTGTCCCTAGCCTTGATTGTACATTTTGTCAGACTACTTTTCATCCATCCATTGATACTGTCTTTCCACTTGTCTACCTCTGGTTCCCTTGCCTTCAACCTTATTCTCGCATATGGTTTTTATAAGAGCGTTATGTCTTTTAACATGGCCGAAATATTTCACTTGCCTTTATTAATTTCTTTCATCAACTCTTTTCATTCCAAGTTTTTCTAGAACTGCTGTGTTTGATTGTTTTTGTTTCCATGAAATACAACATATACAAATATAAAATGTAGAGATAATATGGTAGCAGATACTGCCATTATAGCATCATGTGAATAACATGTCACACTAATTTCTTATAGATGTTTCCTTCCTAACATACCCAACCTCCAAGTGTGTTGAAGCAATCCTACAACATTGTTTCACACTTTTAACCTAGATAGAACACAGCAAGCCACTATTTAAAGGCAAAACAGTAAACAATGAAAGTATCTATTTTTGTGTGGCAAGATACGGATGTGAATCATGAACCTTTTCACAAATACTGAAGAGAAAAATTGAGGCTTTGGAATTTAATGGCTACAGCAATATTCTTAGAAAACCACAGATGAAGAAGAAATAAATCCTGACATTCTAAAAGATCTGAACACAGAAAGAAAAAAACTGGTTCAAAAATAGTATCATGTTTAGGAAACTATGATACTTTGGTCACATCAAACATGACAATGGTTTAAAAAAAACAGTAACGGAAGGTACAGTTCCTGGAAGACAATACAGGGACTGATGGTGGACACAGAACATTACAGACATATTTGTCATAAACATGCATGAGGCTGGGAACCTGGCAAATGATCAGGAGTCGTTTCAGCAGGATGTTTTGCAAAAGAATTGCTATATGATAATGATGCTGAGTATAAGAAACTAATCACAGAAGAAGCAATCCCTTAGCCAGGTCCTACATATCTGCCACTAGGCAAATGAAACTTGGACCCTCACTAGATTATAGTCTATTGCTATTTATTGTAGATAATAATGTTATGGGGTATATTAACTTACTATGTTTTAAATTATACATTTCTTTCTCTAATAATGATTTTATCTGAATAATACAAGCGACTAAAGCGAAAACCTCCTTTCACACACCTTGAGGCACATGGTGTTGGTCTATACCAATCAGCACCGAGTAGGTGATGTAGTCAACAACATGTCGGCCATCTTTATTTCCAAGGACATTTCCAATTCCCCATTTTAGGATGGGTGAACCTGGAAGCTCAAGTGAACTTTTGAAATCTATCTTGATGGGGATTCAAACACAAGACCACTAGACCTGCAGGCAAACGTGCTAGTCACTACATTACCACAGCTTCCTTGTCTTAATAAATCATGTTTTAAACATTATCCACCAGTGCTTTCAGTTTCATCAACAATCAACAGTTTCAAATAAAATTCAGAATTAAATGTGTATTAAAACAGCGTGCATGCACAACTAATTATCTTATTAAGTAGCAACCTTGCTTTTACTATAGTTACACAGTTGTAGTCCTGGGCCTGATACTAGATTACGATCACAATTCAACAATATGAAACATGGTCTTCACATCAAGCCAATGTCAAATAAACTGAAATTGATGCCAACAAATGCTGTGCATTTTCAACACTACTGTTTGGCGTGAGAAGATGGACCTCGAAAAATACTAAAAACCATAATTGAGGACAAAAACAGTCAGAGGAAGTCAAAGATATAAATGAACAGACAACATCAAAATATGATCAGTATACAGCCTAGCAGAATGTACAATGAAGGCTGAGGGCATAAATTATAGAACATCCAAACTGCCAATATTTAATGCAAAATCAATATTGGATGATGATCATGAGAAACAAGCACATATTCATTTTCTACACATCTGTTACTTCTTATGTTAGGTTTTCTTACTGTCTAAACTACCGCAAATATTCAACCATTATCATTCATGTTCCAAGTAGGCTTTAACTAAGAACTCTTGACCAAACTTACCTCTGAACCCGTGAACGATCCAGAAGAGTGTAGAATGGCAACCCGGAAATCTGGCCACCATTTATGAAACTCTTTTAGCCATTGATGCATCACTGTAGTGGGACATATGATGATGGTGGGACCTAGACCTTTATAGCTGAGGAGCACAATGGTTGAAAACAAACATGAAAATAAAACTGTTTGTATTTGCAGCGCCCTCACTCCACCCTTTTCTCTCTCTATACATGTGTGTGTATGTGAGACAGACAGACAGACAGACAGACTGACAGACAGATAGACAGACAGAGACAGACAGACAGACAGAGATGAGTTAAAAATTAGTTGCATGTCCTTTACAGGAGGTTGTAATCAACTTTGCTGACAGTTCACTTTCATACAACAACTGATAGCATGCATTAGTGTTTCTTCTTCTTCGTTCATCCGGAGTTTTTTTCCGGACGTGATTGCGTTGTGCCTGTTTACAGCAGAGCTGCGTTCTTGCGCCGTTAGGCCGACACATCCGACTTCTGCGGGCATTTGTTGACCGGGTTAACCTTCCCGGGGGTTTAATAGCATTTTATTTACAACAGAACTTCAAATAGCCACATGAATAATTTCATCAAGTGTATTTATCTGTGAAATGAAACAAAGAGGGATGTGTCAGTATGTGTACTGTATACATGCCTGTATGTGAATGTATGCGTGCACACACATATGTGCATGCACACTCACCAACAAACACACTGGTGTGCACAAGTGTAATGAAATATATTTAAAGGTAATACACAAATAATTACAAACAGTTTACTCACGGAAAGTTCACATTCCTCACATTGCTGGTCTTCAATGCAGCCAGGAATGAAATTGTCTGAATGGTTTTACCCAGACCCATCTCATCTCCCACAATTCCTCCTGCCTGCTGACAATGCAACTCCCACAGCCAGCGAACCCCAGTTTTCTGGTAACTAAACAAGACGACTAGTCAGGGGTAGTACACACCAACAGAACATGCAATGGATGAATCACCAACAAAAGAGAAGTAGAAGGTAAGCTTTACTTCTACATGATCACAAGTGACAGAATGGACACTGCCTTCATCAGCACAGAAAAAAGAAACACAAACTGACACAACTACATGAAAAACACAACAAGAAAATAAATATAAAAGTTACTTATCTGTATCCTTGTTGTGGACTGGACATGTCTTTAATTGGATCCGCAGGTATGATTCCAATAAAATAAATGAACTGGATGTGTGGTTGGGGGGGGGGGGGGGTGTCAACAATGGGCTTAAGGTAATAACCAACAGAACATGCACAACAATATGCTTCTAATAGACAGAAGTGGCCTCCCCATCTAGCACACTTTGTAATCTCTTTATTTTCTTTGGTGGCATAACTAGTGCTTGCCAGTCAAGACAGTGGTCCGGGTTTAATCCCCATAAAAGGCAATATTATTTTATTCTGATCAGTACAGCTCTGGGGTCGACCCATCCTAATAAAAATGGGTAGCAGGAAATTTTCTGAGAATTGTCTGGGAATAAATGGTGATGAGGAAAGGAACCTTATATCACACCTTATATAACATGACCTAGAATATGTGAAGATCTAACACTTCACAACCAGATGGCAATATGTGTTATGGAACTACTTTTACTATTTTTTTTAGCTTCTTGACATTCTAGGTGCTATTTCGGTCATGATTCCCAAGCAAATTTATTGTTGCACTTTCCATGCTCTTAAAATCTGGCTTAATTCACAAATTTCTTGTCTATTACTTTCAAGGTTTATTCTGTCTGAAGTAATTTACTATATGCACACTGGTTACTTTATACATATCATCAGCAACCACCTTTCTGACTGGGTAGGTGATCATGCTTCTCCACAACTCGCTATCTCCAACAACATGTATCAACCTGTGTGCTGACATCTTTCCATGCCTTGACAATAAGCTGACAAGAATCTTCTTTAATTGTCTTCCTTTCTCTCTCTTTCCATAAATTGTTCCAGTTATGCCAACATGTTTCAGTTTTTCTCTTCTCATGTGGCAAAAATGATGAGGACTGCCTTCTCCTGATATTTGTGATAAATTGTCAGCCTCTTTCAAAAACATAGATTACACATTCTGGTTTTCCATAAAATTTTCAGCTTCTTCTGTAAAACCACACCTCTTAGGCTTCAAGACATTTTTCTGCTTTATTACTAATAGTCCAGGATTCACAGCCATTCATAAAAACTAGTTCTGTGTAACATGCAAGAATCCTTTTTCTAACCTCCAATGACAGGGATCTATTGCAGACGTTCCTCATTTAATAAAATGCAGGTTTTGCTTGTCCTATTCTGTTCTTGCCGGTCTCCCTGGCCTAGGGATTAACATCTTTCTCCGTAACCCCGTATATTCTCGTGAGTAACATAACCTGCGTGAGAATCGGTAGCGGTTCTCATCATGTTGGTAACTAACAGGGTATGTGAGCCAGTCGCTCAGAAAATAATGGCAAACTACTGAGCGTAATCTTGCCTTGTACATCAACAGCAGCTGAAAAATGCTGATGCTGACTGCAACATCCTGTAAGGGATATGCCCCCCCAAAAAAGTATCAGACCTATGGCCAGGATAAATACAATGACTCAGCTGGAAGTCTTTAACCCTAATTCCTTTCAAAGTTCTCTCTGTAGAACTGTACACAGTTCTCCAAGTGGTCCTGCCATTCCTGGAAGCATTTCAGGAAGGCATCTTTGTGAAAGGAGAACAAAGTTCCCCCATGTACCGTACAATGTTATTTTGTGACTCAAATTGGGCCTTTTCAGCGACTTTCTTAGTCTGGGGCACTGCCACAATCACAAGGAGTCAGGTCAGGAGAATGGGGAGCCTGATGACACAGAAGAATATTGTGTTTGGTCAAGAAATGCTGAATCAGATGAGAAGAATGCAGACGAACGGACCTGTGGGTAATGAGAACTTCACGGCTCCATCATTCAACAGATCTACGCATTCGCTGCATCCGATTTTTAAAAAATTATTTCTTGTCTGGTGTGTTTTTGGTCTCTGAACAATACCTGTGAATTTATTTTTCACGCTATTTCAATGTTCTCAAAAGCTTTCCAGCAATTGATATTTTCGAGTACAATGTGCATAAATACCTGGAAGGCTTTCCATCATGGTATAATAGGGGTAAGAATGCAGAACTCATACAGGACTGGTGAACGTGCGAGATGGTGAACCATGACCTCCCATGCTTTTCAACATGGCACATGATGCTGATGATGTATGATGATGATGAATTATGGGATACAAGAAAGAATAAACTTATAAACAAAGATATGATAAAATATGAGATTCTTGTAATATATGAGATTTTGTAGAATGAATTTTTGAAACTTCAAATTGACATTACATTAAGAATGCCACCGTACTTGAATAATTTTTTCCATAGTTTCCTAGGAACTTGAAAACCACCATCAAATTCTGCTTCTGGATCATCATCACTATCAGTATCTTGTCCCTCTTCCAGCTGATCTAACTTCTGTTGCCTATTTGAATAAATAATACATTTGCTTTTATTCACAAACATGAATTTATGCACCATCCACATCATTTAAGACTAATGATAAAGTGTTGGGAACAATATATTTTCACAATAATGCATCAAGAATGAATGGCGTGATATGACAAAGCATAATGTGTAGAAATTACTGAGTAAACTTAATGCTACTAATTAGAGTTGGATCTTTTCCAAGGACATGCTGGTGTGATGGGAAATGAGCAGTCAGATAAATTGGCTGGATCTGCCCTACTGGATGGGGTATTGATGCATGATAAGGCAGGTGTGGTTGGGGCCCTTTGGGATCACATGCACAGTGTAGAAGAACAGATACACTATCATTGTCTGCGGAGAATGGTGCAACAAGGAGTTCTTCTTCTTCTTCTTTCGTTCGCTTTAACAAGGAGTGACCAGGGAATCTGATCGGCACTCAGTTCTCAGAGGAAAGGTCAGATAATCAAATTGCAATTGCTACCAATAGTACTGGGACTATTTGCTGATTGTTGAAGATGAGGACGGGCATGAATGGGAATGCCTGTGTGCTGTGATGTCAGTTCTCGACTCAGTTCAACTGAACTAATTAGTTATGTGAAGCCTTCATGATCCCGATTACTTCCCAGTTACCAGAATCCTGTTTCATGTTGTTCAAGTTAGCAACAGTGTATTTCTTATTTTAATCACCTATTAGTCGGTCCAAAGACCGATGTTGAAGTTGTCTGACCCTGCCAGTCCAGTCTGAACATTGAAGTTCCTGTTTGCCTGTCTGATACATTTGTTTCTTTTTTGTGTCCTTTTTTACTTTCTTAATCACCTTAACATTGCCTGAGAGAAAATCAGAGTTTTGGAACTTAAATGTTTCAGAAAAGTTTGTAGAATATCATGGACCAAGAAGAAGAAACATACTGACTCTCTTCAAGATCTGAACATTGAAGAAAACTGACTCACAAACAGCACAACATCTCCGAAACTGAAATACTTGGGCTATATTAAACGTCAGTGTTCAGGACAGATTTGTAGTGTATGGTTCCTGGACATCTTGGTCATGAAAATGCACGAGGAAGGAGAATTGTCAAAGGATTTAAATCCTTTTAGCAAGCCATGATGAAAGTCATGTTCTGTAAAAGACCTGCGACATGTTAATGACATCTTTAGTTAATAAAACAAATACATTAAATAAGCAAAGAGAAAGAAACAAAATATTCCCAATACGTACTTAAATAGCCTCTTTTGGTATGATTCAGCATCAGCATCATCTTTTTCTTGTCTTATGGACTTGTCCCTTTTGACTTTTGTTCTATGGGGTTCATCCTCATCACTATTTCCTCTGTACTTCGGTAATGGTTTGGGTTTTTTCCTCTTGAGGGAGCCTCTACTGCGTGTGCTCTTCTTTCTTTCACATGTGTTATCATCTTTATCTGAATTATCTATGATCAAATTGGAATGGGTAAAATAAAAATCACAATTATTATGCACAAGTATAGAAATTTGGGATTCTAAAGATATTTGCTAACAAAACAATACAATTAAATGTAGAGAACAAGTTACTGCAGATGACAGGATAAATATTTCTTAAAAAGCTGTTAACAAGATAATAGTACTATAACTTGGTTTTCAATAAAACTATCATTACAAATTAGTTTTATGTCACCTAAAGAACATCAGTAACACACAGACACACAAAACATGGCACAAATATTCCTTACATTAATAACGCAATACACATCTTGAAAATTACAACAAAACCAAATAACAAACCAATAAGGTAAGAGAAATCATAAGTGCAGCAATGTATATGCTCCATGCGGTGTTAAAGGGATACCATAATGTTAATTTCAGATGAAACGTATGGTTGTGTGACATGTAGAGGCTGGATGTGACTGCAATGTCCTGCAAAGGACATGCAATTTTTTGCTGACATGTTAAAAAATACTTCATACCAATCTTCATATTGAATGACCTCATATTTCATAAAACATACAGAAGGCCTGCAAATGTGGTACAATGACCTGACTGGCACCTTGCCGTCTTGACTGATGATAGTTTGTAAAATGGAGTTATACTGCTCCATAAGGCAAAGCCCGGGCTGAATTTAGACACCATGTGTTGCTCATGCAGCATGATCCCTCTCTTTCGCCTGTCTAGTTTACTCCAGAGGAAAGAAATACCAATATGCCTGGAACAAGACAAGCTGCAGAAGCTGCCGGATCAGCAAAGCAATGCCTCAACTGTCCGCCTGTCGGAGCTTCGATCCTAGACCAGTTCCCAACTAAGCCTTAGAGCCTGGTCTGCCCTGCAATGACATTTAGTCTTTAGGTTGCATTTCCTCACACAAGGATAAGGTTTGTACCCTCCCAATTGCGCTCCTCCTCCTGAAGCCGCTGACATAATGTGAGGTGTCGGGTTTGGTAAGTGCCACCCAACATTCGGCGCTAACGGAAGCAGGTAATACCGTCTACTGTCATACAGTAGCTCAGTCTTATCTGACTAAGACCTGACAGGCACTATGACAGACTGTGGTGAACCATGGAAAATAGCAATTATTTGCTTCATACGAACATAATTATTCTCTATAAAAGTAGTGATCTGCACAAACACTGGTTGATATCCATCATCATCATCATCATCATCAGGTTAGCCATTTTGAATACTGATACTGAAGTCATCAGATAATGCCTCTCTACTTACCCCTGTTCTCAATATTTCTTGTAAGCTCTGTACAAATATGAACTCTGCTGTTCTTGTAAGATGTACTGTTTCTTGTATGCACCCAGAAATACTGGACCAGCTGGCAAATAATGTACCAAAACAAACAGGAAGAAGCCTGAACAAGTCTGATATAATCTATACAGTATGGACTCAGCTGACAGACTACTGAAGAGACTATGATGCTATCGCAACAACACAAATAGGGAGTGAAGTCTGTCGATACCGCCTTCAAGGTTAAGAGGGGAGAGATAAGCCACTCCTCATGGGAACAGTGAACATTGAGATGGATGCTGCACTGGTGGACTGAGCATGTATGGGAATACTCAACATTAAATTACATTGTTCAACATAAATTGTTTCTTGAATGTTCTCTTTTTATTTTCCTCTTCTTATATGTATACTTCTTAATACTTTAGAATCACAAATATAATGTAACATAACATACAGTATATTCCTAGTTCTCCAAAATATGCACTAAAAATGACTTCAGCATGATTTTCCTTTTATACCTGCATATTCCTCATCATCTGAAAACTCTTCCTGTAATTCATCTTTGCTTGGCTGGTATTCATCTTCATCATCTTCAATCGCCTTCTCATCCCTGATTATGAATACGAAAACAATACTAACAGTTTGTAATCACAAAATACAACAGAAAAAAATAACACTTCAAAAGTTACTTAATAACATGTCTTTCAATCTGAGCATTTTGTTTCAGTTTTCTTTCTCAGCAGGTGTGTTAGCGAAGCTGGTAGCAAACTGTGCTGATAATGTTATGAGCATGGTTGGATGTGAAAGTGAGGGAATGATTGGCCACCTAGTCCTCTGTGCATTCACGCCTATTATTATTATTATTGTGTTATTTTATTTATGGCCCTATCAGATCATAGGCCTATAGCAAGAAATTGCTTTGGGAGAGATTTTTTTTTCCATTCTCAGTTTCATCTTTTAATTACACCATGAATAAGTGCAGACAGTATTGATGTCTGAATGATTTTCCAGCAGACATTATTTAAAAACAACGGTAAAAGACCATGTTTCCATGTCATCATGATGTACTGGCAGTTTAAACATGTGGAAAACACAAATTGTAGGTTACCTTCACAAAACTACAATTTTAAAAAATCAGATGGCGTGCGGAGATAAGCCTTCATCAGCAAATAACAACAAGACACGCCACAACACCAAAGGCAAAAATAAAATTTAATGTAGTTACTTCAGTCTCATTTCAATTTTGTATATGTTGATGTGGTTTTGTTTTTTGTTCTTGTTTGATGATGAAGGCTTTTCACAAAATGTCCCTTTTTTTATTGTAATTTTGTAAAGTTAACCTACACAAGCCTTCAACAACAAACAAAAGCCTAAAACAAAAGCACAACATTAAAAACAAGGAAATGACTTTATATGATTACTGTAATCTCATTTTCACTTTTTGCGTGTTGTTGTTTTCTTGTTTGTTGTTGCGGCTGAAGGATTTTCACTGCAACGTCCTCCGCTTTTTGTAAAGTTAACCCACCATATTTAGAATAATTGTTTAATTTGCTGTGAGTAATTTCCTAATCTTTTATCCCCACAAGACAGCCAATTTTCAAACACTAGATTTTTTCAATGAATCACCTGTTTAAAATTTACATTAACATTATTTTTTGAGTATTAGTTTTTCACAAAAAATAACGAATTCTAACTTTAGATACAAACAAAGTCTATGAACATTAATAACTGCTTAATATTTCCTTCCCCCACCCCTAACATATCCCTTTTTGTTTTCATCCTGTATTTTGTCAATTTACTTGTAACAGAAAAATATTACACATTATTTATCAAAGACTAAACAGTTCCATTAATCATGTCTTAATTTCTTTAACAATGAGATCACAGAGAAGGACTAGGGAGATTCAACTATGTTATTTCTTGCATTAAATGTGTCTACATTTCAGTAAAAAAATTAATAAAACAATTTTTCAATGTGGCAGGGAGAATCTAAACAAATAATTAATTATTAAAGTCACTAAAGTGAATTAAACGCCCTTCAAAGTCTTCTTCGTCACTAATTTGACTACTTTACAATCACAGAGAAGGAATAGACTTTTAACTATGTTATATCATATATTTAAATGTGTTTCATTTTAGTAAAAGCATTAATGAAACCATATTTTAAATCAGACATGTAAATTATAAACAATAAAATTAGTCACTATAGTGAATACATACCTCTCAAATTCTTCATCACCACTAATTTGACCATCTTCTTTGTGCTCAGGCTGACTTTGCAAACCCGTACTTCGCTTTCTTCTTGGCAAACTGTAGCCTTCTTCCTTGTCACTGGTACTCTTATCCTTCACATCAAACATATTTGTCTTTCTAGCCTTTACAGAAGGTGAGCTGGACTTCATTTCATGACTTTCTTCAAACTTTGCATTCTTGACCTTGGATGCTGTAGCAGTCTTCTGCTTCAAATATTTATTGAAATCTTTTTGTACTTTTTTCTGATTGGAGACCTTTGCTACAAGCTGCTTTTCAAAATGTGAAAGCTGTATTTGCTTAGATGATGACTGTTGTGCGTTTGCCTTCACAAGTGTACCAAAAGGTGTCATTTCTCCTGTGCGAATCATACGTTCTCGTTCAGTTTCTTTCTTTGGCTTCACACCAACACTGAATGCCTCATCAACTGTGCTTGCACCAGCTGTGAAGAGGTAACACAGATAACTCTGAGATTTAATCATGTAAATTATGTGAGATTTCATGAGGGCTTAAAATGAAAACCTTAAATGTTTTTGTGTATGTGTGTGTATGAATATATTCTGAAATAGTAAAGAACAAATGTATAATTGTTCTATGTAGTCACCACTGCATTCAATGCAAGTCCCCCAGGACTGATAAAGTGCTTGGATTCCTGTATAACCACTCATGCATCACCTACTGTACCTCTTTATTGGACCGAAAAGTTTTGAAACTTCTTACTCCACTCATACACTTGCTGGACTGACAGGACATGCATCACCATACTGGACTTCCACTCGTCAATGAATTTCTATAGGTTCACACCTTCACTGATAAAAAACGGATAATAGAATGCTGCTCCTCTTTTATGTGTCCATCTTTAAACTGTCCTTATGATGTCATAGTGTTCATCTGCACCGTAATGTCACATACTCTACCAGACCGCCGTACCGATTTTTCGGTAAATTTCCGAATCTGCCGCTATACCGCTGTACCTAATTTTCAGTCCTTTGCCTAGTAACGTGAAAAAAATGCATCACAAACTAAAAATAACCAACCAATTGTTAAAATCAAGAATACGTTTCCATTTCAAGTGACACAGACAGTGAGAGCTCGAGTGATGAGGAGAATCTTGAACCTTATAGATCTAGAGCTAAATCAATAGTAAGAGAAGGGGGGCATACAAAGACAATCCATGCAAGAAGGTGAAGAGCAACATCTGATGCTCACTTTGCAAGAAGTACCTCTGTGTGAAACAAGGCTCATCCTGCTGAATGGATTGGTACACAAAGGTGCAATATTGGTGCTAGATGAAAGGTAGACCTATTTTCTACAATGTCTCCAAGTTCCATCTTATTCTAACTACTTGTTTGCATGTAACTAAAATTTTCCAATATCATGTTGTTTTTTTCTCTTTAATGCTCAAGAGCCCAGGTATAGGGGACAGTTAGATTCAGGGCCTCAGGTCTGGTAGGGTTAACACTCATGACATCCTTAACAACAATATTGACAGGTTACAAGACAATGTCATGGTTATTGTAATTTTTATCACACTTTTAAGGTTATAATTTGAAGCCCTTTCTATGAAAACTTAGTTAAACAAATGTAAAGAAATTTGAGAATATCTATATCTATAAAAATCGTTGTATGTATGTATGTATGGATGTATGTGGATCCGTCCTTTATGCGTTCGCGAACGGTCCATCCGATTGAGATGAAATTTTCTACACGTTTTCCTTTCATTCCTGTGCAACCAACTGTCATAGTTTTATCTATCAGCTATCAGCTATTACCTTCCTAAAATTTAATTTTGTAATTACATGACTGAACATAAGAAAATATAAAAAAATATTAAAAAAGGGATATAACTTTTAGTAGCATTGTTATATCTTAAGTTAAGTCCCCTGGCTATAGATATCTATATGAATTAAATGAGATGCTCCCCACCAGGGACTGGGTGCAGCCGGGCCAGGTCAGACAGACAGATAGACAGACAGATAGACAGACTGACAGACAGACAGATAGTCGGGAACGGGAGCCAAGTTTACTTTAGATAGATCTCTTCCAATCATATTTTCTATCTATTCTTCTATTCTATCTATATTTTGTTGTTATGTTCGGGCCGAACATAGATAGATAGATAGATAGATAGATAGATAGATAGATAGATAGATAGATAGATAGATAGATAGATAGATAGATAGATAGATCGGGAACGGGAGCTTATATGACTACTTATATGAATTAAATGAGATGCTCCCCACCAGGGCCTGGGCGAAGTCGGGCCGGGTCGGACAGACAGACAGACAGACAGACAGATAGTCGGGAACGGGAGCTTATATGACTACTTATATGAATTAAATGAGATGCTCCCCATCAGGGTCTGGGCGAAGCCGGGCCGGGTCAGACAGACAGATAGACAGACAGACAAACAGACAGACAGACAGATAGATAGTCGGGAACGGGAGCTTATATGACTACTTATATGAATTAAATGAGATGCTCCCCACCAGGAGCTGGGCGAAGCCGGGCCGGGTCAGACAGACAGACAGACAAGCAGACAGACAGACAGACAGATAGATAGATACATACATACATACATACATAGATACATAGATAGATCCCCGCCAGAGCCTGGGCGAAGCCGGGCCGGGCAGCTAGTCTATATCTATCAAAGAGACTGTATGTGGCTGGCTATGTATTGGATGGGTTCAATAACGGTACATCCGATTGAGATGAAATTTTCTACACGTCTTCCTTTCATTCCTGTGCAACCGACTGTAATAGTTTCTTAGTGTAAAATCGGCTACTTACTTAATAACATTTAATATTTCATTATATAATTTCTATATAGCAGGGGGACTTCACTCTAGAAAAGTTATTTCAAGGGGCATAACTTTTAATAAAATTTTTATATACTTTATAGTCATATTGTTGGACTTACTTGCACTATTGTTAAACTCTTTCTCTATAGTTATTTAGAGGCATATGAGTTATAATAAATAATGATATAATCTTTAAGGCATTTTCAAAGTTTTCATAAAAATAATGCATAATGCATAACATTGTAACCCATCTTTTTCTGCTTAAGGAAGTTATCTACGGTCATGTAGGTGATTAAAAACAGTTTTCATTAAAAATAATGGATGGTGTGTGGAAGGACATTCTTTTAAGTTACTGTGCGCCAGGAGCTGGGCGAAACCACGCCGGGTCAGATAGATAGACAGACAGACAGACAGATAGTCGGGAACGGGAGCTTATTTGACTACTTATATGAATTAAATGAGATGCTCCCACCAGGGACTGGGTGAAGCCGGGCCGGCTCAGACAGACAGACAGACAGACAGACAGACAGACAGACAGACAGCAGATAGTCGGGAACGGGAGCTTATATGACTACGTATATGAATTAAATGAGATGCTCCCCACCAGGGACTGGGTGAAGCCGGGCCGGGTCAGACAGACAGACAGATAGACGGACAGACAGACAGATAGTCGGGAACGGGAGCTTATATGACTACTTATATGAATTAAATGAGATGCTCCCCACCAGGGACTGGGTGAAGCCGGGCCGGGTCAGACAGACAGACAGATAGACAGACAGACAGATAGTCGGGAACGGGAGCTTATATGACTACTTATATGAATTAAATGAGATGCTCCCCACCAGGGACTGGGTGAAGCCGGGCCGGGCCGGGTCAGCCAGCCAGACAGACAGACAGACAAACAAGCAGACAGACAGACTGATAGATAGATAGATCCCCTCCAGGGCCTGGGCGAAGCCGGGCCGGGTCAGCTAGTTCTATATAAAAATGTTACACTAAAACTGAATGCTCCTTCAAGGGTGTTTGAACTAGCTGTGAAGAAGAAACACAGATCACTTTGAGATTTGATAATGTAAATTTCATGAGACATGAACACTAATCCAGCAACTGTTTAAAAAAACATCAGAGCATTGGAAATTAAATATTACAGATGGATGCTGAAAATATCTTAGGCATAATTATAAACAATCAACATCACTGTTTTTATGGGATAAGCCTATAAACATTGGTATGACCAAGCAAAAATCGAAGGGTGTGGATTGCACCTGTCCATGTTAGTCGCTATAGTCTGTCCAGAAATGAATGCCTTGATTTACGATCAATTATTTTGAAAACTGTCTGTTGCATCATTATGAAATTTTTCCTGCTGTCTTATATTTACCCCCACTCAAGAAATATGTCTTTGATAGGTCCAAAAGCAACTTAAATCATGGAAAGCGGTGACATTTCTTTGATGTTTTGGTGAAAAACTAGTGATTTCTTGCTAACAAACTTGTTTTACAGTAATGCCCCGTTCAACTACGCAAGGCTCTTGTCATAAGGCCAATCCCATGTCCCACGTGAATATTATGGTTCCTGAAAACTTGGAAAGTGAGTAAGTTAGATGACAGAGGACACTGTGTGAAGCAAAGGATTTGTGGAGACACAGTGTTGAATGTGTGCTTTTCTGCCAAGGCAGTCCAGGTTCAATCACCAGGAAATACAGGTTATTTGTTCCTACCAGTACAGCACTGGGGTTGACCCAGCCTAATAAAATGGGTACCAAAAAATATTCAGAATGTTTAGGAAGTTGGCTGGGAAAGAAATTCAATGAGGAAGGGAATTGGCCACCCCAAACTACATTATGTTGCTTAAATAGAATACGTGAAGGCCTAACACTTCACACCCCAATGGCAGTATCTGCTATGGGATAACTGTTACCCATTATTGAATATAACAGCTGGCAAAGCATTTGATGATGAGTATAATCATGGTAATGATGAAATGTTCTTCTGCCAATGTAAACCTTACACATACATCAACCATAGAAAATATACCTTCTTCATCATCTTCTGCCGTCTCTAACTTTGAACGATCAAACCAGGCAAGCTTCTTCTTCACATTTTCACGGCGAACACTGAGGGTTCTCAACTGTTTAACCTGGTAACAGAACAGAAATTGAACATGAAATGAATTCAAGAAAGAAGATATCACAGATGGAATTTAGAAGACACTGATCATATTCTCGAGCAGGTTTGTAAACCAACTCCTAGGGAAGAATAGTTATGTGTGCCTCCTGCTTTCTTCTTCTTTCTGCTGTCCATTTCAGTGTCAGGTTAGGAAGACCTTCCTGGACAAGGATTTTGTCTGAGTTATGTATAAGAGTGTGTTCACTGCTCATACTATTCCACAAATCCACTGCTTCAGAATCTGCCTTTTTCTCTGATTCTTCTATATCTAAATGTCAATGACTTTTGTGATACACTGTTTGGTGGAAGTATCGTCACATGACCAAATCATGTAAAATCCACTGTTGACACTGTACCCATTTGATTTCTGATGTCAGCACTTCTGATTCTGTCATTTCCTGTCATATTTAGTACTCTAAAGAGACCATCCATCCATCATGTGCCATGCCGGTAAGCGTGGGCGGTCATGTTCTGCCATCTCACTCGATAACCAGAGTCGTGGATCTAAAGAGACATGTCATCTCTTTTGCTACAATTCTGCTTTTATTTCTTGGTGTCATTGTCCAGTTATTACAATGGTAGTATAAAGCTGGTGGGCAACACAGTGTTGAACAAAGCTCTTTTTACTTCTATTGACATGTTAGTTCTGCAATATTTGGCGACATATGGCTAATAAGTTCATTTGCCTTCTTGCATATGTGTTCAGGCAGGATTATTTTCACGCAGCCTGCAAACAAAGCTGAAAGTCTATAAAGCAGTTGTATGATCTACACTGCTATATGCTTGTGAAACATGGACTGTTTACCAGCGACATGCTAGGAAATTAAACCACTTCCACACAGTCTGCCTTAGGAAGCTATTGAAGATTAAATGGCAAGACAAGATCCCAGACACTGAAGTTCTAGAAAGAGCATCCATGCCCAGTATACACACTCTACTAATGAAACATCAGATTCACTGGGCTGGTCACTTAACTTGTATGCCAGATCACAGGCTCCCTAAACTATTTTTGTATGGCGAGCTGCGTTGTGGTAAACGCTCCCAAGGCGGCCAGAGGAAACGCTTTAAACACACTCTGTAAGTCTCACTGAAAGCTTTTGGAATTCATCTTGACACCTGGGAGACTGCTGCTAAAGACCGTAATTCATGGCTTACATCATTACATAAGGGTGCAGTCACTTGTGAAGCAACCAGGACTGCAAGAGCTGTGAAGAAAAGTCTGGACAGAAAAACCACTGCAGGAGATCCTCCTCCTGGAAGGTCAAGCATTCTTTGCCCGCATTGTCAAAGAACATTTCGAGCCAAAATAGGCCTCATCAGCCATGTTAGAACTCACGGCTCCATACTTTCAACCCCACTGGATGAAATGAATGGTAATCATCATTCTTGATGGACAAACAACATATGTGTTCAATGTCTGCATTCATTCTTCCATCAGATAAACCCAACCTTCTCTAATACATGAACTCTTTTGAAAAACCTTACACCTTACTGGTTTTCAATGTAGATCTTAGTTTCTATATCTGATCTTGCAATTGTTATGTCTTCAGCTCACAAAGAAACAATTGTTGGTCATGAATGCACTGAACAGGAGATGCAGAAATCAGAACCCCAAGGTGGTAGAAGCAAAGATTAGAGTGTTTACCAGTGAAAACAGAGGAAACAGATATCTTGACTATACAAATGGCTCAGTTGTTCGCCATCAACATATTATATTGGCATTTCTGGCACCCTAATGTAGAAAAACTATCCAGGAAGCTAGTGGGGCTTTTGCCACAATCACAGGCAGTCTAATGATGAGGGTAACGGCAGTAATAACCTGGCTGGAATCACAAGACTACACTGAAGCGGGTGTATTCGCCAATTCATAATTATGCTCTTAAAAGTTGAGGTAGATGCTGTGTGCAGATGAAGGTTGGTGTCAGAAGTGACCTTCATCTTCATGCCAAGACAAGTGGGAGCTGAGTTTGACAAGATGGCTTGGTTGGTCAATATAACAGAAGACCAGCTAATGAACTCAGGAGACATACTCAGTGTCCAGTGAGAAACAAGTAGATGGGAGAAGTTTACTAGGAGTGAAACAGCAGTGTTCAGAATGCAGCAACTAAGAGAGAGGGTTGGTACAGAGCAATCAACCACTCTACACTCATTATAACCACGTGCCATGCTGTTAAGTGCTGGCAGTCTCAGATCACCATCTCACAAGATCACTAGTCTTGGAAAAGGTCAAGGTCTATGTTCTTGTCCTGATTAAACTATGTGGCCAAGCCATTCAGGTGTTGATTCCTTTGCCTTCTCCTTGGGTTTTTCTCCATCAACTTTGTCAGTTACCATTAAATTTTCAAATTTATTTCTCATCATAATGTGCCCTAAATTCTTGACTGTCTACATCAGTATTTCCCAACCTTTTTTGTGCTATGCCCCACCTAAGCCTTTCTAAAATTCTTATGCACCCCCCCCCCCCCCCCCCCCCCCCCCCCCCAAAACATGTGCATCATTTTTAATATTCAAAAATTGAAATGTTCACCAAAGAAACTTGAATTTTTTTTTTTTAGAAGGGCTCACGGTTCCCAGAGGGGCCAGAGCTGTGTTGGGTGAATTTTTTTTGTTTTGTGGGTTGGCGGTTACCCCAGACAAGCTGGTTCCACCGCCTCCCCATTTTTTTGTGTGGACCCTTAGTCTCACTGTGAGCTATTGCCCACAGTGGTCCACCAGGCCCACATCTAAGGTGAAGATATGTGATGGGTTTCTATTTGATCATCCTGGCCCCCGACCAGACCAGGCGCACTACTGGGGGGAGAGCAGCAAATGCACCCGATCCTAGCCAAAGGAACGATAATCGCTAGGAAATTAATGAGCAAACACAGTAAGTAAATTTTCAAAACATATAATGGAGAACTGAAATTCAAGTACAAAATAATTTTAATGAACGATTTTTCTATATTATTTTAATTATTAGTAATTATTTAAATTTAGTGAGATCCTTGCGCTTGAGGCTTGCTGCAAAGAGATTTTATGTCAGGTTCCAATTTAGTTAACTTCAGTCTCAAGTCTCCCTGTTTTGTTATATCCAGCCGATTTCTTCCATTTTCGAATTGCCCCCCTTAACAATTGAATTGCCCCCCTGTGGGGCATGAGCCCCACGTTGGGAAACACTGGTCTAAATCTACTTCCTCTTCTTCTTCTTTCACTTTTTTCTTTCGCTTGAAATTTGTCTATAACTGCAATGTTGTCTCTTGTATGAGCTTAACTGTCCTAATATCTCTAATCAATCTACAGTTTTCATTTGTTTCTTGAAAGACTGTCTCATTAATTGTTCACACAGCTTGTCTGCTTATTGTTCATGTTCCACTTGCTTACAACAGTATAATGGCTTGATAACGCTGAGAAAGCAGCATCCATAGACATGTCTGGAGAGCAATAAAGATAATACTTCAATAACTGATAGCTATGTCAATTTACAAAAAAAAAACAAAAAACACTACAACAGAGATTCATTGGCACCTTTCCGTCTTGACAGACGATAGTTTGGTACATTGTGCTTCAAAAAGGCTTAATAACTGTCATATGGCAATAACTATGATCCATACGATCCATGGCGGTGGCGAGTGTGGCTGGTAAGGCCAATTCTTGCTGCAAATGTTTGCCCACAGTAGGTGCATGTGAAAACATGGTCATTTCCACCATTTTGCACCATCTTACGTCTCTCACGCTCTGTGTGTGCTTTATCTGCAATCATTTTCTCCTTTGTCTTTATTCCATTTCTGATAGTTGCCCTCCATGCAACACGTTCAGCGGCGACGTGCTCCCATTGTGCATTATCAGTGCCTGTATCAATCATGTCCCGCTTACACACATCTTTGTATCGTAGTAGAGGCCGACCCTGAGATCTCCTACCCGTCTGTAATTCACCAAAAAAGATGTCCTTTGGTATTCTACCATCATCCATCCTCCTAACGTGTCCTATCCATCTAAGTCTACGAAGACTGAGCATGGAATACACCGTCACACAACCTGATCTTTCCAATACTTCAGTATTTGTGATTTTGTCTTGCCACTTAATACCAAGTATTCTTCGCAGACACCGCATATGAAAGCTGTTTAAACGTTTCTCTTGGCGTGAGTAAGTTGTCCAGGTTTCACTGCCATAAAGAAGAGTACTAAGGACACAGGCTTGGTAGACGAGGACTTTTGTTTTGGCAGTAAGCTTCCTGTTCTCCCAGACTCTTTTTGCTAACATGTTCATTGTTGTTGCTGCCTTGCCAATCCTGATGTTGATTTCCTGATCGAGGGATAATTTGCTATTTACCTCTGATCCTAGATATGTAAAATGGTCTACTATCTCCAGTTCGGCGTCGTCAATAAGATTGATGGTACACCTATGTGCACCTTGTGACATAATCTGTGTCTTCTTTTTGTTAATTGTTAAACCAAATTCAGAACAAGCATTGGAGAATGCAGATAGTAGATGTTGTAATTCTACCTCAGAGTGGGTCGTAATCGCAGCATCATCCGCAAAAAGCAACTCTCTGATTAGTACCCTGCTAATTTTGGTCTTGGCCTTCAATCTCTGAGCATTATAGAGGCCACCATCTGAGCGTGAGTGAATGTATATACCGTCATCCTGATCACGAAAGGCATATTTCAGTAGAAGTGAAAAGTATATCCCAAAGAGGGTGGGGGCTAGTACACAACCTTGCTTAACTCCACTCTTGATTTCAAACTCTTCTGAAGTTGAGCCATCAAACTTGATTATACCCTTCATGCCTGTGTGGAACGATTCCACAATGGACAGAAGAGTTGGTGGACAGCCAATCTTCTTTAGTGCTTTGAACAGACCCTCACGACTGACCAAATCGAATGCCTTTGTGAGGTCGATGAAGGCAATAAACAGTGGCTGATTTTGTTCCCGGCATTTTCCTTGCATCTGTCGCAATGAGAATATCATATCAATGGTAGACCGGTTCTGACGGAAGCCGCACTGTGATTCGGGGTAGACTTGATCTCCCAGGACTTGAAGTCTGCGCAGAACAATTCTGGCAAATACTTTCCCAACAATACACAGAAGTGAGATACCCCTATAGTTGTTGCAGTCGCTCCGATCTCCCTTGTTCTTGTACAATGTTATGATGTTTGAATCTTTGAAATCCTGTGGGACTTGTCCTTCTCGCCAGCATAGCTCTATTAGCTGGTGGATCTGTAGAGCGAGGGTGTCTTGCCCACTCCTGATAACCTCTATTGGAATCCCATCCTTACCTGGAGCCTTGCCAGATGCAAGCACATTTATAGCACACTTAACTTCTGTTATAGTGGGAAGTGTGTCCAGGTGGTCAAGAGTTGGCAGGGCCTCTATGGCGTTGAGGGCATCATCCGCCAGCTTGGTCTCACTTGAGTAAAGCTCTAAATAGTGCTCGACCCATCTATCCATCTGCTGTTTCTTATCAGTGATGATTTCTCCAGTTAAGACCAGGGATGGAGTTATTGCCTCTCCATAGCACAAAGCCTGGGCTAAAATAAAGAAACCATGTGTTGCCCATGCAGCATGATCCCTCTCTCGGCCTGCCTAGTTCACTCCAGAGGAAAGTTAACACCTATACATCTGGAACAAGACAAGCTGCAGAAGCTGCCGGATCAGCAAAGCAATGCTCTAACTGTCCGCCTGTCGGAGCTTCGATCCTAGACCAGCTGCCAACAACAGAGATAAATATGAATATAATACCTTGTTTTCTTTCTGTTTCCTAATAGATTCAAGTTGTCGCTGAAGATCTCTGTTTCGGTCAGAAACTTCTTCAATGTTAGCCTCTGCTTCATTGGCTCTTTCAAGATCCTTTTTAGCAAGCCTAGCATAAGAGAAATATTTAAATTTATTGCAGCAACTGGTAAAATTAATGGGTCAAGCATTAAAAGATAGCCACAGGTAGGGTAAGGTGATAAAGGAGCCATGGTGGTTAGCAAGTTTACCTGTCAAGACAGTGGTCCCTGTTCAATCCTCACCAAAGGCAGGATTATTTTCTTGGGGAGGTTGACCAGGCTTCATAAAAATGGACACAAGTCAATTTTCAGAATTTTCTGGAGGCTATCTAGCTAGAAAAGGTAATGAGGAAGGGAACAGTCCACCCCTCCATTTTAAGTGCACTTTCTCCTGTATTATCACACTCGACAGACGGTGCAGAGAGCAGAACCCTGCCGCTGTCAATGCAGAGGTTAACGCGCTTATCTATGAACACTCAGATAGCCCCGAAGTGCTCATCTATACAGATGGACCTGTTGTAAAGCAGCAGAGAAGTACGTGGGCATTTACAGCCCGTACAGCGGGCCGAACCGTTCAAGAATCCAGTGGTGCCCACTCTATGACCACGAGCAGCATGACGATGGAGGTGATGGCAGTTACACAGGCTTTCATATGGCTGGAATCATAGCATTATACCAACGTGTGTGTACTAAGTGATTCAATGAGCATGATTCAGAAGGTCGAAGCTGGATCTGTACGTAGACAGTGGAATGAGTCACTGCGGAGTCTGTTGTCCGTAAAGTCACCTTCATCTTCGTCCCGGGACATGCGGGAGTCGAGGGAAATGAACGAGCTGATAAACTGGCTGGCTCTGCACCCCCTGTAGATGGCCAGCCCATGGATCGTGCCGATGTTTTTAACGTCCTAAAAGATATGGCGAGAACAGAGGACTTTGACGTCAGCGATTCCACATCGCTGTCCAGGATGAAAGACTTGGGAGTAAGAATCGGCACAGCCAGACGCGAGAGGTACATCGGGAAAACAAAGCGCCTCATCAACCAACACATAACTGGCACTATTAGCCACCGGACGCTGATGCATATGCTGGGGGGAGGATCTGAGCACCTATGGACATGTCCGGAGTGCAATGAAGATACCCCAACTGATAACTGATAACTGACTGTCCACCCCACCTCATTTAACATGGTCTTGGATGTATAAAAACATAACATTTCCCACCTCAAAAGCAGTATCTGCTATAAAAAGGATCCTTTAATAAGTCTTAAGGTGCAATGAAAGCAGGCACTTTGGGTTAATGGTTCAGACATTACCCTGACAATGCTCAGTTAGACAAGGGTTCAAAGCCAGGTCTTGAAATTTGCTGCAGTAAGAAAAGACTGGCTACCCATTCCTCCATAGAGTCAGGTCTACAAACATGTGGTGGTAATAACACTTCATATACCCACAGTAGGCCCTTTTTAAAGTACATTGGGTACATGGTGCTAGACCCATAGACCGAAAGACCAATCAGTGGGCGAAGTGGTCAGTATCACGCCGGCTGCCTAAACTTCACGAGACATTTTCTGGTATCCATTTTAGACTGAATCAACCAGGGAACCCATGTCAATTTTTAAAATTCCCATCAATGCAAATTTGAACCCATGACTACCAATCCAGCATCTACTGTGGCTCTCAGTATCTGCTATGGGACTACCTATACCTATTGGGTGATGAACCCCTTTGCAACTGCTTTCTCTGCCCCCAAGTTAGAAATGTATGTATTTTTTAAGGGCTCTGTTGATTTAAACTTTAATGCACTGTTACAACTTAATCTTCCAGAGGATTCGCCAACCAAATAACAAACATTTCTTGAGTTTCCTGCCACCTTAATCAGTGTGCAAACTTATAACAAGGATGGTTATATTGATATATAAAGCTATTAAGTGTTTGGGAATATGAAGTTACATAAGCAATAAAGTATTGAAACAGTCCAACTCACAGAATATCATCATTTATAGCTGTCAGCTCCCTCATCAAAACATTCTTGAGTCTAATTTCTTCTTCTCTGGCCAAGGCATGATCAACTTGGTCCATGACACCTAAAACAAACAATTACAACATCAGTACAAGTATCAGTTTTCAAACAAGTCGCCACCTGGCATAAAGCCAAATAAAGTCTCTAACAGCTCTGCAGGTGAGATATTTAAAAGCTGCAAAATATAAGCTTCATCTATCTCAAGAAACAACACACACATTCTAGCTTTATAAACATACATACAAGTGCACATAGGTGCGCACACACATATATATATATATATATATATATATATATATATATATATATATATATATATATATATATATATATATATATATATATATATATATATATATGTGCCACACCAATAAGCATAAGTGATCCTGCTACGCCATCTCAGATGTTTACCATAGCCTCGGACCAGGTGTGTTGCTCTGATTATGCCATGTGGGTAAACCAACCATATATTCATCTCTGCCTTCCTCTTGCTTTTTCCCCCAACAAGAGTGTCAGTTGTCATTATTTTTAATTAATTTCTCCTTATAATGAGTCCAAAAAATCTTGATGTACATGCATATATGTATTTGCGTGTCCGCTTGCATGAAGGCATGTTTGTATAATGTACCCCCTCTGGGTTTGGGACATCTAAGGGGCATTCATTTGAAATCCGTTCGTGCTGCACTGCACATAATTGCGTATGCTGAACATGATCATGTCATAGTCATGTGATAAGTACTTACCAATGAATAAAAGAGCACGTGCTTATCGTCCCATGATGCATAGGTTCTATTTCTGACTGTTGATAAAATGGCAGGGTTTATCCAAAATCCGTCCAAAGAAGCTCAAAGAGCGGTGATTCCATTTCTTTCATTTGAAGGCTGTCGACCAATGGACATTCATTGAAGAATGCAGCCAGCGTATGGTAACAAATGTGTGTCGAAGACAACAGTGACAGACGGGGCACGAATGTTTCGGAAAGGATGTCAGTTCATGACAGATCTTCGACGGCCGGGTCAAACGCATATTGTTGCAGCAGAAAAAAACATCACCAAAATTGATGCAGCAGTACAGATGAACTGTTGTCGAAGCATACGTTCGCTAGCAAAAGAATTTGATGTGTCAATTGGGACAATTCAAAAGGTTGTTCGTAAGAAACTGCAATATTGGATGGTGTGTTCACAGTGGGTACCATGGATATTGACCGACCAACAAAAAGAGGAACGCATGGGATGGTGTTTGAACCACTTGCTGCGTTACAGAGTCAAGGGTGATGCATTTCTCTTCTGCATAGTGGCAGGCAATGAATCATGGTGTCACCACTTTGAGCTGAGCAGCAAAAGAGAGAGCATGCAATGGAAGCATGCTGGATCACCAAAAGCCAAAAAATGCAAGTTACAGGTTTCCGCTGATAAGGTTATGCTGAGCGCATTTTTTTAACATGAAGGGCTATTGTTGGCCGACTTTAAAGAACCTGGTGTCAACATCAACTCTACCCACTACTTGCAAACACTAAGCAAGCTGCAAAAAGCCATCAAGAATAAACAACCCGGCATGCTTTCTCGCGGTGTGATTTTGTTGCACGATAATGCTCATCCGCATGTCGCAAAGATTGTACAGGAAGCATTAGCAAGGATGAAGTGGGAAATTCTGCACCATCCAGCCTATAGTCCTGATTTGTCACCATGTGATTTTCATTTGTTCGGATCTCTAAGCCATTGGAACTGGTTTCAAATGAACGTGCCTAATATATGGCTATGGATCGGGCTATTCAACGTGAATGTTTGAACGACCTCCACCTCCATAATAATAACAGGGCAGGTGCTACTACCTGTCTAGGGAGCTGTAGTGGCTAACATGCTTGCCTGCTAGCTCAGTGGTCATATGCTCAAATCCCTCTGGGGTGAGAAATTGTTTTTACCATTGACCTGAATTGAAGGCCTTAAATAGGTATCAGAAAATCTCCTGGGAAGTAAAACTGGCCACATCATAGTTGATCATATGACCCATCAAGTGCTGATCACTCAAACAAAATATGGGGCTAGCACCATAAACTAATTATGCCTCATGGTATAAAAATAATTCCTTAGTTCTTACTTTCATGTTTGTGTTACCAGGGTCCTTACAAGAAGCACAGAGCAGCAACAATATAACCTACCACGCATGTTGTAACAGGTGACCATGCAAGGTTGATGTGGGGCTGGCTGCCCCATCTCATAGAAAACTTTAGCTGTAAAATCCAACCAATCATGATCAAGTCTACAAAAGGATAGGCTTATTTGATTAAAGATCTATGTTCCACTAGGAGATGGATGGCATCAGAAGCAGACACGACAAAGCAATTCATTCATTCATCATGTGCCATGCCGATAAGCGTGGGCGGTCATGATTCACCATCTCACTCGATCACCAGAGTCATGGATCAGCTCAGTGTTCTTGTCTTGACCATACCACGTGGCTCGACCATACCATGTAGCTAAGCCATCAGGTATTTACTTCTCAGCCTTCCCCTTGGTCTCTTCCCTTCAAATCACAGACTACGCAATATCCCCCATGAGATACTTCCACCTTTAACAAAGCATCCTAAGCTTAATTGTGATTTTTGACAATAAATAATGTCAAGAACCCATGTCACACATTTCTTATCATTGAATGAACATGGAATAGCCGAGGTACAAACCTTGTTCAAACACATCTTGGTTAAAGACTGTTAACCCAAGTTCTTGAAGCTCTGAAGATCCCTGTTCATCTAAAGCACCTTGTGGAATAAGACCAGTGTCAACTCGGAAAGCATCGTTGGTTGTTTTAGCTGCGCTAACATCATTTAATGCACTGTCTTCTTTCCCACTGGAAGTTGATTCCTCTGAGTTGGCTAGCTTGCTGGTATTATAACGCTGCCTTTCCATGATCAACAGCAAGTTTCAGGTCATGTGATGTATATGAAGAAAAAGAATTCTACTCCAAGACTGTTCTCGTCTGAAAAGAGTTGCATAATATAATATAAAAACTGTGTACATTTTATTGATTAATCCAGGTGGCGAAGGAGTTACGGGCGCAGTTTGTAATCCCACATACCATGTTTGAAACAAGCTGCAGGCGATCTGGCAGCAGATCGCTTATAATTGGCAGCAAACTGCCTTGCATTAGTTTTCACACAATGGTATATGTGCCTCATTGTTCAGAAAGTCATGGCAAACTACTGAACGTAAACTTGCCCAGAGATCACAAATAGATTTAAAAAATGCTGAGGTTGACTGCGCGTTCTGTAAAGGACATACAACTAACTTCTTTTAATCTCTTTATCTTCCCCTTCCTCTTCTCCCATCAGTTTTGCCAGTTGTCTCTTAAGTTTTTCAAGTTTATTTCTCCTCATAAATATGACCATATTTTGCTGCTTCAAATTTGCCTTTACCTTGCCAAAGATTCTGCACCATATAATACTGTATTTCATCATCATCTTGTTATCATTTGTGTGTGTGTGCCATAATAATATTTTTCATCATTATATTTTTCATCACTTCCTTAAAAAAATCATCACTTCCTTAATCACAGCCAGTGAGATTATTATTTGCTTTTCATGTTGATCATCATTTCATTTACCACAATCATCATAATTATCGTCTTTATCATAAATTTAATCATCATCATCAATTTTAGCCTTAAGCTTCCTGTTAAGTTTGTGTTAGAATACAACAATTGCGTCATCTTTTTCACCATTCTCTTCTTTTTGGCCACCATCATCTTTCTTGCAATCATCATCATCTTTTTTTTAGCCTAAAGCTTCTCCTAATATTTGTACAATACTCAGAAGTTGGAGTGGATTCACCTGAAGCTAATCCAAATGCAAAAATGAGTCCAGTGCACTTCCCACCAGTGGCAACAAGCAGTAGCACGTGTAAGGACTACGAGTGACTTCAAAGCCAGCGAACACAAATAACAACAGGTCTGTGTTATTGTCCTCATTATGCCATATTGACGAGCCATCCAGACATTTAACTCTTTGATTATGTGGTTGTTTCGGGATTTGAAATTTAAATATTGAGCACAACCCACTACTGGCAACGCCGATCGCATTCTGATATGAACCTAAGGCCTATCCACGTCAATATGCAAGCACTATACTCGAGTTTCGCCCTCATTTGAGCTCGTCAGTAGTGCATATCCCTGACCGGATCCGGAAACAGTCCCGGATCACGCGTGTGAAGCGGGTGTGTAACCACGCGGCACACACTGATTGGGCAATCTTGAGCATAGCCTACGATGGGTAGCGTTGTGATATTCTGTTGTGATAATTTGGTGTGTCCAGTGTGTGCCAGCGTGGTTACACACCCGCTTCACACGCGTGATCCGGGACTGTTTCCGGATCCGGTCAGGGATATGCACTACTGACGAGCTCAAATGAGGGCGAAACTCGAGTATAGTGCTTCCATATTGACGTGGATAGGCCTTAGGTTCATATCAGAATGCGATCGGCGTTGCCAGTAGTGGGTTGTGCTCAATATTTAAATTTAACTCTTTGCCTTCCCCTTGCTCTTTTCCTTCAATTTTGCAAGTTGTCACCAGGTTTTTAAGTTTACTTCTCCTCATTATGTGCCCACAAAATGTTGATTGTCTATGTCTAATTTTTTCTAACCAATTTACAGTTTTTTGTGTGTTGGTCTCGTTAAGGACTGTAATCTTGCCATTTTCCTCAGAAACCATATTTCCACAGCCGTTTGATGTTTCTGAGCTTGTCCACATATTGTTTCAGATACATACAACAGTAAAGGTTTTATATAACACTTCAACACTTTCCCTCGCTGCAATTGATAGCTTTTCATTGGTGAGTATGTATACCATTTTGCAAAAGACTACCTTTGCGTAACAATGTTTTGTTATAATCTCTACAAGGCATCTTCCATGAGATATTATGACTGTTCCAAGATAGTTGTAACCAGCTGCTCACTGTGTAGAATAATTGCATCTACTAAATTCTGTAGATCCTGATCATTGTCTGCAATCATAACTCTTACATTGTTGATGTTATGTCCTTTGATGGTGATTCCCCTCATACGTTCTAAATTTCTCACAATACTTTCACCATATTGAGATTAAAACAAAAGGTCTAGAGATGTTATATGCCCCTATTGTACACCTCTCTAGTATCCAACCAAGCAATTTCAAATTTTATTTTAAACATTTAACTATAATACAGTAATACTAATACTAGGTATGCTAGCCGTGCCGCGACCCGAACTGAAAATGGAAGTGATATACTGCGCCACCCTGGCCTGATCCATTGTGTCCCCAAAAATGGCTGCTGTAAAGATCATTCACGCTTATGACGTCATTCATTCATATATCACGTGACAATAACATACGCCATCTTAGGTTCTGCAGAAAAGGTTAGTCTAACATTCTACGCATGGTGATTAGTTGAAATTATGCTGACTTTTAAATAAAATTAATTATTTGTCAAAATGTAAGTAATTTTATTTTCTAGGGCTTGTTTATTTAATTTTAACGATAGTTTTAGATGTATGTTCGTATTCTGCACCCATTTTTACATATATGTGGAAAGTTTAATCGATTGTGGTCAATTATGGGGGTCAACAAAAATTATTTCTGCTGACATGTTTTGTCTTTGTGAATGGAAATTCAAGATGGCAGCAACAAAATTATCGATCGGAATAGGCTTAAAATGTGTAATTTGAACTACTAAAGTTAAAGAGAATACAAGATTATTAATAATATATTTGTATACTTGTACTATGTTTATATCATTTAACATAACGGAATGTATATTTGAGGTCAGTTTTCATATCAGTCTATGACCCGTTTGAGACAATCTTGCAAGGACTGGTAGCATGGAGATAATGGGCCACACTGAAGAGTTCCAAAGTCATGGCAATCACGTCAATATTTTAGCTTGAGACACCTTCAAAAAAATTTGAATATCTCCACTTAGAACTGACATACAGGCATCATTGAGGTACCATTAGATTTGGTTTTTCAAGGCCTACCTATGTGGTCTCCTTATTAAATACTCAATTTTAAAATCATGATAGTTCCTACTACTAATACCTAGCAGGAGATCTCCGACACAATTTTACAATATGACATTGAGCCCCTGCCTTTCACATAGTTGTTCTTTATGGAGTCTGTTGTGAACCTATGAAAAATTATTATTTTTATATAACTAATGAAGTATATACCTAGTGAAGATCAGTATGGTTTTATGGAAGGAAAGGGTACAAACAATGCAATATTTATATTACGAACACTAATAGAAAGATCAATAGAGAAACAGAGAGACATATATTTATGCTTCATAGATTATACTAAGGCATTTGATAAAGTAAAACATGATGAGCTGATTAAAATGTTGGAAGATATCAACATTGATGGGAAAAATTTAAGAATAATAAAGAATATATACTGGAACCAAGTAGCAGCAATTAAAGTGGGAAATAAAGAGGGTAGTTACGAACACATAAAGCTAGGAGTACGACAGGGGTGTGTCTAGTCACCCGATCTCTTCTCCCTGTATAGCGAAGTAATAATGAGAGAGATCAAAGAGAAGCCAGGAATACTAATCGGAGGATATAATATAAACAATATACGCTATGCAGATGACACAGTATTGGTGGCGGATAATGCAACAGACCCACAACAATTGTTGGACAGTGTAGTAACAGAGAGTGCACAGAAAGGACTGTCCTTGAATATCAAGAAAACAGTAACAATGGTGATATCAAAGAAAATGGGGACACCAAAATGTGACATAGAAATAGAAGGGGAAATTCTCAACCAAGTGGATAATTTTAAATACCTAGGGGCACTTATAACATCAGATGGAAGATGTACAAAAGAGATTAAGAGCAGAATAGGGCAGGCAAAGACAGCATTTCAGAAAATGAAGAGTATCTTATGCAATAAGTCGCTATCAATGAATGTAAGAAAGAGAGTGCTAAAATGCTATATAGAACCAGTTTTGCTGTATGGCAGCGAATCTTGGAATGTAAATGAACAAATTAGGAAGAACTTAGAAGCAACAGAGATGTGGTTTTTAAGACGAATGTTGCGAATTCCTTGGACTGCCAGAGTAACTAACAACGATTGCCTGAAAGAGGCTAATGAAACTAGAACACTATATACAACAATAAGAAAGAGACAAACATCTTTCTTTGGTCATGTGATGAGAAGAGAGGCATTAGAGAACATCGTGACAACTGGAAAGATCGAGGGGAAGAAAGGCAGAGGCAGACCAAGAGAAATGATGCTGGACAGACTGAGACGGTGGCATGGAGGAATATCATCAGCAGAGTTGATCCAGAACACCAGGGACCGAGATCTGTGGAGAGCCATGAACACCTACGCCAGCCGGCACAGCACTTGATGATGATGATATACCTAATCTACTTAGCTTACTAAGCTACTTAGCTTACTTTGTTTTTGTAAGGGTGGGAGAATTTTTATTTTTTTAGCATATCCTTTTTTACAGGACTTAGCTGTCAACACCAGCATCTTTCAGCTGTATGTTGATCTCTTGGCAAGATTACGCTCAGTAGTTTGCCATTGCTTTCTGAGCGGCCGGCTCACATACCCCGTAAGTTACCGATGCGATTCGAACCACTGCTGATTTGAACGGTCATCACGTTACCTGACGAGAGTATACGAGATTACGGAGAAAAGTCATAACCTCTAAGCCACGAAGCCGGCTGGGAGAATTAGAATTGACTAAAATTTAGATAGTTGAATGATTCACCACTGGAATACATTTTGTCAAACTCCAGAACAATGCTCCTCTCCTATCTTAAAGTGTAATTATTTTGAACATTTTAATGCGTAAACTTAAGTACCCAGCAGCTTAGAATATAGAATCTTAAAAATTAAACTAGCAAGCATTAGGCTTAGCGTAGACGGTAGATAGTTAAGATAGTTAGTTAGTTAGTCACGGTTCCAACTTCACAGCAACGGGTCATCCCCATTATGCTCCATTCCTGTGCCAGTGAATATCACATAAAACGCTCCCCACTGCCCAATGTGAAAAGTGGAAAAGACAGGAGTCTTGACAAACAACAGCCTGCACAGATACACTGTGCTAATGCCACCGCCAGAATGTCAACACAATAGTCCCCCACGAAACATCCAGTTTATCTCTGATGGGATCGGCAGTCATTTTGCCATCTGGATGTTTCCTAGATGTTCACCCACACAGTCCACGAAAATACAGTTCATCGTCGATGGCAGTGGCAGTCAACCAGATAGTTAAGATAGCAGTAGCCGTAGAGCGCTCTTCTTAGTTTACAGTCAATACTTAATCTTATTTTGTGTATTTATTTGTAAACTTTTCATTTAAAAAGAAAATCAAATTCAGTGTTATTTAAAAAGGACAAATTAATACTTGACACTTATGTAGATATTTGTGTTGTCATGTAGTCGTGAGTGTTTAGTGTAAAAGTAGTAATCATCAATCATCCCAGTCTCTGTTCATCTTCTGCTGATCCATGAAAATGATAAGTAAACATTTTTTCTTTCGTAACTCTGAGCCATGAAGAGCGTAGTTCGATTTCCTTCATTTGCCGGGCGCGCATGCGCTTAACCTGCGTTTCCGTCGCTTCAGATTTGTGAACTTGCAGGAAAATGACCTACGAGCCAGGAAAGTATCCTAAAGAGTACAATCCCAAAGTACACGGGCCATACCACCCTGGCCGTTACTATGGAAAGCGTAAGTGATTATCACACTGATGCTTTTGCGTTTAGAAAGTTTTGATAGAACAGTTACAGTAGTTTGACATTATGATTATACACTTGTGGATCGAACAATCCTGCCTTTCATTCCGGCATTCCACCTTCCAAGTTGAACTCTCTTTGACCTTGTAGTTGACTTTATTTTTTCTTTCAAACACTTGACGACTTGTTATACTAATTTATGCTTTTGCGCAATACCGAATGTAACACAACGGCATTTTTATTTTCTTTCTAACAATTGTAAATCATATCTTGTTTTCACTCAACAAAGCAGATCAGATGGGACCAATATTGGAAAAATTGGTCTAAGATTTTGACAAAAATCCTCAAGACTCAAGCTGCAAAAACTGCTGAAGACAAACTGGAGTGTCCTGGCTATTCATGTTACAATAACCCACCCGGGCAGGGAAGAAATGGGCAGGCTCTAGTGGTCAAGGATAGCTTACATTAAACGATACTGGATATGAGTGGGAGGTGCAGGGAATGCAGATGAAAATTGGAGGATACGGGTGGAACCTATGGGGAGTCTTGCATAAGCGAAGAGAGTTGGTAATGGTTTAAGGCTTCTGAGGATACCCCTGGTACCAGATACCTTATAATATGCGATGGCTAAAACGTCAATGTGCGTGCCATAGAGTGGAACAGGTCTGGTGAGAACAGGGTATTGCTCTCGTGTAAGCCTTGCTTGAGATGGGTATGGTCTGTATAAATGACGGGACACCAACTAGCTAGCAATAAGACCAGGACCAGGTCTGGTGAGAACAGATAGGGTATTGCTCTCGTGTAAGCCTTGCTTGAGATGGGTATGGTCTGTATAAATGACGGGACACCAACTAGGCTAGCAATAAGACCGGGACCCCAGACACTGCCATTAACATGGCACTTGTATCCCAAGAGGCAACATCAGATATACATAAAATGGAGTGTCCTTGGGGACCATGGAAGCGACTACCTCCCTTGTTCTGTACTGATACCTAGGTCCAGCACAGTCAGGGCTATAAGAGCCTGCAAGACATTGTTATGATTGCGACCACTGTTCGCTCATGGAACACCTTAGATCAGAGGGATGGTCTAAAACAAGAATAATCTGAACACAACCACCATGGTGGATACAAGAAGTGGAGTAAAAAGGGAAAAGAGGGCGGCCATAAAGAATTGGCAGAGGGTGCAGAGAGGAGAACAACCAGTTTAGTCGATACAGAATTTGAGGAGGCCGAGAGAATCAAAAGCAAAGAAGCAGGATTTTAACCCTTAAAACCCTACTCGGGCCAATAAGTCGGCCCTTGAGTCGCCATGTTGCTCTATTCAAACAGACGGTGAGGCCGATGATCGGCCTTGTTTGTAAGAACTGATGTGATTGGTTAGCTTTTAATAGTACAGACCAATCAAATGCTTCCTTGCAATCGTCAGCCATTTTAGCCTTTACATGCCGTTTGTAGCGTGATTCAAACGATTGGATATGATTTTGTGCAGTTTTTTCCGAAGTAACCCATTTTTTCGTGGATTTTTGAGTTCTAAAATGGCCAGCTTTGAACCTGAAGACATACTAGCATTGACTAGCTCTGATAGTAGCGATTTTGTCAGTTCAAGACTGTCAGATAATGACTTTAGTGATACAGAAAGTGCCCATGAGGATTTCAACCTCGTGTCCCCGTAGTTTTGTGTATTGGGAATAAAAAGGATCGTTTTATCTATACCCATTCATGGCAATGGCCGGACTAAAAAACATGTCACCAGTTGATAGCCCACCTATTACAAATGTCAATAGGGACTTCATAGTTGTTGTTTATTTAACCATAAGTGTTTAAAATTATTCTAAAGTGGTGTAGGTATTCAATGAGGAAATTTTAGGTGAGTACCATTTTTTAAAAATATTTAGTACCAATTCATACATAGTGGTATGAAATATTTTATTTTTCACAAAATACAAATGAGGTCATCAAATTTGCATAAACATGAACAAACCAACTTCAATCATACACAGAAATAAACTTTACTATATCCTCTTTAAGAATATATATACTTGTATATACCTATATAGGGTTCTAATATTTTTTTTTGAATTTATAAAATTGTCACTTCAGTCATTTCTGTACCCCAAAAAAATGGCTCCGTCTTCTTCAGAGGGAAACCTAAAATTGGCCCAATGTTGTCCCGTCCTAAAAGGGTTAAGTTCCAAGAGCAGAGGCCCAAAAGATAAATGGGAACAGTTTATAAGTGAAGTCGGTAGGAATGTGACATTGGGAAAATTTTTGAAGCCGCATAAACAGATGAACAAAAATGTGCAGCAATGTACACATGGTACAGTATACGATAACAACCGACCTATGACAACTGGCAAGGACAAGGGGGAGGCATTTTTTGCACGATACCTAAAACAGACTGATCAGCAGGACAGGGATACATATGAGACTACAACCTCCAGCATGAGAATAGAGGTGGAAGCAGTAACAGCAGCCTTCTGATGGTTGGAGCAGACCACTGCAACACAGTACAATTATATTCATTACAGACTCAAGGAGTATGCTTAGTAAGGTGGAGAAAGGAATGTTTCATGTAGAATGGCTTGCCTCGCTTCAGAGGTCATAGATTGTGAGAACTGTGTGGATTTTCTGCCCAGGTCGTGTGGGGGAATGAACAGGCTGATTGGAATACACCTCTTGGTGGTAGATTACCTATGGATAGCCACTTTAGTAACTTTTTTCTAAATTGCGTTTTAATTATATAACCTGCATAGTTGGATAGCTCTTGAAAAAACAAATCCAACGGTACCTTATTCAAGTTTGTAGGTAAATTTTAAGCCGAAATAGTTTGTGTGAGTAAGTTTATCCTTTTAAAGGGACATATTGAAGAAAAACGATTTTGTCGAGTTTTGTCAGCCAGTGTAGATAGATGCATTTTGACAAAAGATGTTCCGTTGGAAAGATGAAAAATTATCAATGATTCGGCCCACGCACAGTGATGAAAATTTATACACGAATACTACATTTGACGTTGAATGCAATCACATATTCATTGGCATGCAAATCGCTGTGAATATTCCATGACAATATTAACTAGTCATCGCTGACAAGTTAACGGCTATTTCCGGCCATTGATATATCACATCAGAGCATGCAATTTTCATAATTTTAGTTTGGGATGATCCTCCCGACTTTAATAGTCGATAAATGACAAGATTTACATAAAAATGGACGATACATCTAATAACACATACTAGAACAAACAAAAACATCTACATAAAACGTGATTTGTGGGTCTACTTAAGTCTGAAAAAGTCACTCTGTATCTCTGTGTGCAAAACGAATTTCAGAAACACGAGATGTACACACGTAAACTGAGGAGGGAGACACTATATAAAGTAATCAGTCCCCTTTTTAACGTGAACTTGAAATAATCGGGAAATTTAACATCATGAGTACTCTAAACCTACTTAAATCAGAGACACCAAAAATAGTTTCCCGAACAAACCCGCAGATATATTTCCGTTAAAATGCGGCAATCTGTACCGTAGTGGCTACCTATGGACAAGGGAGAGGCGGTCACGCGCCTGTGGGACCAGGTGGAGAAAGCAGTGGAGTAGACTGAGCACCAGTTTGTGGAGAGAATGATATGGTGGGGGGTCGGCACGAACTCTGAAGGAAGTCACGAAGAAGGAACGTGGCAACGAAGATAAATGGGAGCGATAGAGGCCGTGGCTGGGGGAGAAGCTGGCTCCCCACGACCACAGGTGCAAAGGTAGTGTGAGGGCACAAGCATCGGTTGCACAGGATCTCCTCACTGAGGGAGTGGAGGCTTGAGAGTGAACAAGTTCACAGCTAAGGGACAAGGATAACGAAATCGACCGAACATTTTGCACGGCAGGGAAAAGATGCCCGGAGTCATGACCCGGACAAGCCTGCCCCTAGAGAATGTCAAGTAGGTAAAAGGGCCGAAATATTTCGGGAAGGGGGACTACTTCTGATGATCAGAAGTGCCCTGCTGTGTTTGCTCCGCGGCAGAGTTTTTATCACTGAAGAAAAGATGTCTTGTCCGCTGTGAGACAGATTTTAACCAGCTGTGTCATGTCATTTAGAAAAGAAAATGCAACTGAATACATATACACAAATACTTCTTCTTGCATCCGTTCTATGTTTAATCAACAGAAAAGTTCTTGTGATGTAATGATTTATTGATCTAGGACCCTGACATCACAGCATTCCGGGTATTCCCAAAGGCACTCTGTCCCCACCCTCTGCAGCCAACGAAGAGTTCCAACACCAATAGTACCAGTAGCAATCTGATAATATGTCCTTCGAGCATCTGCCAGATCCCCTCGTCACTCCTCGCTGCCTCATTCTTGCCAGACCATGATGATCCATTTTCTCCTCCGGGGTGTACACATGCTCCCACAAGGCCGCAACCACGTCTGCCTTGTCATACATCAGTACTCCACCAAGTTTTGCAGAACCAGCCAATCTGTCCGTCTGTTCATTCCCCAGCACGCTGGCATGCCCCGGAGAAAAGATCCAGGTGATGCTTGCCACCCGTGACCAAAGCGAAGCAAGTCACTCTGCACGAATCATGCCTGTCCTCACCTTCCTCAGCATGCTTTCTGAGGCAGTTACAATCTCGATGTGTGTGTGTATCATATTCTCGATTCAGCAGAAAGCTGCAGTGACTGCCTCCACCTCCATTCAAGATAGATGTTGTGGTATCATATGCCAGGCTCTCCTGCACCAAACGTCGGCCATTAGCTTTTGCTATGAACCCCTGGGCACTTCTCCTACCTCTCGACACCGAACCAACCGTCTTGTAAAAGATTTGTGGAACTGCTTGCTTGCTTGCGTTCATTGGCTTGAGCTCCAATGCAAAGTCCTGTATGTCGGATGAAGGCATCCTGTTGTCCAACATCAGTGTGATGTCATACAGGACCTGAGGTTTGCGTGGAACTCTTTTGTTCCATGTTTTTTAATGCAGTGTGGCGTGCTGTCTCACAAGGCCAGTATTCCTTTCTTAGTTGACTGGTTACATTCTGGATATCATGCTTAATCACACTGCCTGCATGAGCATAGTGATTGATGAGATGAGCATAGTGATTGATGAGTCACTCAGACCAAGCCATTACATGCTTCTGCAGTATGTTACCCCTATTTGAAGCCTTCAAACAATGATCGTCCCTGCGGGTCAAGAGAATGATTGTTGTTGCTAGTCTGGTTCTGTATTCTGGTAGTCTGGATAACTATTTTCATATCTGAAGTCCACACTGAATCAAGCCAGGTCTGCGTATATTAGAATCAGGTGTCACCACACCTACATTATTAACTGGGGTGAAATATGACACTCTGAAGCTGAGGGCAAACAACTGACTTGTTCAGTCAGGCTATTGGCACCCTTGCTTATTGTTTTCTCCTCACAACATATTACCATTTTACATGTGATGTTAATTCCAAGACTGAAATTCAGTTTTGCTATGCTACAGCTGAACCACATACCACTGTTGGTGAATGCACCCTATTATACTGCCACTACTTAGCATGTAAAACTCTTAGAACCCAATGGTATGTTTGGTGCAAGCTCGGCTGATATAACGAGTGCAACATGTTTCTTACGAAGCACATTTTTATTTGAGACTGCCTGTCAATAAGATTCCATCACCCATTAAGATCAGTATGCTGCCCTTGCACATTACTGTACTATTCATGCTGTTGTGTGATGTGATCAGCGTTTTCTGAATTATGTTGGTCCCTTGTATTTTATTTACAAAACCACATTAATGAGCTGAGTGCAGCATGCAGTACATACAGCATGAATATAAAAAGAGCCAAGTTGAAGAAGTGCAAGTTAGCAAATCTTGTCCACAAAATGTACAGATAAATAGTACAGACTGAAACGATTTCAAGAATTTACATAGGAGGTATGATCATGGAGGACAATGAACAGGAGAAATTTAAATCAGATGTCAAAGAGCAAGTGTGCTTATATATCAGCTATTACCCGCAATGAGCTTATAGTTTTGAAAGTTGTATACTATTTTTGTAATTTCAGAATGTTAGAAATGATTTTATTCATATCTTAACATTACAAAGGGTTGAATGATAATTAGTAGAAATGACTTATTTCATTCCTTGGGCATGGAAATGGATGAAACGGGGGAACTGGCAAGAGGTCTTTCCCGGCTGTGAAGAAAGTGATATTCTGCTGAGGACGTACTACAAAATGATGGATATTTTATTTAAGTTCTTCACATATTTATGATTAAATTATGACAGTCCTAACATATAAGATTAAAACTGCATGAATTTTGTCTCATTGTTTTTCTGCAGTTAATTTGTTTATTTCTGTTAGCTGATGTACCATTGAGCGATGTGAAAATCGGCGACCTTGGTGGTTGGATTAGCAGGCGCAAGTTACGTCCATCTGCCATGTGGGGTTCATTACATAGAGGTAAAAGTTTATTTTATGTGAAATTATGTTAAATAAAGATTGATACATCTTTGTTTCTCATTTATGATTCAGTTTTATTTTCATACTGTATTTTAAGTTAAAAAATTAGTTGCATATCCTTACAGGACATCGCAGTCAACCCCACATTTTTTTGCTGTTTGTGATCTCTTGGCAAGTGTACGTTCTGTAGTCTGCAATTGATTTCTGAACGGCCTGCACCCATCCCATTTTAATAAGTGCAAATATCTAATACAGTAGTAATTATTATATTGTGGTTAATTTTATCTTTAAAATTATCATCATATGTGAATGCTTCATACTTTTTGTTTTTTTAAATTCTTATTTGAACTGATTCATCTGATGATCGCTGGTCTCCCTGGTCGAGGCGTTAGCAGCTTTCTCGGTATCCCCAAATACTTTCGTGGTTGACGTGAGCGCACGAGAATTGGAAGTGGTTCGAGTCGCGCCAGTGACTTATGGGAGTATGGAGCCAGTCGCTCAGAAAGCAGTGGCAAACTACTGAGCGTAACCTTGCCAAGAAATCAACAATCATCTGAAAGATGCTGATGTTGACAGCGATGTCCTGTAAAGGATATGCAAAAAAAATCTGATGATCAACATTGTTAGATTCACTGGGGCTAAGTAAGTGGAGTCCTATGTGTTCATGATGGTTGTGCAGACCTGATATAAATACACAACAGATTGTATACAGTGCACAGTTCTTGCTATTTGTTCATGATCTGTATTTTTCTATCATCAGCTTACTGGAGCTGGGCTGCGCGTTGGATGAATACCAAGACTCCAGGATTTGCTCCGATTGGACAGCTAATTATGCTCTCGTCCACATACTACTTTTTTGCACTGTACAAAGACAGGAGTAAGTTTCACATCTTATTGTTATACATAATTACATTTTAGTTAGTGAATCTTTGTTGTCTCTCTTCTGCGCAATAATATGGGGGGAAAGAAGAAATGATCTTCTGCATGTTACTTTTAAAGAAAGGTACACACAGTCTGGACACAGGTCAAGAGAGCAGCTTCACTAGGATGTCCACTGTGAAAGGCTGATGAGCTACTGCTTTACTGTAGATATCCAATGTGCACCAAGCAGCATTTCACTTTACACATTGGTTAGATACTACCATCATCTTGTAGCAGGTCCTTTGCAGCAGTTTGCTCTCCTTTCTTGATCGTTTGACAATTCTCTGGCTTCATGCACCCTAATGTCCTGTGTGTCTGTAATGTCCTCATACCAGTTGACCTCTGACTGTTCTCCATATAGCTGTTCCTCTGTCACTGTTCTTTCCAAGCCACTGTGATGTTTACAATGGTCAAAGTAATTTCGAGAATTTTTTTCATTTCTTTGGCTGAAATTGGCTGTTGTCTCTTATATAAACTTCACTGTCTGAGAAATAATATACTTTGGTTAACTCTTCAGTCTCTTCGTCCATGTCGCATGGTGTTTATCATGTTTGTCTTCAGCCTTCTGTCTTGTGTACTGCCATTAATATTTAATACTGATGATCCTCCAGGTCAATTAAAACTGTCCAGCATCTACTCTCTCTCTCTCTCTGTCTGTCTGTCTCTCTCTCTCTCTCTCTCTCTCTCCTCTCCTCCGCGCCTCCAGGGTCCCTGTTATCATATCGTACTCAAGATTTCCGCCTCTAATGATGTGCCCAATGATGCTAGGAACAGTTCTCTTTGTGTGAGTTAACTCCTTTCAAGTAACTTCATTACACTTTTTATCTGTCCATGGTGTACTCATCATTATTCAATTAAAACCATCTCCTCTTATTATTTCAAGCCTACCTTTTAAGTACAAAGCCATGTGATATTAAGAATTAACGTAGCAACCGCATGGAAAAGAATTAAACACTTATGTGTGAGCAAACAGCAGGTTATGTTTAATGGTGTGAATGGTTGTGGTGTTAAATGGATTACATGGGCTTTAGTTGGTTTTAAGATTGTTACCAGTGTAGGGGGATGATGATGATATGGAGGTAAGGACGTTGCAATCACCTGCAGTATTTATTGGCTATTTATTATTTGTTACAGTTTTATGTTCAGTAGTTTGCCATTGCTTTCTGAATGGCTGACATTCATACAATCAATATCAACGCAAAACCATTTGCTTTCAAATTGCCTACATACTGATTTTATATCCGGTATGTCAGGGAATTGTGTGACTGCATTCACTAATCTCTAAGTATGTGGATTTATTTTTTTTTTGAGTGGTGATTTGAGAATTGGATTTCAAGGCTAATGTATTTGCTGAAATCTTCTTTGTTCTGGTCTAATGTATGAGATCTGAACATTTGTGTGTGGACAATGTGTAATGACAGAAATCCAAATGTTGAAATGATCTCATTGGTTGCGGCATATCTGGCCATGAGTAGCCAGGGACACTGTCAACAGGAAAAGTCAATCCCCACGCACAATTCAATTCAGCACTAGTAGAAGTAGTGTGTGGATTACGCTTGATTTCAAAGCGAGCGAGCACAAAAACATCCTAAGCAGTTCTAAATAAAAAAAGAGCAACATGGACAGTCATGTGGTCATCAGTTGTGGATCGGGTCTGTCTTCTGGTCCTGATTATGCGATATGGCCAAGTCAAGGTAGTTGTTGACTACATCATGTCTTTTCCCTATCTATTTGCCAAATGCCCCTAAGTTTTCAAGTATAGATCAACATTTAAATACGTAATAAGTGGGGGAAAATGGTGCTAGATGAAAAAAGGTTAAAAACAAATGCTTTACTATATACATATATGTGTGTGGGTGGATGGATGGATGTGAAAAGTTCCCAGGGTTTATAACATAAACGGGCTCCTTGGCAGAGGAATGTATAATCCCAGTAGCAAGTTCAAGAGGCAACTGTGGGTGATTTGCCACTTTGCATTGGTCTTCATACAGTGGTATGTGTGTCGTTTATTCAGAAAGTGATGGTAAACTTGCCAAGAAATCACAGCCAGCCAAAAATATGGGGTTGACTATGGCATCCTGTAAAGGATATGCAACTAACTTTTTTTTAGTAACACATCCTATGATGATGCTATGTGCATAACACATAAACTTCTCTCTTCAGTTCAAGACTGTGTTGTTCCACCAGAGTCACTGCCTGTGTATCAACCTAGTTTCAAATATAGAATCAGGTCATTAAAAGTAGTTCACTATCCTGCAAGCTTGTTGAAATTGCCTTGTAGAATGAAGTAGTTACGTTTCATGTGTGATTGTGTGTGTATGTTGATTTAAATATGTATGTGTATTCTTTTCTCCCACAGGCTATCACAAGCACTGCAAGTATCACTGAACTTCGGAAGGAAGAGACTGAAGCATTAGGCACTCTTTTTTTTTTCTGTAGTGTGTTTGTTAGCACATGCTAACTACACTAGATATAAGTTAGACTGGCATTATAAGAGGCTGTTGTCACATTGCTAGTTAAGATAAAGACATCCGTGATATTTGATTGTTGTGCTTGTCCAGGAATGTCTGTGGGTCTGATATTCTAGACATGAGTCATGGAACTGTTAGGGTGATGTTTTAGCTATTACAAATAAATATAAATCAATTATAAAGGTGTTCCAAATTTGTCTTGTCTAGTGCTTTTGTCAAATGATATGGCTGTGTGTTATAATTATAAGGTTCTGTGGTAAGTTGTATGAGTCAATTTTCTGATGGTGTGTAAACCTCAAATGGCCTTAACCCCCTAAGCTGAGCTTTCTACAATAGCCTTTACTCCCCCACTATAATGCATTTAACATGACTCTCTGGTACATCTTTCATGTCTTTGTTTCATTCCTATGTCATTAGCATAGCTTGTATCAGATGCTGCCAAGTGGATATACTTCTTCCAGGCAGAAGTATATCCAGGAGGCACACACAAAAAGATGAATGAGGAAACTACAGGATGCCAAAATGTAGAAACCGGTTTTTCCTACATGCACACATACCTACAATTGATTCTGCCTAAGGATGTGCCTAGAGTATACAGGCCAAAGTATTTAAAATAAACAAGATCAAGATGTATCATAAGAAAAACAAGATTTATTTATGGAAAATTTCATCAACAGTGACAGTAAATCTGACTGACAAGCAGCCTGAGAGTTTAACAGTTAAAGGCATTATCTGGCAACAAGTCATTTTTCTGTCTCACCAAAACATGAAAGTGAACTATATACATCCTCTGTATTTAAACATCAAGTCAATCTTTTTACACACTTTTCATATAACTTCAGATTACGTACTGTATGAACATTAACCTTCTGACCACAAGATTGATCTATGAGATTTCTTTATATACCATAAGCACCTGCTTTGTGGTGCAGTTTTTTTTTTTAAATCACTAAGCATGCTATCACTATGTGAGATGGCACTTGATACTACAGATACCTCAGTCAATTTCTGACAGAATCCTTCATCCTCTTTCCTTTATGCCAGCTCTCAGATTACTAGTGTGCATGTTTCAAATGTGATGTAAAGTGCATTTGGGCAAGTTTTTAAAGTCATGTTTTCTGTAAGTTTGTTTCTAAGCTGCATTACTTCATGTTCTTTCATATTGTTCACCTCAGTATGGGGAATAATAGACTGAATAAATACATGATTGTGTGGACTGAACATTGTCTGCAAGACTGCTCTACACAGCAATTTCAGAAAGATATACTGGCCCGCTTAATACTACACTCGAAGCTGTAGGGAACTCCAAAAGAAGGAAAATGGTCACTGTGAGAACTCGCCGATAGTGCAATCATCAATGATGTGAACTGGAACACATAAACCTCTCTAATACTATAAGGTGGACATACAGCAGAGAGGAGATAGTAAAAGTGATGTTGACACCTTTACTATATATACAGCATAGAATTTGTGCTTTCTTGGACGCTACGGTGCATTCATTTGTGCTAAAAACCTATGATATAACAGTTGTAATCTTGGATACGATTTGGTCATTGTCAAACAGAAATATCCCTGAACTTTTGAATTACTATGAGGACATTCAGACTGGACAATGGCCTGTTTATTTTGATTTAGAATTGCTTAGGAAATGTTAATATGTTCACAAGTTCTAGGTTTCACCCATACTTGAGACAACTAGATGTCTGATCCAGTGCATCAAGATCAGAGGCGAGTATATTGCCTTTGGATTGCTTCTTCTTCTACTGTCCTTTATTAATCATAGGAGCATATACCCTCAACCAATTCACACCAGGCTATCCTATCTCTGTTCTCTTGAGGAATTAAAGTAACAATTCAGCTAAAGTGGGTTCATGTAACAAATGTCTGGGATAGAGTTCAGAAAAACATGTAAGTAAAATCAAGAATCCCTCATACAGACACTGAGGCATACTTGGTATATGGTGCTAGCCCCATATTTATACAGACCAATCAACACTTGCTGGTCTCTCTGGCCGAGGGGTTACACGACATTTCTCCGCAATCCCGATTATCCACGCAGGGTCTCGCAGCGTGCAAGAATTGGAAGGCGGTTTTATCCGCGCTGGTGACTTGCGGGATAATGAGCCGGCCACTAAGAAAGCAATGGCAAACTACTGAGCGTAATCTTGCCAAGAAGTCAACAATCAGCTGAAAGATGTTGACAGCGATGTCCTGTAAAGGATATGCAAAAATTTTTTTTTAAAATCAACATTTGATGGGTGAACTGGTCAATTTCCTGCTGGCCACCTTTATTTCCCAGACTATTTCCGGTACCCAGTTTAGGCTGGCTCAACCTGGGATCCCAGGTCAATTGAAAAATCCACCTCACTGGGGATTTCAACAATTAGCCCTGGGCATGCATGCTAGCCACTGCGTCACCATGGCTCCCATGTTTTGATGCTAGGACAACTCTAAAACAACAGTCCAGAAATCACATCCTACCATAGTTAATCAAGCCTACACGCAAAACTCAGTCCTTTACTACTTTAAACAGTGTGTAAGGGCTACGCTCGAGTTTAAGCGAGCGAACAAAAAGAAGAAGACGACATCCTTCCATAACTGAATATTCAATATGGCCAAATAAGTCGATAAAGCAGTATGCTAACACCTACACAAAGTCCAACATTTCAAAATATAAATATTTCACTCAACTTAATCACATTAATAATTCACATACATTTTAAATACAAGTAACCGTAAGAAACATGAAATAAACACTTACAACAAATATATCAAATTAGTCAATGAAACCACATTATTAATATCTCAGAAAACATTGAATCCATCAACCCACAAATCCCACAGACAATAGCTTATAAAAATAAAGATTTTACATATTCTTTTCAGGACATCACAGTCAACCACTGCATTTTTTTGGCTGTTTGTAATTTCTCTGCAGGTTTGTGCTCAGTAGTTTGTCACTGCTTTCTTAACAATCGGCACTCATACCTGGAAACCAACGCAAGGTTTCTGCTTCCCAGATCATCCACAGCGGTGTTTCGAATGTGGTGTGTGGGATTACGAATTGCATTCAAAACCCCTTCACCACAGAGCTGGCACAAAATAAAGGTAGAATTTTAAAAATAAGTTTAAGTTCCATGGCCAAATGGATAAGCAGCACTCACTCAACTTCCAGTTAGCTCATGGCGACGTAGGGGTTTCTCCCTACACTGGTCAGTTGCACATTAAAAGCTGACTTATCAGAGTGGGTTAGCCTGACAGCAGGGGACACTGATAATAGAGAAAGGTGGTAACAATCAGTCCAGTGTGCACTACACTTGAGATTCAAAGTGAACAAATGAAAAAAAAATAAATGACAATTTTGTCAAAAACAAGTATCTACATACAAACAACCGACGCTATGAACGAAGGAATTAAAACACAGCTCCACATTTGAAACACAGCTGCAGGCATTTTGAAGGCAGACCACCGTGCACTACTTTTCATACAATGGAATGAGTGCCAGTCATTCAGAAAACAATGGCAAACTACTGAATGTAAACTTGCCAAGAAGTCATAATAAAATGCCATTTGACTGCAACGCCCTGTAAAGTATATGCAAGTAACTTTAACATACAGCCATATTTCAACACCAAAGATCAACATTACTACATGTGGTATTATACAAATTCCCCCCACACATTTACAAAAAAAAATGGTTGCCTCTGTTGTATTTACATAACAAATCCCAGATGATGTGATATTCACATGTTTTCTATGACTGTGATCAATGTACACTCTTCTTCATCTGCTCTTTATCCCTCATTGGAATATAGGCCCTCAAGCAAGCCATTCTATCTGATGTTATCTCCTGCAGCTCTCTCCACGTCCTCCCAATATTATTCATCTGATGTTATCTCCTGCAGATCTCTCCACGTCCTCCCAATATTATTCATCTGATGTTATCTCCTGCAGATCTCTCCACGTCCTCCCAATATTATTCATCTGATGTTATCTCCTGCAGATCTCTCCACGTCCTCCCAATATTATTCATCTGATGTTATCTCCTGCAGATCTCTCCACGTCCTCCCAATATTATTCATCTGATGTTATCTCCTGCAGATCTCTCCACGTCCTCCCAATATTATTCATCTGATGTTATCTCCTGCAGATCTCTCCACGTCCTCCCAATATTATTCATCTGATGTTATCTCCTGCAGATCTCTCCACGTCCTCCCAATATTATTCATCTGATGTTATCTCCTGCAGATCTCTCCACGTCCTCCCAATATTATTCATCTGATGTTATCTCCTGCAGATCTCTCCACGTCCTCCCAATATTATTCATCTGATGTTATCTCCTGCAGATCTCTCCACGTCCTCCCAATATTATTCATCTGATGTTATCTCCTGCAGATCTCTCCACGTCCTCCCAATATTATTCCATCTGATGTTATCTCCTGCAGATCTCTCCAACGTCCTCCCAATATTATTCATCTGATGTTATCTCCTGCAGAATCTCTCCACGTCCTCCCCATATTATTCATCTCTGATGTCATCTCCTGCAGATCTCTCCATGTCCTCCCAATATTATTCATCTGCAATTCTCTTCTCCAAGTATTTTAGGTCTTCTACTACTTAGTTTGCCTTGTGAATTCCAGACAAGACAGTGTCTAGTTATTTTGTCTTCATGTTTTCTCAGTATGTGTTCTACCCAGTGCCAGCGCTTTCTCTTGATTCATTGGAATTTGTTGAGTTCTCTCCACGAGCTCCATATTGGTGGTTCTGTCATGTGATTTTATTTCCACTATTCTGTACAGGTACCAATTGGTGAATATTTGTAGTTTATTTGTAATTCTTTTAGTTCTCCAGGTTTCTGACCCACACAGTAGTACTGACTTAACACTAGAGTTAAACATTCTAAGTTTGGGCTAAGTTTAACGTCTTTGACTTCCACTAACTTCCTAGTGCTACAATGTAATTAGATGTAGGAAATTACGGCCTCAACATGCAAAGATAAATGTTAACAACCTTTCAGAATCACTCTGCAAAAGCACTGTTAGAAATTCAGCCCTCCATCTCTCAATGGAGCACCGGCCCTCAAACATGTCAACCCATTTGTAAACCTGATTATGATTGGTCTGATTTTGCAGCTAAAGTTTTCTACTGGATGAGTAGTCAGTCTCAAGCCAGCCCTCCTAGGTCGCCTCTTACAACATGCATGGTCGGTTACAGTGTTACTATTCTTTGCATCCCCTATGCACCCTGGTTACACATTGTTTTTCCCGCGTTTCCATCCTGTTTCAGGATATTGCGGTCAACATCAGCATCTTTCAGCTGTATGTTGATTCCCAGGCTAGGTTACGCGACCGGCTCCATACTCTCATAATTCACTGGCGCGACTCGAACCGCTTCCAATTCTCGTGCACTCACGTCAACCACGAGAGTATTCGGGGGTACGGAGAAAGCTGCAAACTCTCGACCAGGGAGACCGGCCCTGGTTACACATGGGCAAAATTAATTCCTAGATTACTGTTAATATCCTCCAGTTCTGAAGAATTCAGAACTAATGAAAGTATGTAAAACTAATGACTTCTGCAGAACTTCACGGATCTGACAATGATACAGACTGAATCGGCATTAAGGCTATAATACATGATGACCAGTTTCTTTATTTCTATATTGCTTTAAAATAGAAGCCAGATCTGAAGAAAATATATTATTTTTGCTGGAAAGTTCAATAGCAGTACATTATATTGTGACTATTTTTAACAGCAGCTGCAATGGGTGCGAAAGAATTCCTTGTTGCTGTTTGGCCCGCTTACCATAAACAAGTCTGAATTCTGACATTATTTTTTGAATATGTCATGTTACTGAAGCAAATGGCAGGTAGTCTTCAGTTAAACAGGAGTTTTTAAGTTGTAAAGAGATAAAATAAGCTCAAGGTTTGACACCATCTCCACTGTTGAATTTATAAAAATGAGAGAGCTATTGTCTTGTCTCATGTAAGAAGGAGAATGGAACAATTTAGCCAACCATAAAAGCCATGATAGCACAGTGTATAGTCTGCTTTCTTACCATGAAATGGTCTGGCTTAAATCCCCAGTGCTTGCAGGATTATTCTTTCTAACCAGTACAGTCCTGGGCTGGACTTTGTCCCATACAATGGGTACAGGATAATTTTTTGGGAGGGAAAGGCAGAGAAAAGACAAAATAGTGTCCCCTTCCTCATTATGCTGTAGCCAAGAATGCATGGAGACCCTCCATTTCACTTCCCCAAATATCAGTATTTGCCTTGGGACTATTTTTATCTATTTTACTGTTATACTGATATGTCAGTCAACTGGGTGGAAGGGTAGAGGGTATACCCTATCAATGGAGAAGTAAGGCACCTCAGCTAGCCTACATACAGGACACTCTTAGGCATGGAAGAGTACCTGTTAAACCACACATAGAGGATAACATGAAAACAGATGTCAGAGAGCAAGTGATGGACAGTTATTGGTTATGTTCTCAAGTTTGTGTGAGTAGGCAAGAGTCCATGCCACCTGGCGATAGTGATCATGTCTGTCTACAGCCTCCTGACTCATGTACTGCAAATCATTCTTTCTTTTTCTTTCATTCCAATCATTCCTGATAATGATGTCAAACTGTCCAGCACATTCTCTTGGTCTGCCTCTCCTACTCCAACTTTCCTGTTGTGATGATATAGTCTAGCTTTCCCCTTCTCGTGACATACCTAAAGCATGTGGACTCTCTTCTTCTGATGCAAGTAACCAGTTCTTGTGAGTCCACTTCTTTCAAGATGTCTTCATTATTCCTTCTATTCATCCAGTCTTCTCATTATTAAATTTTAAATCCCCATCTTCGCAGCTTCCACATAATTCTCTGTGAATTGTCCATAATTCACTTCCGTACATCAGGATTGGATTTATACATGCTTATTGATTGCTAATTTATCATTATATTGAGATTTGGCTTAAAGAATACTCACAATTACCACATATTTGCTTAGAATATGTTTCACTATAACAATATACCACCCCATTTTCAACATACAGAAAGACAAGTTGTGATTGGTTGACATGTCACCATTAATTGATCACATGCCTCAACGGTAACTGCACTACACTGGATCCCAGCGTTACGTTGCAGTAGCATTTGTCTGTAACATAAGAAATCATTAACACACAAGGTGTAACTTTACACACTGTTCCATTACATACAGTAAAAACAAAAAACAACTGTAGTTAGATTTTCAACAATAATAATATCACGGAAATGGGATTAAAAAAGTTAAATTATAAACTAGAACATAGCTGAACAGTGATGCAGTTCAAAAGGTTTGATCAGTGCACACACACTTCTAGATACACAAGCATCAATCATGCACGCACGCACACACACAAGCACACTGACGTTTATATATATTATACATGTAAACTTGTATGGACACATTTCTAAGTACACTGTTTTCCCCACATGTCTGGCAGAACAAGGTGGCATACAAAGCTTGCAATTTGTTTTCTTCGTTCTTCAAATTACTATTTTGAAACCACCCCTAACATGTAAACAATGTTTTTCCTGAAAACCAAAACATGAACAAAACTCACTCATGTTAAATCTAAATATCAGAAGATCACTGTGCAGTATTACATCCCACCAACCGCCATGTTGTCGAATGTTTGAAAATAAGAACCTAAAACTGATTACAGTTCTTCTCAAAGCATTTCTGAATCTTCTAATATTACTACTACTTACCACATGTTGAAACTGAAAAGAATTTACTTTCATTTTGATCACTTTTTTTCTGAAGAGGGTTCCATCTTTATGATAATACATATTGAACAGTTAGGCCTTCACATATTCTAGGCCACAGCATAATGAGGTAGGGGTTGTCATTTCCCTTCCTCGCAGCCTTTTCCAAGCATTTCCCAGAAAATTCTGAAATTTGTCTAATTCCTATTTTATGAGGCTAACTTAACCCCAGAGCCATATTGGTCTGAAAAAATGTTCCTGCCATTGTTTAGGATTTAGCTTGGACAGCTGTCTTGGCAGCAAGCGCAAGAAAAACACTGTTAATAAATTTACTGTTTGTCTTTTTAACTGTTGCACTTAATCTAAAGATTTCAGCTTACGTCGCATCTCTTCATTAGCTCTGGGCTTCTGATCACTGTTTTCCAGACTCTGTGACATATTTGCATTACTCAACTGTTCGCTAACTTTCTCTGTACTTGTTACATGCACATCATGTTCAACTACAGACTTAGTGACAACTTTAAATTCACTATTCTGTTGTTGTGCTTCATTATGTAAACTACTATTCTGATTTTTCTTAGTTTGTGAAAGTTCTGTTTCATTTACAAGAGGAATTGGTTGCTCACTAGCATCCCTTTTCAGCCTATTGAATGCATCTAAACTTGGTTCTTTCTGAGGCTGTTGATTCTGTCCTCCTGGAGCCTCTTTACTCTGCTCTTGTGGCATAACCTGAGGCTGTTGATTCTGTTCTTGCTGTGAAATCTGGGGCTGCTGCTGTGGAACCTGAGGTTGTTGAGGCTTTGACTCAAGCTGCACTACCCGATCCTGTTGTGATTCAAATTGAGGCTGCTGTTTAATCACTTCCTGTAGAATCTCATGTTTTTGTGAAAACTGATTCTGTGGCTGTTCTTTTATTTCATATTGCTGTCCTTTCTGGGGATCAAGCTGAGCAGACCGCAGGGACTCCTCAGACATTAAATGTAGCTCTCTTTGTTGTGGAATTGTCTGGGAAGCTGTGGACTGTTCACGAGGTAGGTGTTGCTCACGCTGGTCGATATTAGCATCATCAATATGATCTTGTGGTTTTTGATTACCATTTAAACTGTCTACAATATTTACCTGGCGCTCTCGCTGTTCAACTTTTGGCATAACTTGCTGCTGGTTCATGTTGTCAAGATGACTAGTCTCATTGACTTTTGGCATATGAAGTTGTTGTGATGGGATATCTTGCTTGTTTTGTAGTGATGGCTGCTGTCTTAACACAGGTTCCTGACCATTCTGCTGCTGTGGAATAACTGCTGGCTGTAAACTTGCTGCCTGTGGTACTGGCTGATTAACTGCATTTTCCTGTTTCTGTATCACAACTTGCTGCTGTGCTTCTTGCTGAAAACAATACAGAAAATTTACTCCATATCTACTTGACCCCACAGCCTATACCAAAATAATTGCTGCTCTAAAAGTTTAAAGCCACAATGTCAGCCATCAAATCTTGCATATATTTATGAAAAAAATTAACAAACTTTTAATAATTAAACAAGTGTAATGTAAGCCATCAGATCTTGCAAATTTTAAGAAGAAACAAACATTTTAAAGATTAAACAAGTGCCTGTTTTTTTAATCATCCTATTTATATTTCCTTTTTCCCACTTCCCTAGGGTGTAGACCTACTCTATGGTATTATTGTTTACAATTATTGGTATTATTATAAACACACAGCTTTGATTTGTCAAACAAATGGCAGTATCGATATCTCTGTCTTGGAATCATATCTCATAACTCCATGACTTTAGGGGAGAGTGTCCTGTCACTGCTCTACCCCAGGGAATCTTGTATGTTTTACCCAGGATGCAATCCCAGAAATGTTGATTTATAACAAAGCTGGACAGTGCTGCTGCTGCCACCACTGTGCCTTCTTTTACCATTCAGGGACAATATGATTGTTTTCTATGGCTTAGGTGTTTCCATGACTTTCTTGGCATTGTAAAGAAAATAGTTTGCCATTGCTTTCCTTCTTAGTAGTGACCATACTGGTCGATGACCGTGGCTATTGTCTCCAAAAACAAAACAAAAATTCGGTGAGCAAGTCCTACGTGAGAACCGCAAACTGATTAGAGAAATTAGATGTACTCAGTCAGATTTGTTGGGGGAACATTATGAGAAGAAATAAACTAGAGAACTTGGTGACAACTGGAAAGATTAAGGGGAGAAGAACAAGGGGAAAGCAGAAAATTAAATATCTGGACACTTGGGCACATGCATGGATGGGACAAGAACACAGAGCAGATCCACAACTCTTGTGATCGTTGATCATGTACGATGGAGAAACGTGACGGCCTATGCTAACTGGCATGACACATGAATATGATGATAGTGTTTCCATCATACACTGTGGTGCAAACTCTCTGCCTATTATTTATGTGATTGGTCTCTTGCTGGTGTAACTATTCTAATGGAACTTCATTGTGATCTGTGGGGCATTTTCTGTTCATATTACTGTTACATGATTGAACCACGTGATCTGTTATTTCTACATGGAATTTAATATTGACATTGTTTCTGCTTGTTTTTCATTATTTCCATTTGGTGTTTTTATCTCTTCATTTATGATTCTGTCTCTTCTTGTTACAACCCAATTCTTGTATTCATAATGGCTAAATATTTTTTTTTAATGTAATAAAACAATAAAAATAGTAATCATATAACTAGTGATAACAAATGCACAGTTAACTCTTTCTGTCCCAGCAAATAATTACTTGTTGGTTTGGTTCTTGGTTGTAAAGAGAGCTGCAGTGAAGCAGCTAAAGAAAGTGCGACAGACACTTCGAAGCTCACTAGAGGAAGTGGACAGCGGAAAACGTCAAGAAAGACAAGGTGGAGGTTTTCAAGCGATGTGCTGCAGATGCCAAAAAGGCAAAATGGGAATGTTTCATGAAGAAGATTGGAGGTGATAAAACACTGCAAATATTCTGGAAACTGCCAGGCAAATGCAGAGAAAAGATCGGCCTATGACAGTGGGAACAATTTATAGAGATGATGGTGTGCGCGTGACAACAGACAAAGAGAAAGGGGAGGCGTTTCTCCAGAGATTTTTAGAGCAGACCAATCATAATGATGCGGACACCAGGGATGCAGTTAGAGAGGAGTTATCTGGCACCACGAAGAATATGCAGTATGAAGACATCATACAGGTGGAAGATGTTAAACACATTTTGAAAAAGGCAAAAGACACGGCACCAGGGCCCGATGGGGTCAGGTATGGCCACATGAAGGGTTTGAGCGATGCAGACCTGGAGGAGATAACTGACTGCTTTAACCAGAGCATTAGGACAGCATCAGTACCGCAGGATTGGGTGCACAGCTATCTCATCCCTCTCCCAAAACCATTCAAGGATCAGTGAAAGCTTAGCGGCTTTAGGATTATCACCCTGCAAAATACATTTGGGAAGGTTTTAGAGAAGATAGTCGCTGTTAAGCTGCAGGAGTTTTTGGAAAGGGGGAAGCTTCTTCCAAGAGGCCTGGGGAGCTACAGGCCAGGAAAAGATACCTGGTCAAATGCAGCCACTTTTGCCTTTGATGTTTATGAGGGGTTCCAGAGTAGACAGGAAACGATGACGGCAGCGCTTGATCTCGAGGATGCGTACAATAGAGTTCGATATGATATTTTGATGACCGCACTGATGGAGAAGGGGGTAAATCCCTGGTTGGTGAACTGGATAGCAGCCATCCTGCACTCTCCGTCTGGGTGCATGGACCTCAGAGCCACATATGTTAACCCCGGGACTGCCACAGGGATCTGCGGTCTCACCGGTGCTCTTTAATGTGTATACGAGCAAGATTGCAAACCTAGAAGCACCAGGGGTTGGAAGAATACTAACATTTGCAGATGATATTCTTGCATATAGACAGGGGAGAGATAGGGAGAAAACAGCCCAGGAGTTACAGGCGACAGTAGATAAAGTGATTGACTGGTGCACAGAAATGAGTGCTGTCATCCACCCGGAAAAGGCGGCTGTTTTGTGGTGCTCTCTGGACAACAGGATTGTAAGAGCTGATGTCCCAAGCCTCGCGATGGATGGTAGAAATGTCAGCAGAGAGAACAAACTGAAGTATCTGGGGATCACATTTGACAGGAGCCTATCCTTCAAGGACCATGTGGAGACGGTTGTGACAAGATCTCAAAAGGGACTCAGTGCACTTAAAACTATGGCTGCAATGGACACAGAGCAGAGAATGCTTTTCACACTATACCAGCACTTGATCCTCTCAGTAATTGATTATGGATTAGGTCTGCTCACTGTCTCAGAGAGTCAGCTGGTGAAGTTAGAGCGCTGCGGGTCATTCTGGGATGCACTAGAGACACCCCAGTAGTGTGTATGCGTTACATCCTTGGTCTGCCGACTGTTGCTGGTAGGCTCAAGGTGATGCAGGCGAAGGCATACCTCAGAGTAGCTGCAGACACAGACCACCCACTGCATGAGGCGCTGGACGCAGTTAAGGGTCAGCGACTGATAAGAGGGAAATCATGGATGGCTCAGGCGGAGGATACGATCAGACAGGTGTGCCCCTTGGAGAACATTAGGCGTGGAGAGGAGTGGGTCAGAGTGCCAGCGGAGCAGTCAGACTTGTGCAGAGTTATAATCACATTAAGCCGGGAGTGCAGGGAGTGGCCAGCAGGGGCCACGGAAGTGGAAATCCAGCAACTAATTCAGGACAATGCTCACTCGGGTGATGTGATTATCTACACAGATGGTTCGGTGTCAAGAGGTGAGAGAAGTGGCTGGGGGTTCATAGCCAAAGCTAATGGTCGATGTTTGGGGCAGGAGAGCCTGGCATATGATACCACAACATCCAGCTTAAGAATGGAGGTGGAGGCAGTCACTGCGGCTCTCCGCTGGATGGAGAATACGACACACACACACACATCGTGATTGTAACTGACTCAGAAAGCATGCTGACGAGGGTGAGGACGGGCAGGCTTCGTGCGGAGTGGCTTGCTTCGCTTCGGAGGTCACGGGTGACAAGCATCGCCTGGATCTTTTCTCCGGGACATGCCGGTGTGCTGGGAAATGAACAGGCAGACAGATTGGCTGGCTCTGCAGAACTTGGTGGAGTATTGATACATGACAAGGCAGATGTGATTGCGGCCTTGTGGGAGCACGTGCATACCTCGGAGGAGCAAATGGATTACCATGGTCTGGCAAGAATGAGACAGCGAGGAGTGACGAGGGGATCTGGCCGACGCTAAACGCTCAGAGGAAAGGCGAGACGGACTTATAATCAGATTGCTACTGGTACTATTAGTGTTGGAATTCTTCGCTGGCTACTGAGGATGGGGACGGAGCACTTATGGGAATGCCCCGAATGCTGTGATGTCGATTCCTAAATCAATCAATCATTTGGTTATAAGAATTAACATCACAGAACTACGGGTAAGCCCACAGAAGCTCAATCTCTCAGCTAATGTTATAAGAAGAAGAAGATGATCATTCCAGTATCATGCTGACTAACAAAATGTTGGTTTAGTTTTCTCATAATGTTCCTCCTTACTTATTAGTTAAAAACTAAACAAGCTGAACAGAGAGTGTTAAAGTTACAACAGGAGAGAAATTTAGAAGTGAAAGTAATAACTAGAAAAGAATGGATAAGTTATTTAGAAGTGAAAGTAATAACTAAGAGAGAGAGAGAGAGGGGAGGGTAAGTTATTTAGAAGTGAAAGTAATAACCAGAAAATAGTGGGTAAGTTAGTTTGAAAGGAAGGTAATGACTAGGAAAGAGTGGTTAAGTTATTTATAAGTTAAAGCATGGACTAAAAAAGAGTGGATAAGTTAACAACTGAATGGAACAAATAGGGCTATTAGATTTATTACAAAGAGATCCTCTGTCTAATAGCCACTGTTCTATAAAGAGATCCTCTGTCTACTGTCATGAACTCAAGACTTTAATCAAGAACTACCTGTCTGATGCACCTGTTAGCTACAAATGGCTTCACGTTATCCTATTTGAAAGCTAAACAGGTAGTCCACTGTGCCCATTGGTGTGCCATAGGCTAGCAGAGGGAAGGAGGTGCATTTCTGCTCCTAAACAAAGTTGTTAAAAATTGACAGTCTTCATTGCACCAGGTTTTTATGCCATATCGCTCAGTCTCTTTCCGCAGCGCGGAAAGCGTCACACAAAGCATGAACTCCGTAGCTCCAGTTATGACCCTCAGGAGTCTTTTAAAAAATGCACTCGTGAACCGAAGGACGTGACCCAGAATTGAACCCACAACCTTCAGAGCCAAGTCAGACGGCTTTACCACTTCACCACAGAGACTCCCTTTCTGCTCCTTTGATAGAGCATACCCCTATCCAGCCCTCTTTTTGCCATACTCGCAAGCATCACTTAAGAAAAGGGGTAGTGGAAGACTGACCACCAATGCTTCCATAGTAACACCATACAATCCTTAAGACGGGTTATGGGATAGAATAGGGATACTGGACTATGTTGTAAGAATTAGAATTTATCAAGTAAACAGAGACAGAAAAAAATACTACACTAAGTATCATCGTACTGTGGTAGTGAAAAGTTAACGGAAACAGCAGAAAGAATATACATAAAACTGTTGCAAGCAATAACTATCTTTGAAAGCAATAACTATCTTCTTCTTGCAACTGCATCTTTGATGATTATTCTGTCAAATGAGTTTTCATGACAGATTTGACTATTTCTTTTGAGAACTTCTTCAACTTGTAGTTTTTATGTTCATTCAGTGGGCCAGTATATCTTTCTCAGCTCTTTGTACAGATGACAGTCATGGAGAACACGTTCAGCGGTCTTTTCACATGTAAAAGAATCCTTTTACACACCTTTAAGGGCATTGGGCATATCGTGCGAGACCCATATTCTTTATAAACCAATTGGCACTGCAGGGGTGATGTGGACAATACAATGCCAACTGTCATCACTTCCCAAGACAATTCCTGGTAGCCATTTTAGGATTGGTTGACCTGGGAGCCAAGGTCATTAAAAAAATTCACCTCGATGAAAATTCAAATTCGTAATTACCTGCCTGGCAGGCAATGTTTTTCTTAAGAGAAGACAATGAGAAGTGTATACAGCCTCGACTTGTAAGAACTGTATAAAGGAGTTTACCACCCACACCACCCCCCCCCCCCCCCCCCCCCCCCCCAATCAGTAAACTACTGCAACTTCGCTGTTCACATGCAAATAGTGATAAAGCAGAAATTTGAAGCCTGTGCATGTGTTTATTCAGCCATTCACTCCAATTTACCCCATCCTGCTGTGAATAATGGTGATCTGTCACTCTTGTCAAGCATGCAGTAATGGTTGTGGGATTAATAATTATCAAAAGCAGATATCATGACTAAAGAAATAATAAACAGCAGAATCAGACTAATGAAGTTACAGAAGACAGTAGTTACTGTGACTTAACATGTGACAGCTAAAAGATTTAACTAAGGTACTACCTTCATGTCCTTGTCATGGTGATCTTTAAACTCTTTCAGTAGCTGCCTCTGTTCCTCTATAAGGATCTGCTGCTCATGCCTTTGTTTCTCTAATTCAGCCAATAGTTCTCCTTGCTTCTTCTCCTTTTCTTGTAATTCTAACTCCTATACAAATAATGAAGCAAACGGCTGATATTAATGTTATTATTATTTTAAATTATGAAGTTCTAGATCTGTCTACATTGCAAGATGGACACACAATATCATATTATAAGCTGTGGTCTGATAGTGCTTAGTACACAAGCTTACTGTCAGCCTCTTATAACTTTGGGACCGATCCAGTCTGATAAAATGGATACCACAGATTTTGTTGGAAACACACAGACCATCAGAGCAGCATTGGCCAAATCATTCTAAATATATTGTTTGGCCATCAATAAATGTGGGCCTAGTGCCATGGATAGATGATGTTTAGCCATAAAAAAGCATTTAACACGAAACTCACAGCTTACAGTGTCGCACCACGCATTTTTGAATCTGCCCGAGGTTTTTTGGAACGTGACTGTATGTTCGAAGCGATGGTAGATGGCTATGTCCCATAAGTTGACCGGTTTTTGCCTTATGCAGAAATGCGTGGCTGCTGGGCTTCTGACAACATCCAGCTTGTCCATGCTTCTTCCCATTTGTGTTGGAGTATTATTTGCCAGATGATCCATGCATCCGTTACCATTTATTCCTAAATGTACAACCAGGTGAGTTATGAAGAGAAACATCTTAATGCTGTCTGTCTATCCATTGAGAGGGAAGAATGCCGGTTGTGATTTTCTGAAGCATGCTCATGGAGTCTGATATTATTACTACGAGGGTCATTCAGAAAGTAATGCACATCGTTTTTTCTCAGCTAATAATGAAGACAGAAGCATGAAATATTTTGCACACTTCAAATATGGCAGGTGCCGATTCTGTGCAACCCAACCGGCCAAATAACATGACTACCCTAAATTGCTGAAATGGAGCATGTTAGCAACTTGCGTTACAAGCAGCGAACTGTGATAGAATTTCTCACTGCAGAAAAGGAAACTGTTGTAAACATTCACAAGCATCTATGTGATGTGTATGGAAGTTTTGCAGTCGACAGGAATACAGTCAGTCACTGGGCTCAGAGAGTAAAAATACCAGGAAGTGGAGATATAGAGCTGCTTGATCTGCTGCACTGTAGTGCCACAGCCTACCAACGCAGAAATGTATATCTTGAAGTCTCACAAGTGACCACCGATTGCAAAGGAAAGCAATTTCTTCTGAATTATTGGAGCGCTTAAATGCTTACTGAGAAAATATTTTGGCCAAGATCGTTACAGGTAAGAAAACCTAGGCACATCATTTTGAACCTGAGACAAAAAGACAGTCAGTGGAGTGGTATCATCCGCAATCATCACGAAGAAAGAAATTCAAGACAACTCCTTCAGCTGGAAAGGTCATGATCACTGTCTTTTGAGACATTGAAGGTGTGATTCTTGTGGATGTTATGCCAAGAGGAGAGACAATCAATTTGCAAGCTTACATTAAGACATTGAAAAAAACTCAGTCAATGGTTTCAGAGAGTTCAGCCGCACAAGAATCAAGCAGACTACCAACGCGCCTTTAGGGGTGCATGTAAGCGGCGTTAACGTCTGTTTCCGAATAGTAGACAGCCATCATATAACACTTTATTTCCTCAACAAGAACTGCCCAGTTTGGCGACGTCAGCACTCTGGCCATTAAACACATTGTACATTAGCCCTGAACAACTAGTTATTATCACAACTACTTACACCTGTGTCGCTTCACGTAACCTCAGGCTAGTACAGGCGGTCAACCCCTCGCACACTACAGCTCGACCTGGTGGTCGAATTGTCATGTTCGCCGCCTGGTCGCGGTGGTGAATTTATCAGCCATCATTGCCTGCTTTATAGATGTAGAATGACTTGCTTTCCTGCCATCAATCTCTCTAGACGCTCGATGGCCGCACTCTCAGCTCTCTTCTCTGTTTTCCGATCTATTCATGATGGCATCCAAACCCCGACTGAATCTCTTTGTTTGTGGTCCTTCTCGGCCCTTCTGATCACGTGGCCTCTGCCTTGGTCTATTATTGGTTACTCTCATCAGCCGTCTACCGGTGTCTACTTTTCTCTGGCCACCCACGACAATTTATCCTACCGTTGTTTACTCAACCAGACTTTACTTAACCAGACTCATGGCACAGACCTACTTTTCCTTCACAAGACTGCGAGCCCTCACACAAGTCTGGCAACACGGGAAGCAGTCACCAAATTGGGTTGGACTATCCTGCCCCATCCACCCTATAGTCCCAATTTGGCACCCTCTGATTTTCATCTATTTGGTCCACTTAAAGATGCACTCCGTGGGACAAGATTCGAAGTTGATGAAGGAGTGATTCATGCAGTGAAGAAATGGCTACAAGATCAAGATAAAATCTGGAACGAGCAAGGAATACATGCACTTGTTTCACGCTGGCATAGAGCAATACAAGTTGATGGGGATTATGTTGAATAATACTGATGTTTACATGATAAATCCATGCATATTGTGTATAAATTTCATGCTTTTTGAATAAACAGCTCCTGAGAAAAACAATGTGGTGCATTACTTTCTGAACGCCCCTTGTACATGTGTGGTTGCTTGTTCTGCTGCCCATAAAAATGCTCTGCAGCCAGCGGTTATCTCCATAGCCATGCTTGATGTCTGGAAAGCACTGCCATCCTCTTTATTTTTCCCATCCTTTGTGCTGTGTATGTTCATACTGACCTTCAATCACTCTTTATGTACCCATTTATGAAGATGATGATACCTTCTGGACATGAATGCAGTTCTACCAGTGCCTTTATCTCTGTGTCAGCCACTGTGAGCAACTGACTTCTGCAGTATTTACCTACTGTAACAAATGTCAAACCTTGTACTATTTGACCATCATGGATATTCTTGTAATCAGTATAACTTCAGAATCAATATAAAACCAGCCAAACATTTTCCCACAATATTATTTTCCAAAGATCTTCTAACATCAAAATTGCTTTTGAAATGCTATATTTACCTTTGCTTTATTGGCTTCAGCCAACTTGTCAATTTCTTTGTTAGCTTCAGCCAACTTGTCACCATCACCAATGGCAATTTCTTTAACACTTTTATTCCCCTCATCAATTTTGTCTCTTTTAATGATATTTTGTTGGTCAGGTTTTACATCTTCTACAGGTTTGACAATGTTGTCTGGTGGGTGAGGGTTGGGCGGCTCTTTCCTCACATCATCCACCACCTCAGCATTGCTGCGATCACTTGGCTGTTTACTGGCACTCTCAACATCTGAAATAAAGAAACAATTACCAATTCATCTCCCTATGCAGAAAACCTGAGGACAATGTAACCAGGCACTCTCTTATCTGGAACCTACTAGGCAAACGAAATAGAGATCTGAAAATACACGGAGAAGAGAATTACAGACAGAAACAAAAATAATTGTGGGAGGACATGGAGGGAGCTCCAAGAGATAACAGAAAACATGACGGTTTGTAGGTCAGCATGGCTAAATGGATAAGAATGCATGTTCTTAAACATCTGGTGTGCTGATGCCGAGGTAAGGGGTTCAGCCCCTACACTGGACAGTTGAACTAAAATGCTGACCTATCGTCTGACATAAATTACAAGTATCTCTGAAGTCGGAGTGGGTTCGCCTGATGGCGAGGAACACTTAATAGGAAAAGCTAATCCACACGCAAAATTCAGTCCAGAACTACTAGAAGGTGTGTATGGACTACGATTGAGTTCAAAGCGAGCGAGCTCAAAAAAAAATCAAAAGCATGATGGCCTGGCATCAATTGGTTATGGTCCTATGCCCCATTGGGGCATACAGGGCAGAAGAAGAAGAATACAGGAATAGTAATCAATGAAGTCAATCATAAAGTAATGGACCCCTTTACACGCCATGAGGTGTACTGGGTATAGGGCCCTAGTCTCGTATTTTATAGACCAATTAATACTCAATGGGTGATACGGTCAATATCACTCCGGCCGAGTTTTACTTCACTGGAGTTATGCAAATAAACATTAGTAAAACAAAATATCTGTTAATAATTTTAAAAAAAGGTAGTTGCATATCGTCTACAGGATACTCACTGCAGTCAACACCAGCATTTATTGCTGTTGTGATCTCTTGGCATGTTTACGCTCAGTAGTTTGCCATTGCTTTCTGAACGACCAGCACCCATACTATTTCGTTAAAAAAAACAATGCAATGCGGTCTGCTGCCAAATCGCGCACAGCTGTGTTTCGAATGCTTTTCTGCAGGATTATGAACTGTGTCTGTAATTCCTTCACCATGGAGCCCAGCTCTGTTAATAATTAAAAAAACAACGCAACGTGGTCTGCTGCCAAATCACGCACAGCTGTGTTTCGAGTGCTTTTATGCAGGATTACGAACTGTGTCTGTAATTCCTTCACCATGGAGCCCAGCTCTGTTAATAATAATATGAATTGAAAACAATTAGGTATATTTAGCTCTTGCAAAAAGAAGAGACATAATAGACACAGACACAATGTACGTACCTTACAAAAAACTCCATCTTAGGTGAAACTTATCCAAAAAACCATAAACAAAAACAATCAATAAATATATAATACTGAAGTATTAAAATAAAACAATAAGTATTACAGGACAACAAAGCACGGCCGACGTTTCGGTTATACAAACCTTTATCAAGGACAGGACAACACAAACAGATAAAAAGCTAAATAAAACACAAAATAAAGATACAACACAGCTTCTAGCTGGCAGGAAAGAAACAACAATGGATAAGTTTCACCTAAGATGGAGTTTTTTGTAAGGTACATTGTGTCTGTATCTATTATGTCTCTTCTTTTCGCAGGAGCTAAATATACCTAATTGCTTTTAATTCATATTGTTATATCCTGCTGCAGCCACTGTTTTTGCATTTGCACCATATCCGTTAATAATAACCAGACAAAATTACACACGTTAAACTCACAGAAAACCCTTCAACTCCAGAACAGAGATGTGATATTTGCATCTGTTGGCCGACACGACACATCCGACTTCTTCCCTGCATTTGTTGACCAGATTAGCCTTCCTGGGTAACCATGATTCAAGCACAGTACACACAGACTGGCATAGGTTAGCAATGTTGCCTTCATGTGTTTTAGATTATTTAACTGACAACAGATTCCAATCCAATATCCCTACAGTGGAAGAGACAAGGCAGAATTTCTGGAACTGGATAGGATGATGGTATTTGTGATGGTATCAAAGCTGCAGATTTAGCATAAACATTCACCCAAACTCAAAAGAGAGACAATAACTTTACAAACCTGGTAACTTGATCTTTTCTATGTCCAGATTTTTTGGCACCAATGCATTGTCAATGTCGGAATCCACTGGTTTAAGTGTTGCTTGAACATAATCGTCAAAGTGAGGGCTAACTTTGTCCTGTGATCTCAGTGTTGAATATGTACTGACTAGTAATATTGTGACGCCAAGAACGAGGACCAACTGGAAACAAAATGTTTTCTACATGTCTCAGAGATTTATATTAACCAAGCATAGGTCAAATAACAAACACATTGGACAATTATGTTTGGGACTATTATATCACACACATTTTCCCATGAGACATGATTGGTTGATTGGTACAATTGTGTTTATGCCATGTAGGTATCACATGCAGGAAAACCATTGAGAATGTCAGTGAATTTATTACTTTGAACAAAGAAGACACAAACAATAGATTGCCTAATTGTTGTCTGGCATTTATCACTTATCTCATCAATTGCATGGTACAAAATTATCTATGATATGATGTGAATATGTGAATTCTTTCTTGTTGTTTGTGTCATCTTTGCGCAAATTTACAATAGCGAAGCATTGTTTTGATTTTACTACTACTTGTTTCGATGACTTCAAGGACACTTCAATGATTGATAGGAAATTCTGAGCACCTCACATACAACAGGTCAGAGTTAATTGACACTAATTAAACAGTTCTTTTTCTTGCCATCTTTTCCTTTAACTCAGAGAAAATTGATGTATTTTAATTTCTTATATTTTAACAGAACTGCTGTAAATGCACAAAGGTAACTTTAAGGTGATCAATCTCTACCAGCACGCTGTCAATGCATCAAAGTAACTCCAAAGGTGATCAGTCTCTACCAGCATATACAAAAATATTAAGATATTTAGCCATCACAGTAGTGTACCAGTTAATGCACTAATTTTGAAACACATTCCATGGTTACATCCACAATTGTGGAGAGATCTGTTTCCTACTAGTTTGGCTTTTACCCATGTGCTACCTGAACTCTATGAAAAGCAAAGAATTGTAACACTGAAACCTAATATGCATGACATAAGAGGTGATGAAGGAAGATTTACAGGGAATTTTCTCATAGAAAATTTAGCAAATCCAACCAACCAAAATAAGTCTAAAGAAAAAGAAGGCAAAATAACTACTCAGAACCAAGATGAAAGGATGCTCTTTTTCTAGAAATATGACCCGACTTCTTTCACCTAAGAGAAGTGCTCCCATTGTCTGTCTTGTGCTCTGAAGGTTGTGGGTTTATTATTGGATGCATAGTACAGACCACAAGTGGGATTTTTCTGCAGAACCCAGTGGCTCATTGTTGGAGCTATGGAGTACATGATTTGTGTGATGCTCTCAGCAGGCAGCTTGTAGGTCTGCGAAGACCAAGCCAAATGGGATAAAACCTGGTACAATTTAGTAAAGTATCTCACCTTTAAACCTTTGTAAACATTTCACATAAGAAAATCTTCACAACAGGCACCTGAAATATTATAAGATTAGCATTTTGGGTTTATGTGAAACCAGATGGAAGAGAACAAGTAAAAAGCTTCTAAGCACAGGTGAAACAGTGGACATTTCTCAGGCCATACAGAGTAAAATGCCCCTCACAGTGAAGGAGTGGCCTTAAAGCTAAATAAAAAGGCAGAGAAAGGATTACACAACTGGGAAGCCCAAGTTCTAGAATAACAATGCAACATTAAGAGCTACAAAAAATATAGTAAACATGATGTGATCCAGTTTTATGCACCAGCAAATGATAATAATGAATCCGTTATGGAGGAATTTTACGTGAAACTTTAAAGTACTAAATTTGTATGTACCATACGGATAAGCATAGGCGAGCATGGTTCACCATCTGACACGGTCCCTATCCTGCCACTTGATACTATAGGTAATCTCAAAAAATGGCCAGCTCAACATTTTTGAAGGGTGATCTGAAAACCAAGATAGGATTGGATAAGACAGGATAGGGTGATCTGAATACCAAGATAGGATAGGGTGATCTGAATACCAAGATAGGATTGGATAAGGCTGGAGAAACACAGACTTTGGGTAATAAGCGAAAGCTGCAAATTACTAGCTAATTGTTGCATAATGAATCAATAAATCACAAGACAAAGTGTTTTCCCAAATAAACAAATAAAGCAACAAAGATATCACCACAACTTAATACAGAACATTAAACTGATCATATCTGTATCAACAAGAAATTTAGATAATCTCTACCTGACCTAAAAGATTTTAGGGCTGGACATATTGATCGGATCACCATCTGCTGATGTGTAAAATTAAGTTGAAACTCAAAAGATTCATCACACTTTGTAAACATAGAAATCAATATAATCTTTAAACATGGAAATCAGTACAATGTCAGAAATCAAGAAAATAAAGAACAATTTACACTCAGTCTCTAATAAGTACAAAGTAAGAAGGGAGGTTGCAATAATTAGGTCTAAAAACACTCAAGGGAAAGACAAAGATAATTATAATAAATCAAGCAATTTATATTTTTTTTTTGGGGGGGGGGGGCGTTCACTCACTCTGAACTGAAGCGTAGTCCATATACACTACTTCTAGTAGTGCTGGACTGAATCTTGCATGTGCCGTACAGATCAACTTTCCCTATTAACAGTGCCCTTTGCCATCAGGCGAACCCACTCCGATTTCAGAGGTATTTGAAAATTTACATCCCCAAGTCAAGGATAAGAGGTCAACATTTTAGTCCAACTGTCTGGTGTAGGGGTTGAATCCCTTACCTCGGCATCAGAATGCTGGAGGTTTAAGAACATGTGTTCTTATCCATTCGGCCAAGCTGACCTCCAATCAAGCAAATGATAACCCCCATCTCCCTTGGTGAAATCTCACTCAAATGGTGGAATCTAACACATATTTAGGTAACAATGCAGACAAAGCTGGGGACACACAATGATATATTAAAATAAGAATGTAAAAGTGAACAAAACGAATTTAAATGAATAAAAAGGGGAGGAGAAGAAATAAAGGGAGCACTAAAAACACACGCTGAAGAGAATTAGAGACCGGGCTGAATAATATGGGCAGGGCCAACAGAGGGAGCTGCAGCAGATGGCACAGATAGAAGGGCTTGGTGAGTTGGTTGATGGCCTATACTCCATTGGGGGAGAAAAGGCACAAGAAAAATAAGAGATATGGCACTGGTGCCAACCTAGCCTCAAAAATGGCACCAGAGATTGCACTAGAAAATAAAAATTTTCAGTAATACTGAACATATTACATCTCAGCTGTCAATGAGTCATCCAAAATATATGAGCCTAACACCCTGTTCTCAATGTGCCTTAACAATATATAACAGGATTGCTACAATGCATGATACTTATCACCACTGACAGAAAACAGCTCCTGTAGAAGAATACTAATCCAGTGCTGAGAAAACCAGTAAGAAGACCCAAATAAAACACTTGGAGAAGAAAATGATGATTACATTTGGAAAGACATAGAAGATAACATCAAAAGATAGGAGGGTTCCACAAACGATGGCTGAGAGATTATCTTCTAATGGGAAGAATTCAAGGTAATGGCTGATTAAAGGGCCTAGATTAAAGGGTTCTAATATGAGGGCTTGTCCCAAAAGGGAGGCAAAAAAATAGTAACAATGTAACCTACTATGCATGTCATAAGAGGCAACTAAGGAGGGTTGGCCTGAGACTGACTACTTCATCTCATAGAAAACTAACTGCAAAATCGAATTAACCATGAACAAGTCTACAAGGGCCTGACATGAGTTGGCTGAGGGTCTATATTTCTTTGGGAGATGAAATAGAAGAAGACTCACCTGAGCAAGGTTTTTCCCCTCTGGCTTGTTTCCCATTACTTTCAAGAAGAAAAGTGCAGGAAATATGTAGCAGATAAGCGTTCCCATGACGGCACCATTCATTCCAAGAATGAATTCAACTGTAAAAAAAGAACAATGCATATTTTAAAATGTCAGACACAAAATTCTCTGGGAATTATTTCTCAGATTGTTTTATTTCTTTGTTGGTTTTCTTCTTCATTATGGTATGGGGATATAAGGCCATGAAATCTTAAATATTTGCCAAAAGTATAAGTAAATGAACAAATTAGACAGATCTAGGAGACAATTGTTGCAAATTCCTTGGCCTGCAAGAGTAACTAACAATGACTGTCTGAAAGAGGCTAATGAAACTAGAACATTATATACAATAATAAGAAAGAGACAAACAGTTTTCTTTGGTACCATAATGAGAAGAGAGGCATCGGAAAACATTGTGACGTGACAACTGGAAAGATCAAGGGGAAGAAAAGCAGAGGCAGACCAAGATAAATGATTGAGACGGTGGCATGGAGGAATATCATCAGCAGAGTTGATCCAGAAAACCACAGACTGCGATCTGTGAAGAGACATGAATGCCTATGCCAGCTGGCAGGGCACTTGATAATAATGATGATGAAACATGCCATGATGTGCCAACTATAACTATTAATGCTAGTTGTCATTTGTAATATTAGTACACGAAGAATTTTAAAGTTGGAACTTTAGAGCATATGAGAGTACAAGGCGGTTTCAAAATGTTTTTAGAACTTGATTCCTGTTTGAGCGATTGATTCTGTCATGGAAATTATAATTTTATAAGATTATAGTTACCTTTACCCTGGGAAGGTTAACCCGGTCAACGAATGCTCACAGAAGTCGGATGTGTCAGCCTAATGGTGCAATAATGCAGGCACAATGCAATCACGTCCAAAAAAACTCAATAGATGAACGCAGAAGAAGTTACCTTTATGAAATAACACTGTGTAACCTTCTTATTTACTCTCCAAATGAAGTGATAGACCAGTGGTTCCGGTGGGGAATTCCCCCCCCCCCTCCCCTAGGGAATTTTAGGGTTTCCAGGGGGGCGAATTAAGATTATTTCAAGATGGTGTTAATACAAGAACCGATTACTTGATATTGTTTTCCCCTCAATACTTTACAGTTTTGTATTTCTCGCCCTTCTGAAATTCATTTTATAACGGAAGTAGACCCGCAAATCACATCTTATGTAGATGTCTAGACTTGTTCTAATATTTGTTATTAAATTTAGCTTCCATTTTTACATATACTGTGTGTGTGTGTGTGTGGGGGGGGGGGGGAGATTTATAGGGAGAAAAGAAAATATGAAAGACGTTCTGAAAATATGGTGAAGGGGTGCACGGGCCAAAAAAGGTTGAGAACCACTGTGACAGACATTTGTTTGTGTGTTGTGAGTGTAGTATCATCAGAGTTGAAAGTGTCCTGAACAACAAAGGTCACATTGTGTTGTGCTGAAAAAGTCACTTTTAAAGAGAATAAAATTGCTTCAGAAGGTGTATGATGATAACACAATAAAGAAATGGCAAGTCTTTAAGTGGCTCAGGTGTTGTTGTAAAGGCTATGTTGGTGTCAATCAAACTCACCATTTGGAATCAGAATTGCAATAATCATAGATCCAATGACCAGTGAAAAGGTTATAATTCTTAACTGCTTAGCTGGCATGTGAGTGTCCAGCTCCATAATTTCATCTCGGGCTTTGGATTTCTGGAAATAAAAGCATTACAGATCAAAGTTAATCATCTGCATCCCTGATTTTTGTACAACCCTAATCTCCATTTTAAGCTTCTCATAACTGTTTCGGAGCTTTTGTGATGTAATTTTTTCAATATTATACCACATATGCACAAATGGACCAGTCAAGTGTAAAACAATAAACATTTAAAAGTATACACATCACTGACAATTTTATTATGGTAAAAACTATCACAGACCTCATATGTACTAGATCACATATTTATTAGTTGTGGATACAAATTGTTTTTCTACACAACCAGATTTGGTGAATTCAATGAAGTTAATGACAACGATTATTTTTATGACCTGGTCTGTCTAAGCTGTTTTAAACACAGATCAAATATCTACCAATGCTGGGGTGTATGACATGAGGATTTTGATAAAGTAAGTTGCATATCCTTTACAGGACTTCGCAGTCAACCCAAGGATATATTTTGGCTGTTTGTGGTTTCTTGCCAAGTTTACGTTTAGTGATTTGCCATTGCTTTCTGAAAGACCGGCACTCATACCATTGTATGAAAACCAATGCAAGGTGGTCTGCTGCCAAATCGCCCACAGCTGTGCTTCAGACGCGTTATGCAGGATTATAAATTGTGGCCGTAACCCCTTCCCCACAGAGCCAGCCTTTATTAAGGGCTGCGGAAATAAAGGCCAAAAGCCAAGGCAATTGTTGCCCAGTGTTCAGGCAATGGATTTTTTTCAAACTTTATCTCTGTTGATCATCATTATCATCTGGTCAGTCTGTCCAAAGACGTGATGACTTCATCTGATATCACTCACATTCCCTGTTCTCAACTATTCTCTTCAGTTCAGCATTGAACCCAAGACTCTATTCATCTATCTCTATTCATCAACACCATATTCAAGTTAAATCTGGAGAGCTCGTGCATACTTACAAATAAGTGCAGATGAGCAGCACCCTCTGCATGACGCTATATTCAGAGAAAAGGGTGACAGGCTAAAGAGGGGCAAATCATGGATGGGTCGGGCGGAAGATGTCGTTAGACAGGTCTGCAGTCTTACCAGTATCAACCCCGGCAAGGAATGGGTGCCGGTGCCTCCAGCTTTTAAGTGCACTTTCTCCTGCATTATCACACTCGACAGACGGTGCAGAGAGCAGAACCCTGCCGCTGTCAATGCAGAGGTTAACGCGCTCATCTATGAACACTCAGATAGCCCCGAAGTGCTCATCTATGCAGATGGATCTGTGGTAAAGCAGCAGAGAAGTGCGTGGGCATTTACAGCCCGTTCAGCGGGCCGAACCGTTCAAGAATCCAGTGGTGCCCACTCTATGACCACGAGCAGCATGACGATGGAGGTGATGGCAGTTACACAGGCTTTCATATGGCTGGAGTCACAGCATTATACCAACGTGTGTGTACTAAGTGATTCAATGAGCATGATTCAGAAGGTCGAAGCTGGATCTGTACGTAGACAGTGGACTGAATCGCTGCGGAAGTCTGTTGTCCATAAAGTCACTTTCATCTTCATCCCGGGACATGCGGGAGTCAAGGGAAATGAACGAGCTGACAAACTGGTTGGCTCTGCACCCCCTGTAGATGGCCAGCCCATGGATCATGCCGATGTTATTAACGTCCTTATAGATATGGCGAGAACAGAGGACTTTGACGTCAATGATTCCACATCGCTGTCCAGGATGAAAAACCTGGGAGTAAGAATCGGCACAGCCAGACGCGAGAGGTACATCGGGAAAACAAAGCGCCTCGTCAACCAACACAGAACTGGCACTATTAGCCACCGGACGCTGATGCATATGCTGGGGGGAGGATCTGAGCACCTATGGACATGTCCGGAGTGCAACGAAGATACCCCAACTGATAACTGAAACTGATAACTGATTCAAGTTAAACCATATGTCTGAACTCCACTGCCCTCGCTTGCTTGTGTAATGTAGTTGTGTCTTGGTTGTCCTCTTTTTCTGTCCACACTATTAAACTGTCAGATCGCTCACTCCTTTCACCTAATCCATAGCCACCAGTCACTTTTCTAGTCACTTTTATAACGATTATCACTTTTTTATTGCTTATTTCTAAGTATCAAGTTATTTCAAATTTGCAAGTTTTTCACTGGTTCAAAGTCATGTCCTGTACCAGATAAAATACAGCTATATATTATAACATAATCTATATCTCATTTTATTTATTTATATATATATATATATATATATATATATATATATATATATATATATATATATATATATATATATATATATATATATATATAAAATGAAATATAAGTATTTCAGGATCCTCACCGGTGCTACGGAGTTCGTGCACTGATATACCTTTTAAAATACATCTGTATCTTCTTCAGTGCTACAAGGCTGAAAACAAAATTTGTCCAATGTAAAATAATTGAGTATATTTCAGGATGTCACAATTAACCCCCAGCATTATTTGGCTGTTTATGATTTCTTGGCAAGTTTACGTTCAGTAGTTCACCATTGCTTTCTGAATGACTAGAATTCACACCTTTGCATAAAAACCAGCATATGGCAGTCTTTTTCCAAAACGCCCACAGCTTTGTTTCAAACGCTGTGTGCAGGAATTGTGAATTGCGTTCATAACACCTTTGCCATAGTGTCAGCTAAGTCCTCATAGATCACTGAAAATTGTTAGATTATTGAGCAGCTAAAATATGTACCTACAAGAGCCACAGCAAGGTGTGACAATATTTTTAGTTGAACTTCCTACCCCTATAAATGCCATGCTGTATACTTTATATTAACAAGTTTAAAAAAACAATAAGCAAATCCAGCAAGAACAGTAGCAATTAAAATAAACCTACATAGAAAATAGCAATGATAAAAGCAAGTAAATAATATGATAATTCAATAGCAACCCTATACATGATCCAGCATTGTTAGCTTTCAGCTTAACTAATCTAAAATATAGGTTCTCAAACTTCTATGGTTTACCGTCCTTTTAGTATCTAGATCACATCTTCAGCATCTCTATACATGCACACTGACAACTATACACTTCTTTCTTGGTAGTAAGTTAGTTGCATATCCTTTACAAGACGTAGCAGTCAACGGCAGCATTGTTTTGGCTGTTCGTGATTTCTTGGCAAGTTTACATTCAGTAGTTTGCCATTGCTTTCTGAATGACCGGCACTCATACCTTTGTATGGGAAATCAACGCAAGGCGGTCTGCAGCCAAATTGCCTACAGCTGTATTTTGATGCGTTGTGAGGGATTACGAATTGCATATGTAACCTCTTTGCTACAGAGCCATTTTAGACCACATTTTCACCCTCAGAATAATCATTGAAGACTCCGTAGAATTCCAGTCGAAATTAATCACAAACTTTGTCGACTTTCAAAAAGCCTTCGACAGCATCCACCGTCCTTCACTTTGGAATCTACTTAACATCTATGGTTTTCCTACCAAATATACCAACGTCATAAAATCTTTCTACAAAGAGACACGTTGCTGCGTAAGAACAGAAACAGGCAACTCTGACTGGTTCTCAGTCGAAACAGGAGTGAAACAGGGTTGTGTCTTATCACCGATGCTTTTTGGAATAGCTATCGATTGGGTCATGCGCAAATGCACAAGCAACACAAATATGGGTATCCATTGGGTTGACAAAATTCTAGAAGACCTGGACTTTGCCGACGACATAGTGCTTTTGAGTTCAACACATCCGGATGCCCAAGAGAAAATAAACCACCTCCAAAATGTTTCAGGGCAAATTGGTCTCCAAATTAACACCACAAAAACAAAGACTATTGATCTTACCAACAGTTCAGATGAGACCAAATTGAACAGCTACGTTCTTGAAAAAGTCAACAGCTTCACATACCTAGGAAGCAAAATGACATCCACAGGGGACTCAACACCAGAAATATCATCTAGAATCGCACTGGCATCTAGTGCCTTCAATAAACTGTCAAACATCTGGAAGTCAAAGACACTCAGCAAACACACAAAACTTAAAATCTTCAACTCTTGTGTGATTCCAGTGTTAACGTATGGATGTGAAAGTTGGAAATCAACGGTAGCTTTAGATAAAAAATTAGACAATTTTGAGAACAAATGTCTTAGAAGACTTCTAAACATCCACTGGACAGACTTCAGAACCAATTCGCAAATAAGACAAGAGACTAAGCAAGATACAGTATCCAATTTCATAAGAAGACGCCGTTGGAGCTACATCGGCCATGTACTCAGAATGGACAAGACAAGACTCCCCTACCAAGCCCTCATATGGTCACCGGTAGGGAAAAGAAAACGGGGAAGACCAAGAGAGACCCTGCGTAGAACCATCATTAGAGAAGGCTCATTCAATGGCCAAGTAAATATCCAAGATCTACAACAGATAGCAGCGAACCGCCAGGCATGGAGAGACAGGACTTCTGCCCTATGCGCCGCCTTAGGCTCAAGAGGAAAGACTAACTAACTTATTCAAGGCTTTTCAGAGACCATTGTTTCTGCTCAATGCATCCAGGGGAGGGAGGGGACACAGTATGTTATATTTTGGGAAGCACTTATCTACAAACTTAAGCCAGATATATAGCACACTGTTAGACAGGAACTTTCTACAGTAAACCAGCAGCCTCTAAAAACACTTGGATGATTTGAAAATATACAACATGTGAATAAAGCCTGGGTGCAGTTTCTAAACTAATGTATAAATGTTACAAGGTGTCCATGAATGCCAATGGTAGTTTTAAACTTTAATAACTTTAGATGTATAAATGTTACAAGGTGTCTAAGAATGCCACTGGTGGTTTTAAATTTTAAAAACTTTAGATGTATAAATGTTACAAGGTGTCCAAGAATGCCACTGGTAGTTTTAAACTTTAATAACTTTAGATGTATAAATGTTACAAGGTGGCCAAGAACACCCAAGAATACCACTAATAGCCTCTATGGAACAATGCAATGAACCTAATATAATGGGAAACCTGGTAAAGACATATAGTCTTACATAACTACAAAAAATGAATCACCAAAAATGAGAAATAGATGGTAAGCTTTATTAAAACACAATCACACATAAAAAATGGCCAAAGCCATTGTCAGCACACGAACAACAAACACACACAGATACAACTACATAAAGAACACTACATGAAATATGTACATAAAAGTTACTCATCTGTTTCCTTGTTTTGGATTGGACACATATGTGGGAATCTACATGTGTGATTATAACAAAGTGGCTAGACTGGAAATGTGGCTTTGGCAGGAAAGCGGGGGTCAAAGGGCTAGAGGTGATAACTACAAAGCAGGATTAGCTACAGGATTAATAAACACTTTTTATTTATTTACATTTTTCACCCAGAGATTGGTTTATAATTTCATTTGTAGTTAGTCAATTAGAAGACAAGTGAGGAGTTATGTGGAAGCTGCAGAGGTGTGGTTTTATAGAAGAATGATGAGAACGCAGCAGATGGATAGAAAGAGCAATGAAGATATCTTGAAAAAAGTTAATTCACAAACAGAACTGGTTATTAGCATTAGAATCTTTAGGCATGATAAGAAGACAGCTGGAGTATGTTGTCACAAATTTGGTATTACAAATTATTGGCAGCACAAGAGACAGAAAGCTGCCAACAGACATTATCACCAAAACTATAAAATATGGACTAGAAACAGAAGGGAAAAAAAGTAAGTCAAACATGTTTTTTTTAAATTTCTTGCTATATGTAAAAAAACAAGAATGAGCAAACGCTTGTTTTTAATTACTGCTCCAACCACATGAAGTTTGATCGCAGAAAAATATATCGATATACAAAGCATCATAAATATAAAGTCAAATGCTGGCTATTGCAAGTGATCCGCAGTAAAAATAAAAGCAGAAATATCACGAATATATATAACACATTTATGAAATAGAAAAATGTAACATGAAATGTAAAATTATAACACTACACATCATTATGCAGAATGTGGGCAACATGGTAGGAATATAATTTTATTTGTTGATTAACTAGATCAATGTCACCTGGTAAATTTTAAGTCACTTAGAAATTAGTTGTAAACACAAAAGCAAAAGTAACAATAATATATAACACGTAAATATGAAACTGAAAAGTATACCCCTACACATCCCTATAAAGAAGGTGAGAAGCATTGTACATATATATTAATTGCTTGAAATAAATTAATAAAAAACTTAATAATTCCATTACCAAAATAATAATAGGCATACAATTGTAAGTAAATAGTAAAGGGCCCTTTTAGAAGCCTTAATGTGTATTGGGTGTATGGTGTTAGCCCTATATTTCATACGACCAACTGGCACTCCATATAGGTTATGTGATATGGTCAATAGTTTCATAAGCCACGTTTGTTTGCATCAGATACAACTCCATTCATAACCATACGTTGTTAATTGTTAGTTATTATAGTCTTTGTTAGTGCTTCAATCAGGTTCAAGTCAAGGCAAAAACAAAATCAAAGTAGTTTTGTTAAAGTGAAAGGTTAATGGTATGGGCAAAATGCAGCTGAACTTCATTTCAACACAATCCTTTCTGAAAACAAACATTAAGTTATGCGTACATGAGAAGTATTGAAAATACTGGAAGTAAATATCAAGGGAAAAGGAAAGACAATGACCGAGAAACAAATTCACAAATAAACATTATTTCAACACAATACTTTCTATTTTTAAATATGAAGCTATGTTTAAGTGAGAAAATTTACTGCCACCTCCACGTGGTGCAGACCGGGCAACCATGACCGCGAGGTCATGGGCTAACGGGGCTATGGCTCGCCATAGGGGATGGACTCCCTGTGGTCAGATTTGTGTCCTAAACCTGCGACTGGCCTAGCAAGCCGGCAGGGGATCTTCATACTGCTCGTAGAAAAACTAAGAAGTATAGCCGACCACGTAAACGTTGGACGGAGGGAATAGCAGAGTCCATGGGAATATCGATATATGAAGCCCATAATCGGGCACTCTCACGAAGTTTATACTTCACCTCGACACCGCAAGGTACAAGAGGAACATGATGAGATGAGATGAGAGTTTAAGTGAGAAGTACTGAAAATACTGGCAATAAATTTCAGGGCAAAGACAATGACCAAGAAACAAAATCACAGTTGAACTTCATTTCAACACAATACTTTCTTTTTAAAATATGAAAAGGTGAAGCCATCTGCCTTGTGCACCGAAGGCTGTGGGTTCGATTCCAGGCTACGTCTTTCAGTTCACGAGTGCATTATTCTTGGAGACTCCTTGGGGTCATCGTGCTTTGTGCGATGCTTTCTGCAGGTCGCCCTGTGGGATAAAACCCGGGGCAATGAAGTCGATCCTCTCAACTTTTAAGACTTTTTTAAGACCTGCAAAGTATTGACAATATTGGAAGATAAAGCTCAAGATGGGTTTACAGAAGGCAAGTGTACTTTAAATGCTGTATTTGCTGAGAACATCAATGAAGTGTTCTGTCATTTACTGCCAATATAGTACCTTGCGGTGTATGGCAGGGGGATCTTTGAGCCTGAGGAATAAAGGCCGCCTGGCTAGTGCAGTTGCCACGAACTGTGCAGGTTAGGATTTTCTTTTTGCCCCCCTATAGAAAAAAATCCCACACCTTACCGGGGATTCAAACCCAGGTCTCCCAAAGCAGAATCCTGCATTCTAGCCACTCAGCCAGCCGCTCATGAATGAAGTGTTCGAGAGAAGTAAATGAAGATTTACAACTATGCTTCATTGACTACAAAAATGTTTTCGATAAAGTAAGATATATTGACATGACGCAGATGCTTGCATATCTACAAATTGAAGCGAAAGACCTTAGACCTATGGAAATAATAAGCCGCAACAAAGACTGACAATGAAGCAGGTCAATATCTCAATATTGGCCAATGAAAAGAGGTGTGTGACAGGAATTTGTAATGTCTCCAGATCATTCTAACCTATACAGTGAAAATATGAATAATTTAAAAGAGATGAAAGGAATCCCAACTGGCGCACATAACATTGAATGAACGAAGGAACGAATGAACGAACAGACTTTATTTTCAAAGGTAACAAATTGGGCACGCAGACCCATCTTACATTCGGCCCTTCCAATCACTCATCTTTTGTTCATCAATAGTGCATAATACATTCACATAGGGAAACAAAGCATTGTCAAATGAATGTTGTAGACATTCCATCCATATTCCATGTTATGAGACACAACCCCCACCCATTTACACATCCACCATCCAACCACACACACACCTCCATGCACACATACAAACCCCCACCCATCCACCAATCCCCACCCACACGTCCCAGACCCACACACATCTCCGCACCTACACACATCTCCCCACTCACCACACATCCCCCACCCACACACACACACACCCAGGAACACATACATGCACCAACCCACCCATTCCCCACCCACACACATTGCCCAACCCACACACACACATCCTCCACCCATCCCATAACTAACCAAAACTCACTCATCCACATATCCTCCACCAACCACCCACACACCCCCAACCACCCAGCCATAACATACATCCCACAACCACACATCCCTCACCCACACACCCCACACCAACCCACACATCCTGCGCTTACAAACACTCTCCTTACTACATCCCCCACCCACTCGCCCATATTCCTGCACCCACCCACACACACACACACATTCCCCACCTATCCCCCAACCTACACATCCACCACCCACCCCCCAATCACCCATCCCCACATCTCCCCACCCACACACATATCCCCACCCACCAACACACCCTCACACATACATGCTCCACCCATGCACTCACACCCACACACATCCCCCCACTCACATACTCATCCCTCAACAACTCACACTCGCACATCCCCCACCCACCCATCAGCACATACATCTCTCATCTACCCACCCACATTCACACACCCCAACAACTCAGCCAAACACACATCTCCCACCCTCACACACATCCTTCACCCACCCGCAGATCCAACACCCAACCACACCTCCCCCACCCACCCACACACACATCCCTCATCCACACACATCTCCCCTCCCACACAACACCCTACCCATATAAACATCCCCCACCCACACAAACATCCCCACCAACACATCTCTCACACATCTCCCACCCACCCCCACCTACAAACACCCTCACCACCACACATACATCCTCCACCTATCCACAAGATATGTAGATGACACAGTATTGTTTGTAGACAACGAACAGGATCTGCAACATTTAGTAGATGTGATTATTTTACACAGACATCTTGGTTTAATTCATAGGGGGCTAAGCTGATCATGTTATGAGCATGGTAGTATAAAGGGTTTGACACCCGCACTCGTCATCCAACAACAGAAGAAAAGACTAGCCACCAATCCCAGTATGCATTCAGGCATACAAAACGTGATGGCCATATCACATCCCAGACCCATCGCAGGTCCTGCTTCGGAACATGTTGTATGTGGTATAGGAGTGACGAGTTTAGATGGTATCGATACTTTAGAATGTCTAGCCTGATGATGATGACTATGATGATGATGACAATGATGACTTTTATGATGATGACATTGATGATGATGCTGTGAAGAGTACAATGCATAACACAGTGAATACAGTTGGTGCTCTAACAATGGCAGAAAGAGAATTCAAACACAAACCCAGTTTTCTGGTGTTTTCAACAGACTGAAAGAGATTGTATTATCGGGGCCGATAAAGAAAGCAAGGTATAGTAACACTGGAACCAACCATGCATGTTATCAGAAACAACTAAGGAGGACTGGAGTGAGGCAAGCTACTTCTCCTGTAAACACTTTAGCCACCAAATCCAACCAACCGTGAGCATATGATTTGCTGGATATATGGATTAGCGTGATTTAGTTAGGGGAGATCATCATCATCAAAGTCATCTATATCTCCTTTGGGAGATGAATTGAAGAAGACTAAGAAAGCATTATTTGATAAAAGGACACTGTGAAATGATTAATATGGTTATTAAACACACATGTACAACAAGAATATACACATCAGCAGTTAAGAAAATGGAAGCACTATTAGCACCAATTATGAAATTATAATAACAATGGGTGTGATTACTCAGACTTCACAAGTATTCATTGCCAACTTGATCAGCAGAGATTACAGGCATCAGTGTGAGAGATTCACTGAAGCCATATTTAGCAGTGAGAATAAAACAAAAACAAAAAAAGAAACAGTAGAATAAACAAAAAATTTTAAATGATCATATGGTTCAAAACAATCAAATGCCTCTGAAGTCGGAGTGGGTTCGCCTCATGGCAAGGAACAATGGTAATAGGGAAAGCTCATCCATGCACAAAAATCAGCCCAGTGGTACTAGAAGTAGTAACACGTGCATAGACTATGCTTGAGTTGAAAGTAAGTGAACACTCACACAAAAACATTTGAAAGACAATTAGCAATTACTGGAGGCACACAAAACTTATAATTTCAAGCACAATACGGTAGTAAGAGAGTAAGTAGTGACAGTAAGGGAAGAAGTGAACAGAATAAAATAACTCCAATAACAGTTTAGTAAAAAGAGAAAAAAAAAGAAGACTCAGCGCTGAAATTATAGGTAAACAATTTACAATTTGTCCAAAGATTTATTTTTTTTTAATTTTCAAAATGTGACGCAAAGAAAGAAACAGGCGACAAGATATGCAATTGCAAGATGAAACCTATCTCTTTCTTTATGCTATGAATTGTTAGTTATACTTGCATGTTTCTTGTATATAAAAATGATTAATTTGAATATTGTTTTTCTATTTAGTACCAAATACCATAATACTGATGATATTAAGCTGCAATGAGGTTCAACTGCAATTTTGTTTAAGTAAAACTGTTACAAATGTGGAACTCAGAAGAAAACAAAAAACAGCACAAGCTCACACCTACAGACCTCATCATCATCATCATCACCATCATCATGGTGAAAAGAATCATCCTGCTTAAACTGGAGGTAAGTGCCATGATGAAAAAATAAAATTGCCATCAAGATCTTGCAAAAGAAAATATTTCAAGAGGGCAGAAATAAATAAAGAAACAATCCTGTTAAGCTCTGTTTGAAATTAGAGATTAAAAGACTCACTAGCAGCTCATTACTGTTGAAACGATATGATCTATGGGTAAATATACATCTTTTAGTATATATATAATTGATGGACATCCATCAGTGTGTACACAAAGTAATACAAACAGGCACATGCATATTTCCTGCTAGAGAGTGAGTGGGAGGTGGGGGGAGGGGGTGAGGGGGGGGGGTCTAGTAACAAAATACAAAAATTTCCCCTGGTCTCTGGGTAGTAAGATTGGAAGCTCGTGTGTATTGTTGCGCACATAAAAAATCCCTTGGCAGTTGGAAATTGAAAAAGAGTAGCCTAACGGCACTGCCCGGGCAAAATTTCGAGTTAAAAATCTATCCAAAATATTTCAGGATCCTCACCGGTGCTACGGAGTTCATGCGCTGAGCTGAGATTCTCCAGACTCAGGCTTGAGTTAGGAGTAGAACGGAGCACTTATGAGTTACACCCTGTGTGCCGTGATGTTGATCTGTCGATTAAAACTAAAACTAAAGTGTACAAAAGAGTTAAGTAGTTTAGCTGGCAAGATACACTGACAGCAGTACCATGGTAGAGAATGCATATACTCTAGGCTACAACATGAGTTGTGCTTGTAACCACTCTTGTCCTTACTGACTCAGTTTATTCACAGCCAAGTACAGGGTGACCCCCAAAAAAAAAGGAACCATCAAATCTTTGAAAGTTTTAGGCATTATTGGGATAGTGCAGAGGATAGGATCAAGATCAACAGTGACTCCAGCAAGACGGGGTCACCCCACACACATCAAATGATTATCTATCCTGGCTGAGAGAGTGATTTCAGGGGCGAATGATCAGCATGAAGGTGTGACATGGAGTGGGCACTGCATTCACTTGACTTGAACCCCCTAGATTTTTATCTATGGGGGTATCTTAAGGATAATGTATACTAAAACAACCCTCAAATGATTGATGAACTGAAGGCAGTAATCACAGCAAAGATCATGGGATATCCCCACAGAGGAATTAAGTCAAGTAATTGACAATTTAGCGCAACATATGCAAGTGTGCATCCAAAGCTGCGGAGGCATTTGGAGCATAAATGTTATGCAAAGCGACCGAGGTAATTGAAACTTTTGGAAATTATTGTACACAGGCTGAAGTTTATGTTCACCAAATTTCAAGAAATTTACTTGACCTTTATAGGATTTAATAAACATTTTTGGGGTTTTGTTTTTTGTGTGTCACCCTGCACATTATACTTAGCAGTTTCAATCAGATTTTCAAACTGAGTATTTACTCATGAGACCACCACAGATAGACAGGCCTTGAAAAACCAAATCTAATGGTGCCTCAGTGATACCTGTATGTCATTTCTAAGTGGAGATATTCACACATGAGTATCGGTAAGTCCGTTTAAAAAATTGAAATGATTTCCCTAATTTCAGGAAAAAAAGTGTGTCTATTTATCTCAACTTCCGGTCCATGTGAGATTGTCTCAAACGAGTCACAGACGGATATGAAAACTGACTTCAACATACGTTCCATCATGTTAAATGATAAAAAAAATAGCACAAGTATACAAATAAATTATTATTAATCTTTAAACTTAGTATTTTCTTTAACTTTAGTAGTTCAAATTGCTCGTTTTGGGTGTTAAAAAGTGACATGCCAGTCCAATTGATGGGAGGCATTATAACTTATATTTGCAGTCACGGCTTGATCAAGTGACGTTTACTACTCGATAGGCTTTCAGAAGACTCTATCAACTATTACTTCTCTCTTCTTGTCTGTCTTTTTGTGCAAGTTCATTTTATTCAAACCTCACTAAGACGATATGTGTTGACAAGGACACACACTACGTACAGTGATATTAGTGATATTTTATTTGGCAAATAAAATTCACATTAAACAAAGACATCTATATTGGATCCATCACTCAATCGCTGTCTGGGGGTTGCCCCCCCCCCCCCCCCCCCCCCCAGCTTCAGGTGAAACTTTTCAAATATATGTAAACTTGGCTGCAGAATTCGAAAATCCATCTAAAATTAATGGTGTTCTATTAATAGTGCCAGAAAAAAAAATTAATTACGGTAAGTATGAAAAATTATTTTAATTTATTTTAGTGTCATTATAATTTCAACCAGTCGCTATGCATGGAATATTAGGGGGACCTTTTCTGCTGAAGCCAAGATGACGTGTGTTGTTGTCACGTGATATTTGAATGAATGAATGACATCGAAAGCATGAATGGTCTTTAGATAGCCATTTTGGGGGGACATAATGTATCAGGATGGGATGGCACAGTACATCACTTCCATTTTCAGTTCGGGTACCGGCATGGTCGCTATTATACAGTCACATAGTTTGGTTGGTTGATTTATTGATTGATTGGTTGTGTGTTGCCGGGGCCCATAAGGGAAGCAAAGATTAGCAACACTGTAACCTACCAGGCAGAACTTTCTATAAATCAGGTGTGCGATCTAGAGACCATCAATTGTGAAAGAGAGTGGGTTGAAGTTCCCGAAGACACGACAGACTGGCACAATGTAATAATAACACTGGGTCGTGAGTGCAGAGAATGGGCAGTGGGCAGCACTGAGTTTGAAGTGCAACAGCTGATCCAGAGCAACACACATCAAGGTGACATAGTCATCTACACTGATGGGTCAGTGGTGAGAAACAGACGTAGTGGCTGGGGCTTTATTGCAAAGGCTAATGGACGAGTCTTGAAAAAGGAGTCTGGCATATGAGACTACGACCTCCAGCATGAGAATGGAGGTGGAGGCAGTAACAGCGGCATTCCGGTGGCTAGAGGAGACTACTGCAACACACGTTGTATTCATTACGGATTCAAAGAGTATGCTTAGCAAGGTGGAGAAAGGAATGTTTCGTGTGGAATGGCTCTCGTCACTTTAGAGGTCATAGATCGTGAGAATTGTATGGATATTTTGCCCTGGCCATGCGGGTGAACGGGGGAATGAACAGGCTGATAGGCTAGCAGGGAATGCACCACTTGGTGGAATTTTGCCTATGGACAAGGGGGAGGTGGTCGTGTGCTTGTGGAACCAGGTGGAGAAGGCGGAGGAACAGATAGAGAACCCATATGTGGAAAGAATGAGATTGCGGGAGATTGGCAGGGGTTTTGGAAGAATGTCAAAACTGAGAGGGAAGACCAGGAGAACTTTTAATCAGAAAGCGGTGGGTATGATTAGTAGTATAACTCTTCACTGGCTGTTGAAGGAGGGGACAGAGCATGTATGGGAATGTCCTGAGTGCAGTGATGTCAGTTCTTGACTCAACTCAACTCAACTGGTTGTGAATCCCATGGAAGGCTGTGAGTTACAACAATTAAGTCGGATGCACTGGTGCTCAGGTCATCTGGGCCATGACAAGAGTTTGCATCTATTGAAATGAGGTTGCTGTAGAGACTCTTCTCCTTCCATGGTACAAAAGAACCATCTCTGTGGAGATTGCTGCAGAGCTTTCCTTGCTCTCTCCAAATTCTGTTATCAGTGGGTTGTGCAAGACTGGTAATGTTTCTTCTTCATCTTCTTCTTCACTCAAATCATTTATATAGAGTGATGAGCGCACTGTGTCTATTTACAGCAACTAGTTTAGTTTAGTTTAATCGACGGATCAACATCACGGCTCACGGGTGTAACCCATAAGTGCTCTGTTCTACTCCTAACTCAAGCCTGAATCTGGAGAAACTCAGATCAGTGCACGAACTCCGTAGCACCGGCGAGGATGCTGAAATACTTTGGGTAGATTTTTAACTTGAAATTTAGCCCGGGCAGCGCTGTTAGACTACTCTTTTTCAATGTCCAACTGCCAAGGGATGTTTTACGTGCACAACAATCTCCGATCTCACTGCCCAAAGACCAAGGGAAATTTTTGTTACTAGAAGTCCATGTGAAAAAATTTCGGCCCTGACAACCTGGGACCTCCAGCACTCAAGGTGGACACCATATCTCAAGATCACTCAGCAGCAATGTGTCTTTCAACTGACAAATCTAACTTCCTTGTGGATTTGTTGTCAGGGTTATCTTTCCCAGGTATGCCCTTGTTTCACACTCAGTTAATTTGCCAACAGAAGCAGCCGTTACAACAAGTGTGCTACTGAGACATGATATCATGTTAGAATCTGTAATGCTTGACTGAGATATATAAATGTTTACATCTATCGTCTCCACATCTCATGTCAACTGGCATTGTGATCATGTGGCTTCCCTACCATTGACACCTAGTGCTGTGAATCTACACATGATTCATGCTGTAGGGTGAATGAATACATGACTTAAATACATGCTAAAATTTGCGTGCTGTAAAAATCATGCACAAAAAAAGCATGTAGTGTTTAAGAGTATATGCAGATGTTATCCTAAATATCTTTTGGTTTACTTCACACTGATATTATTTGTTCTCAAATGTTCAGAGAACATAAAAAATGTTTTCATTACTATTTGGCTGAATGAACACCCTTAGTGACTACAAAAATACCACAAACTTCAACTGTGCAATCATATGTCAAAAACAAAGGTCTAACACCATTCACACTAAAAAGTAGTCTTAAAGCAGATACTGCCATTGGGGTGTCAAGTTTTAGGCCTTCACATATTCCAGGCTATACATATGAAGTTAGGTGCACTGTTCTCTTCCTTGCCACCTTTCCTTTTCAGACAATTCCTTAAAAAATCCTGAAAATTCATCTGGTATCCAAGTTTTGGAGGCTGGGACAACCCCAGTGCCATAAAGACTGGAAAAAATTATCCTGCCTCTGCTAGGGAGTGAACCCAGCACCAATGTCTTGGCAGGCCAGGGTACTAACACTATACCACCACAGTCCCATAAGCAAGAGTGACAACCTCAAAAGAACAGAGTTCTCCATCAACCAACCATGATTAGAAAGCAAGATATCAGGAAACTGTTGCAGAGATTTCCATAACATTACAATTCAATGTTCCAAACATACAATGTGGTACAACCAAACAGTTTGAAGGCTGTTTAATTTAGACAAATTCATGCTACTCCCAATAAACAGTGACTTTTATTGTCACTTGCTGGGGTTTTTAAAAATATTTCTCTTATTTTCAACAACTTACCAATTGCCAGGCCGGTGCTCATGGGTTCAAATCCCCCTCAAGGAGGAGATTTTTAAAACAACTGATCTAGACTCCCAGGTAAACCCAGACTTAAAATTAGCACCAGGAAATGTTGTGGGAAGAAAAGGCAGCTGACAGAATACTGACCACATAACTCATCCAGTGCTGACTAAACTATACAAATATGGGGCTATGACAATATACCCAATACAGCTCAGAGCATAAAAAAATGTCTTTTATATTTTTTTAGCTACTACAAAGTTAATTTGTATTTATTTAATTTACTAAAAGACTACTTAAAAAAAAACAAAAAACTAAACTACCATAGAATTGTTTGCCTACCTTAGACAAATATATGCAGAAATAAGAAACCAAATGGGAAAGCAAATTCAGAATTCAAAAAACAAAGGGAACACGGAATTCCACAGCCACAAAATGTTTAAATTATTGAAACAAGGCATGCAGTGCCACAGATGCTTTTATTAAAACCTTCAGATTAGGGTTAACAAATTGTGTTAACAATTAGGTGTTATCATTTTCATAACTTTTCAGTTTTAATTTATCTGAACTCAGTGGATTTCAACAATAGCTTCAAGTACCATAAATGCAGTAGGAACCTTGGTATCATGCTAAGCCATTACCCTCTTTGGACAACAATCACCTTCAAATTAATATCCTGCTAGTGGCTGACTCAGTCACGGGATTATTAATCTGATCCAGGGATGGACCCTAATATAACTTCTCTTCTGAGATTGAAAGGGGTAAGGGTAATGGAATAATGGATGATGGCATGCTGATACCATGCTTGACTGTTGGCCCGATGGTTCTGTGTTTGAATCTCTTCATGGCAGGGCTTTTTTTTCAATAAGTTGGGCTCCCAAAATGACTGAGTCTAAAATGGGTATCAGGCAATTTTGTTGGAAGTACAGGTAGCTGGAGAGCTGCAGGCTTGAAGGTTATGTGTTCAATTCCTCATCATGATATGGGTTTTTTTCACGTCCTGGTCTAAAATGTGTACCGGGAAATGTTCTAGGAAGTAAAGGTGACCGGTGTGATACTGACCCCATCACTCATCAAGTGTTGGTTAGTCTAGTAAAATATGGAGCCAGCACTGTATTTCCAATACCCCCTATGGCTTTAAACAAAGGGCTTTTGCTCTATTTATCTTACTATAAAGGCATCTCTAGCAAATATTCCTTAGATACTATTTCAAATGGAACACACCTGCATCTAATGTTAATTTAACAATATTTATTCATAAAGGTAGACCTAATCAGTCATACTCCTAACTAATGTTTCATTTTTATTAACTAATGGATTTTAAAAGACCATGCTGTGGAAAATGTACTCTATATATATTTGTCAACCTGAGGTGTATCTATAACTTCAGTTAGTCTATAAAATGTAAAACATTTATTCTTATCAGATCTGAACAATTTTAATAACTTATGGTGTATTGTTAATTACTGCTCCAATTGCAACAGTCTAGCATAGTCAGAGGCTTCTGCTAGTTAATGAGTTAACATTATCTTGTTATTAATCAACAACTAGTATTTCTTCTACATTTTTTTTAGTATTGCGATATGATATTACAACTGTTACATGTGAAGCACAATTGTAACAGCATTCCCTTGAAATTCTTTCAGTTCACACAGCACTGTGAGTTAATACTATCTTGTTGTTAATCAATAACTAGTATTTCTTATGCACTTGTTAAGTCAGGACATACGATACTACAACAACATTACCTTGGAATTCTTTCAGTTCACACAGCTCTGTGAGTTAATACTATCTTAATGGCAACCAGCAACTGGTATTTCTTCTGCATTTATTAAATCAGGTCATATATTACAACTGTTTTTTGTGAATCACAATTTTAATAGCATTCCCTTGAAAATCATTCAGTTCATATAACACTATGAGTTAATACTATCTTGTTGGCAACCAGTTTTTCTTCTGCACTTGTTAAGTCATGGCATATGATATTATAACTGTTTCTTGTGAAGTACAATTTTAATAGCATTAACTTGGCAATCTTTCAGTTCACACAGCTTTGTGAGTTTGATTACATTCATGTGGTTTCAAACAACTAAAAGGAAATTATACTGAGAGGTTGATAAACATAAATATCTTACCTTGGCAAACAACAGTGTATATATACTTGCTCGGCACGGGAAAACAATAACAGGAAATGTGATGACGATTGATAAAACAAAGCAGATCTTCATTAAGTCGGTGAAAAATGTGTTGGGGAATATGCCTATAACGTCTCCAGGAATGTCATGTGTGTAGAAGGCAATATATCCACAAAACCCAACCTGGAGATTTCAAACACAACAAATCAAATAACATAAGGCAATACAGAAGGCAGCTGCAGCAGTGACATGGTCAGACACTTGCCTGCCATCTTGGTGGTCAGAGGCTTGATCCCCATTGAAATGGATTCAAATTTGTATAATTTATCTGGGCTCCCAGACTGACCCAGTCTAAAATGGGTACTGGGAAATGTCTTGGGAAGCAAAGGTGGCCAGCATGACACTGAACACAAACACCCCCGATGCGTGCTGAGTGGTCTATACAAATATGTGTCTAGCAACATATGGCCAAGGTGCCTTAAGGGGTGTACAAGGGACTTTTACTTGACTGACTTACAGCCTAGAACTGCTTATGAAGCTGCTTATTTTGTTTGCCATCTCATTGCAATATTTTAAAAAAAATATTGACCTCTCAGCATTTTTGTGCTTAATATCCCATCAAAAACAAAACTATCAAACAGAGAAGTCTAAAGAAGACTTGCTGTAATACGGCAGTGTTCTATTCTGGATGAAACAAAGTTACAACAACTCAGAACTGCAAGAATGGCTATCTGTAATACGGTTGTGTTCTATTCTGGATGAAACAAAGTTACAATAACTCTGAACTGCAAGAATAGCTATCTGCTTTGATCAAAAATATCTGAGCAAAAAACAGTAAGATAAGCCTTGTCTTACCATTTCATGAAAACATTACCTAGGAGATTGACTGTTTTGAGGTATGGCATCCCCACTAACACAAAAAATGACAGGAGTAAATCCAGGAGAGGATATTTTGTTTCAGAGGAACACAACATGGTGCCATCCCCAATCTCTGATGGATGCTTTGCCTTCTCAGATGAGGGAACATTCTAGATTTTGTGTCACATGTTAAAATTCTTTGACAGTTGGAAAGAGTTGAGTGTTCGGTTATACAAGTCACTGCTCTGGCAAAATTCAGATTAGAAAACCTACACATCATCATCATGTGCCCTGCCAAATAGTTTACACATATGTTTCTCCATAGTGCTTGCTCCTCAGTGTTACAAATCAGTGATATAGATGATATTCCTCCATGCCATGGTCCCAGTCCATGCAGCATCATTTCTCTCAGTCTGCCCCTGACACTTCTATTGCAGATCTTTCCAGTCATCACAATGTTCTCCAATGCCCCTCTTCTCATGACATGAAGTTTGTCTTATGCTTATATTTATATATAATATTCTACTTTTATTAGCTTTTCCCAGACACTTGTTAGTTAATTTAATATTCCAAAGTATTCTCACCATAATAAGTAAATGATCCTTTGACATGCCTTAATTTAGATCGGACATATTGTGTTAGACCCATATTTCTAATAGACCAATTGGCATTCAAGGGGTGAAGAGGTCAATATCATGCTGCCCACCCTCACTTCCCAAGGCATTTCCTGGTACCCTTTTCAGACTGCGGCGGCCTGGCAGCCTTGGTCAATTTTAATCATCTTCTTCAATGTGAACTCAAACCCTTGACTACCAGGCCAGCATCTAGCCAATCTGCTACCGGGGCTCCCATAGTTAGATGAATTAAATACTGTTTCTTTCTTTGCCACCATTCTATTACACTAGGTTGCAGAGCTGGACTTTATTTTCATACATGCATGAATAATGACATTTCTTCATAAACAATTAAAATAAAGATGTATGCAGTACAACTGAACAGGGCAGTAAAACACTGATACAAACATATACATTGTGAAACTCACCAGTAAATATGCTACAGCACACAAGTTCACAGCACTGTTCACAACCTTTGACATGGCTTTTAAAGATGGTTCGGGTAAAGCATCATAAAGAAGAAATAACTGCCTGAAAATACATGTAATCAATGTCTTATTGTTAATGCTAGTATTTTTTAAAATATCCTTTTTTACAGGACATCGCTGTCAACACCAGCATTTTTCTGCTGTTGCTGATGTCTTGGCAAGTTTACGTTCAGTAGTTTGCCATTGCTTTATGAACGACCGGCACTCATACCGTTTTATTAAGAAACCCAACGCAATGTGGTCTGCTACCAAGTCATCCCGCAGTTGTGTTTTGAACACGGTTATGAACTGCGTCCATAACCCCTTCGCCACGGAGCCCTAGTGTACTGTATAGCTTGTAATTGTCCAAGTGACTTACAAGGCACCATTTATTTTGCATTTTTTCATTCAGTTAAATTATAACTTTAAATTCTGTTCACTTTACTATTCATGTACAAATTCAGGATCTAATCGTTGTAACATTTATTAAAGATTATGTTTGCAGCAATGAGCTTACTCCACTCTTGTTTTGAATGCAAGGAGTGTGAGTGAGTGAATGTCAGTATTTAACCAATAAGTAAATATATGTATTAGGGGCGTTCATTTGAAACCCGTTCCAATGGCTTTGTTACAAAAGCATGAAAGAAACATTAAGAGGTGTGGTAGAATTAAACAAAGCATTCATTTTCAATGAATTATGCACCAAGGGTTGGTCGAAGAAGTCGCTGTAGGCATTCAGGCAAGCATCCCATTGCTTAGCTAGGCGGCGAATGCCGCCCACAAAAAAGGATTGTTGTTGCTCACTGAATCAAGTGTTTACCACATTCATTACGTCTGCATCTGTGTGAAATTGTTGCCCCTTGAGAGCTTTTTTTAGAGGTCCGAACAAATGAAAATCACATGGTGACAAATCAGGACTATAGGCTGGATGTAGCAGAATTTACCACTCCTTCCTTGCTAATGCTTCCTGCACAATCTTTGCGATATGCGGACGAGCATTATTGTGCAACAAAATCACACCGCGAGTAAGCATGCTGAGTCGTTTATTTTTTATGGCTTTTTGCAGCTTGTCTAGTGTTTCCAAGTAGTGGGTAGAGTTGATGTTGACACCAGGTTCTTTAAAGTCCGCCAACAATAGCCCTTCATGGTAAAAAAATGCGCTCAGCATAACCTTACCAGCGGAAACCTGTAACTTGAATTTTTTGGCTTTTGGTGATCCAGCATGCTTCAATTGCATGTTCTCTCTTTTGCTGCTCGGCTCAAAGTGATGACACCATGATTCATCGCCTGTCACTATGTGGAAGAGAAATGCATCACCCTCCACTCTGTAATGCAGCAAGTGGTTCAAACACCATCCCATGTGTCCCTCTTTATGGTGGTCGGTCAACATCCATGGTACCCACTGTGAACACACCTTCCGATAATGCAGTTTCTTACGAACGACCTTTTTAATTGTCCCAATTGACACATCAAATTCTTTCGCTAGCGAACGTATGCTTTGCCAACGGTTCATCTGTACTGTTGCATCAATTTTGGCGATGGTTTTTTCTGCTGCAACCTTATGCGCTTGACCCGGCCATCGAAGATCTGTCATGAACTGACATCCTTTCTGAAACATTCGTGCCCAGTCTGTCACTGTTGTCTTCGACACACATTTGTTACCATATGCTGCCTGCATTCTTCGAATGTCCACTGGTCGACATCCTTCAAATGAAAGAAACAATCACCGCTCTTTGAGCTTCTTTGGACGGATTTTGGATCAACCCGGCCATTTTCTCAACGGTCAGAAACAGAACCTATGCATCATGGGACGATAAGCATTTGCTCTTTTATTCATTGATCTGTACTTATCAAATGACTATTGTCAGGGTCTTACTTTCTAGTAACAATGGCTCGTGTTCACTAACAGGAGTGAAACAATCATACATACAGAATGATTGTACTCAAACACGCGGCAACATAACTGAAACACTTTAATTACATAAACAACTCTACTCAACGGCATTCATATAATACTGCGCTCACAATTAGTGACAATGCCATGACAATTACAATTATGCAATATAAAAGTTCATAGAACAAAGCACTCACTCAGTCCCAACCAGCATCTACTAAGCATACAGGCTTTCTCAACATTGAGCATGGAATAATACATGAATACTCGCAACACTTTCTCTCATGTCCGTCCTGTCTCGAGTCCTGAAGCAGTCTGAGCTACCGCCGATGTTTCTAGTCAGCACTTGGCTTTTCAGTCTCCGTGCGCTTCGTGCGTCACGCTGACCACTGGGCATCAACTGCGTAGTAGCTTTCTGTCGGGGTCAGCGTCGTGCTTGTCTGTCCCTTACAGGCGATGGCGATGGAGATTCTGACAACTATGACATTATCATGTTCAACGTATGCAATTACACGCGGTGCAGCACAAACGGATTTCAAATGAACGCCCCCTTATACAAACAGTAACAAGACCAGGGGGATTTATTTCTAAGAAATGAACTGGCCAGATAACCTAGTCGCTCGTGTTAGGTCTTCCTACACTCACAGGTGTTTTTCACCTTCTGTCTTTTGTCTCCAGAGTGAATCCCAGTCTCTTCTATCTGGCCATCCTTTAGACATTCTTCTTTAAGGAGCCAAAATTCACAGAGACTGTCAGCTAATCTTGGGTAGGGATGCTCTGCCTGTTATAGCTAGAAAGTCCTAAAGGCCATGACAATCACTGCAAATGACAGCTTTTTTTTTTTGGTATGTTTTCCTTCTTGTATAAAGCTTCCCTTGCAATAGCAATTCTTGTTCTAATCCTTACAAAACATCTGCCATCAGATGTAATGACCAGGGAGAGAAAAATCCAGTGAACCTGGTCACCATGGCACCTGGAATGCTTACCCTGTGCCTGAATATTCAAACGTTTTTTTAACCCTGTATTTGGAACAACACCAAATATGCTGGTTCATGAAAAAAAGTAACTGGCTCCTGAATTATGTTTAGTTTTCTATAACTCTGATTATGACTGTTCCAAGATATGTGTACCAATTCATTTATTTAAGAATTCACTTCAGTTCATCAAAATATGGGCTGGGAAAGCTTGGATGTATTGTGTCTGCCTCTATCTCAAAAAATGCTAGGCTTACATCCAGTTGAAAGACAATTTTTCAGAAAACACATGACATAATTCCTGCATGAATTCTGATATCTGATGACCAGGGATAGGTAGCTGCTGGACAAGAAACACCTCCTGTATGATTCCCTGGATGCAGTCAAGGGCATCAGGCTGTTAAGTGGAAGATCATGGGTGGCTCAGGCAGAAGAGACCATTAGGAAAGTGTTCCCACAGAGGAAAGGGGTGAGTCAGAGTGCTGAATAGAAATTCAAACTTCTGTGGCGTTACAATCACACTGGGACGTGAGTTTAGGGAGTGGACAGCAGGCGCTATGGAAGCAGAAATTCCGCAATTAATTCAGGACTACTCTTGTCATGGCAATGTGATTATCTATACCGATGTTAAGAGGTAAAAAAAAGTGCCTGAGGATTCATAGCAAAAGCCAATGGATTGCAAAGGAGAGCTTGGTATATGACACCATGACCTCAAGTCTGAGAATGAAGATGAGGTGGTAAATGCAGCTTTCCGATGGTTGGAGAATAAACTGTATACGCATGTTGTGATTGTGACAGATTCACAAATCATGCTGATAATGGTGAAGACTGGCATGCTTGCTTTGTGCTGAATGGTATGCATCAAGTGCTGAATGGTATGCATCAATTCAGAGGTCGCAGGTTGTGAGCAATCACTGGATCTTTTCTCCATGACACTGCTGTGGTTGGAAATTAACAGGCAGACATATTGTCTGGTGCTGCATCATTGAGGGGTGATTTGATGCATGATAAGGCAGATGTGGTGAATAATACAGAAGAATAGATAGACTATCATGGTCTAAGGAGAATCCAGCAGCAGGGGGTGGTCAGAGGATCTAGTAGACATTCGTCACTCAGAGGTAAAGCAAAACGGATGTATAATCAGATTGCAAAGGGCACCATTAGTAGTGGAACTCTACACTGGCTGTTGAAGATGGGGACTGAGTGTTTATGGGAATGCCCCGAGTACAATGATGTTGGTTCTTGACTCAACTCAACTCTGATACCTCATCTTCTTGAATAAGCTAGAGAAAAAGAAGTCCCATTTGCACACTGTGAACATCAACGAGCTATCTGCTGTTGGAAACCGTAAAGTGTCAGCTATACAGACTGCTGTCCTGACAAAACTCCAAATGCCAATAATGAGAAAATCTACAGACAATAGAAAAACAATCAATGTACCTCTCAAGATGAATAAGGAAGAAGAAAAATTCCATCAAAACAATGTATGTAATATTTCTAATACAGTCACAAAGGTTTTACTTACGTTTGGCATCCAAAAGAGAACGACAGAATAGGTAAGCTCTGAAAAAAACCTTCTGGTCTCCAGAAGTATACTTTCTCATACCAGTCACCAAACCACAAATTTGGCAAGGCTAGCCAAAGAACCTGGACAGATGACGTCATTTGCCAGAAATGAATCACTAAGAATCACATCACACTGATTATATTACATACAGCAAGCCCAAATATCCTACTTTCATTTTAAAAAGCAAAGAATATGTTAATAAACACAATTCAAAGTTGAATAATCAATAAATGATGTTACTAAAAACAACTGCATAATTTAACATTTGTCAGTGTATCAAATGTGTAGAAATAAATATTATAAAATAACTCAATCCTTTTAAAATAATTCCAAAGAAGAAGTATTATTCTAAAACACAAGATGATCTTAGTTTATTGCTCATATTAATTATGCAAGCTAGAGACATGTGGTACTATGCTTTACTTATATTTCAATTCCTTGTTTTCAAATTCTTCTTCTTCGTTCATCCGGAGTTTTTTTTTTCGGCCGTGATTGCGTTGTGCCTGTTTACAGCAGAGCTGCGTTCTTGCGCCGTTAGGCCGACACATCCGACTTCTGCGGGCATTTGTTGACCGGGTTAACCTTCCCAGGGGGTTTCTTAGGACGTTAGACTCTCACTGTTGTGGTGTTATCTCCCATCCCAGCTGGCCCATATAGAACAGCCAAAGGCATCCTGGTCGGCCCTCAAGGGAAGGCAGGGGCAGACCATGGGCATTCCCCGCCATCCAAGGAGGCTTCCATAATTGCAGAGCCATCACACAGCGCTCTGGTACTGGGCTCACCCAAGGAATCGTCACGTCCTGCACATGGCTGCTTAGCCTCACTTCCGTATATTGGGCCTTCCGTTCACCATAGGCTGTTCTTCCAGAAGCCAGAAGAATGCAGTTTGCAGATGACATCCACACAGTGAGCTTTCGATTCGGACTTTCCACGTAATGGATTTGCTATCCAAGCAATATTCCATTTCATGCCTCTGGGAGGCTTGTGTAACCGACATGCCTGTGGTATGAAGTGTGGCAGTCTAAATACTTCTTCATGTACATTTAAATGTCAACCTGAATACAGTTAAAGTAAGCTGCAGTCGACTTGAGCTTGTTGATATCTCCATAAAGTTGTCCTCGAATGAAGCAGGTGTGGGCCAAAATATCTTTCTCTGTTCTGCATATATTGGGCACTCTTGCAGCAAATGTTTAGCTGTCATTTTACCAGTTCCACAATTACATTCATCTGTATCTCCTATCTTTAGTTTGTTGAACAAGTGGTATTTCAGCCTGTTATGTCCTGTGCGGAGTCTGAAGATTGCTACTTGTTCTCTTCGGTCGAGTTTGTAATATGCATCATCCTTCTGGTGGCCTGGATGCTCTGATTCCCATTTGGTTCTATAAGTGCTTTTAATCAACCTCTTTGCCTCATTATAGGTTATGTCTATGTCAGGCTGTGGTAGTCGTCCGCCCTCTTTTGCCAGTCTGTCAGCCTCTTCATTTCCAGGTATACTGCAATGTGATGGGATCCACTGTATTAGAACTTTTTTGGATTTCTGGCATAGACCATGGAGTGCTGCTCTTAGGTCAGCTAGTTCTGTGCTGTTTTTGCTCTTCAGTATTGAGACAGCTGACTTTGCATCTGTAAAGATAGCTATTTGTGTCTCTTTATTTTCCTCCATCAAGAGCATTTCTGCTGCAGTTTTCAGAGCCTCTACCTCCGCTTTGAAGTTACTTGAAAACTTTCCAGTTGCCACTGAATGTGTTTTTTTCACTCCATTTTTTAAATTTAGGAGAATTCCTCCTCCTCCATTCTCTACTGAATTTTTGGCTGATCCATCTGTATATGCATGGGTCCAATTGCTGCTTGGGTAATGTTCTTTTATGTAGTTTAGGGTTATTTCTCTTCTTTCGGTTTCATGCTGAGTGTTCTTTTTCTCAATACCAGGAATGTTTTCTATCATCTCAGGCAGTTGCTGCTGTCTCCAAGCTGGGAACTTGTCTGCATTGTAAATGGGTTTGACTGTTGATATGTTAAGTATGGGATCTTCCCTAATTTTTCGTTTTGCAGTTTCTACAAAGTTGCTACGCTTCAGTCTTCCCTTTCCAAAACCACTAAACCTTTTATACATAGGGTGGTCTGTCAATCTTCTAAATTTTTCTGCTTGTTGCTGGGCTCTGCTATCTCTTCTATCCTGCATTGGTTGTAAACATGTTATCTTTTCTAATTCATTAATAGGCGTTGTCTTTAGGCTTCCAGTTATGATTCGCATTCCTTGATTTTGGACTCTACTTATTTTGTTAAAGTTTGACTTAGCTGCTGTTGCCCAAGCTGCAATGCCATATTCCAGTACTGGCCTCACCCGTCCAGTATATAACTTCTTGAGAACTTTCTCATCTGCTCCCCACGTTGAACCAGCAAGCTTTTTCATGATTGCCATTCTTTGCCTTGCTCTTGTTCGATTTTTCTCAACCTGTGTCTTCCATGTCAGGCGACGATCAAAGGTGACTCCTAGATAGTTTGGATTTTCTTCATGGCGCAATGTTTTTCCATTCAATACCAGCTTAGGTTGCTGAGTTTTAGTTGAGAGGGAGAACACTGTGCATGTTGTTTTCTCCTCACTTATCTTCACTAGCCATGATTTTGACCAGTCCTCTAGCGCTAATAGAGCTTGCTGTATTCTGCTGTTAGCTGTACTAATATATTCTTCAGATGTCCATATGGCTAGGTCATCTGCAAAGGATGATGTGTGTACTCTGGCTGGAAAATTTTCTGTGATGTCGTTTATATATGCTAGGAATAATGTTGGTGAAAGAACTCCTCCTTGGGGGACACCTTGCTCCAACAGCATCATTTTGCTGGTTTGTCCTTGTACTTTTGTCCTGGCAGTTCTGTTCTCAAGGTAGTGGCTGATCCATTTGTACATTTTCCCACAAACATGCATTTTTTGCAGTTTTACTTTCAGTCCTTCCTTCCATACTTTATCAAATGCTTTTTCTAAATCTATCCAGACCGCTAGTGTGTGCTTTTTCTCTTGGAAGGCATCCTCTATTTCCTGAGCTATATAGGTTATTTGATCTTCAGTGGATCTGTACTTTCTGAATCCTGCTTGGTGAGGTGTTAAGAGTTGGTTTTCTTCCAGATGCCATGTTAGCCTGCCATTGATAATGCGTTCCATTAATTTTCCTACACAGCTAAGAAGACTGATAGGTCAATAGCCATTTGGTTCTTCCAGGTCTTTTCCTTTCTTTGGGACTGGTATTAGTATAGCTTCCTTCCATGCCTGTGGGACTATTCCCCTCTTCCAGCTGTAATTTAGGACTGCTAGTAGTTTCTTTTTTGCCTTAGTGCCTAGTCCTATTAGCATTTCATTTGTGATTCCATCCTTTCCTGGTGATGTCTTCTTTTTTAGGGTATTCATTGCCTGTTCCATTTCTTCCATTGTTAGATTTGCCATCATATATTCTGCTGCTGTCTCTGTATATCTATGATGTATCTGTTTATCTTTGATTGCTTTCTTCTGTTCGGCTGTAATATCAATGTGGTTTGCACTGGCATAGTGTTCCATTAGTGCATTTGCAGCCTTTTTTCCTGTAAGCAAGGCATTTCCTTGTTTAATTGTTATTTGTTTGTTTCTAGGTCCTTCATTGTTCATGGCTTTCACTAGTTTCCATAGTTTGTTTCCATCCCTGTCAAAATTCAGGTTTTCTGTTTTTTTCCTCCAACAATCTCTTGTTGTTTGATTTACTGTTCTTTTATATTTTGCTGAGATGGCTTTGAGAGAGATGTTCGCTTCAGTTGTTTGTTCTCTCTCTGCGGTCTTCCTAGCATCTTCAACTTTGTCCTCCAAAATTTGTAGTTCTTCAGTCCAGTATGGTTTGTAATTTTTCCTCGCTCCTCTTGGAATAGACTCAGTGGCCGCCTGTATTATTGCTCTGTTTAGACTTTCCACCATTTGCTTCATGTTGCCATATCGTGTATTTATGTTTCCACAATATTTGTCTGTTAGTATGGCAAATCTGTCCCAATCTGCTCGTTTGTAATTCCAACGAGGCAAAGGCTTTTGCTCCTGTGGAACATACTCCATATTTATTACAAGCTTGATTGGTCTGTGGTCACTACCTGCTAATTGGTCAAGCACATGGCGATCGATTTTGTGGAGGATGTCTCCTGTGCAGAAAGCTAAGTCTGGAGTAGAAGTGGTAATCCATCTTCTGGAGTAGAAGCTCGGTGTGTCATCCGCTTTGTTGAGTAGATGGAGATTTGAGTCTATTTCCCAGTCCTCCACTTCATCTCCTCTTTTGTCAGTATCTGGGTATCCCCATCTTTCTGAACGGCTATTAAAGTCTCCGACAACAATGCAATTTGTGTCAGTTATTTCCATGTTTGAGAGTGTAAGATCCTTATCTGCCGGGCTATACAGATTGTAAATTCTTATTTTCACGTCCTTTATCATTATATCAACACCTATAATTTCCGTTTGGTTGTCAGAGATCACAGATACTTCGCTGCAAGGTATTGTATTTCGTGTAAGTATTACAACTCCTCCTTTGTGTCCTTCGCGGTCAAAACGTGTGGCCTGATATCCCTCGACTGAAAATGTGCGATTGGCGTTGAGGTGTGTCTCTTGAATGCATGCCACATCTATTCTATCTTTATGAAGATGCTGTGTTAGGGAGGCTTTCTTGTTATAAACTCCTTCTGCATTCCATTGTAGTATGTTGAGTGTCCGGGGTGTTTGGTCAATAGCTCTTAACCTACTCCTCTGTGCCTTGACTCCACAGCACAGGGGAAGGTGACCACCAGTAGTCATGGGTGGACCCCCTCGAGGCAGGGGGCCCGGCACTATCACCGCCTGATGGGACTTCACGGGATTAGCACCATAACGATTAATTTTCATCTGTGGCATCATGAAATGATAAAGTTACGTTGCACTTCTTTGTCAAGCCTGTGGCTCAGTACATCCGATTTCGACAAGCATTTGTTCGGGATGCTTTCCCTAGCCTTTGACTGTCCCCAGTCTACCTACAAGGCAGCAGGTTTGTACGTCGCTTCGTCTGGTCCCTCTCCCTTGACCTGTCCGACATGGGTGGCCCTACCAGTAGCTGTGCTACCGTCGGCATAGCTCTTGGGGTCATTGGAACGCTCAAGCCCCTCTACCTCGTCAAGGTGGACGTACGGCAGAGGGGGTTTTCAAATTCACTATTAGTCTTTTTGTATTGCTGTTTTTTAAATTATTTTCATGCTGTTTTTTTTTTTTTTTCAAATCAATAACATGTAACCCTAGCATATTTATCATGTTGAAAATTTTATAGCTGAAAGATTTCTTTTTTTTTCCACAGGATCCTTTCAAAACCAGGAATTGTTTAATTTCATGTTTAATCATTTTCCAGAACTCATTTTATCTCAATGACCACGTAAAAAAAAAAAACACTAAATGAAGATAACTTGCATTCAAACAGAGCAGAGAGTACAAAAATATATGATAACAATAGACAGATTTAAAAAAAATTAATGCTACAAGTTCAATACTTCAATTTAACTCTGCTTCAACTGTACAGGCCTCTAAGACATTTACTAAGCCTAGAATTATGTAAAACATGCAGGATAACAGTGCTGCGAATGAGTTAACCATGTAATTTTCCACAGTCAGTCACTTCTAGAACATTCATTATTCATCATTATGAACCAAATGATGCTGCACTGTTTGTCAAGTCTGTGGTCCAGAATATACACATACTACAGGCATGCCTTTTGTGTTTTCCCCCTTTCGAGCTGCAAGGCAGCAGATTTGAATGTCTTAATTTGTCAGGCATTTATCCTTTGACACACGAAAACATCAGATATGATGGGTTCAGTGCAAGAGAAAGACCAAAGATGATCGGACAGCTGTTTAAGAGACAGTCCAGAAATATGACATCAGAATGTTCACAACTGCAGGATAGGTTCAAGGAAGAAGGCTGTTTCACAAGGTCTAACAGTAGGTGGAAGAACAATCAAATGTATGATGCTTTCAATAGTGGACAGACACATAGATAGGCAGACACATAGATAGACAGACAGTAAGGCAGACAGACAAACAGAGAGACAAACAGGCAGGCAGGCAGATAATCAAACACAATTCAGGCAGGCAGAAACACTGTTGTGAAACCTATTGGTGAAACAGGAAAATTGTAAAACTTTATTATGCTTCTAATAGTGGGCAGACACAGACAGACAGATAGGTAGGTTGACAGACACAACCGGTCTCTGTGGCGAAGGGGTTATGAGACGATTTGTAATCCTGTATACCCAGGTTCGAAACACAGCGGTGTTTGTTTTTTTCAAAAAAAGTATAGGTGCCGGTCGTTTAAAAAGCAATGTCAAACTACTGAACATGAAACTTGCCCAGGAACAGCCAAACTGCTGGGGTTGACTGCTACGACCTGTGAAGGACATCCAACTAAATTTTAAATATGGCACAATGGTCTGATTTTGAATGAAATATCCTCTTCTTCTTCTTCTTCATTTACCTTCAGATATCAGTATAAATAAATGCAAAGAAAGCAGAAGCCAACTTAAGCTTGTTGATATCTCTATAGTTTGTCTTCAAATGGAGTGGGTGTAGGCCAAAATACTTTTTACTGTTCTGCAGATGAGGGACACTCCTGCAACAAATGTTTAGCTGTCATTTTACCAGTTCCACAGTTACATTCATCAGTATCTCCTATCTTTAGTCTATTAAACATTTGGTATGTCAGCCTGTTTTGGCAAATTAAATGTTATTAAATTATACAGAAGAAATAAAAACATCACTTACATATACAACAAAGGTGGAATAAAAAGCCACACACACAGCACTGACTTTGCTAATAGACCGGATATCTCTGATAAGGGCCATGGGCAACCCAACACTCATGCATAACAGAACCATCAGGAATGTACGAAGCCCTGAGCTGTTCTAATAAAAGCAAATAAATACAGGATTTTAAAAATACAATGTTTCCAAATTGATACAAATGATTAACATCTATTTCAATGTGCAACATTTATGTGTGTACAGTTATTTATGTTTAAAACATAACAAGGACTTTATTACAACCCTCTCTATACATTCAACGGTCCTTCAAGAGACAAATTAAAAATGGAGACTGATTGGAGAAATTAGACGTAGACAGTCAAGATTTTTTGGGCTTGTTATGAGGAGAAATGGACTTGAAAATTTAGTGACAACTGGCAAGGTTGACGGGAAGGGAGCAAGAGGAAGACAGAGGGATATATACCTTGATGATTTGGCAGCATGGCAAGATAAGGACAAGAACACAGACTTGATTCGAGACAGGTGACCTTGTGAGATGGCGAACTATGACCGCTAATGCCTGTCGACATCGGCACTTGATGATGATGATATATTCAATCATCTGATCATGTCATGTGCTGCATCTTATCATTGATATTCTCAAGGCCAGTCTAGACTTGTCAAGGGTCAGACACTCAGTTTCTCTGTCACACAATGTTTGGAAATATGATGCTGAGCCAATGTTTTCTTGACCAAGTGACACTGGATGAACGATGTGGTCAGTGTCATGCTTCTGCCTTTCAACTCCCAATGGAGCACAAACTCTCATACAATTCAGATCAAGCCCTCTGTAGGCATATTCATGACCGGTTGGATTTTTCAGATAAAGCAATGGCAAACTACTGAACGTAAACTTGCCAATAAATCACAAACAGCAAAAACAAATGGTGGAGTTTGGCTGCGACGTCCTGTAAATGATATGCAATAAGCACACACAAAATACTACAAATGGATGCACATTTCACACGCATGCGTGGAATACTCTAATCCTTCAAAAATCGTACACACCTGTATTCCAAATAACTTTGTAACAATGGATGGACCCAAATCTCCAATGACAACAATTTGAGCAATAAGAGTACCCAGTTGGAAGCCAATCATTCTGGGAAACATGTAATTAATAAAAGTTCAGAATAGGAAATAATGAGGAATGTTTTTAAAAACATGAATAATCATTATGTTCTTAGTATGTATAAAACATACAATGTGCTTAGCTTGTATAAAACATACAATGCTTGATAGTTTCATTTTAAGCAGAAATCAAAATTAAAAAGAATATGAGCTAAAAATAATAGTGACATATGTAAATTTATACAATAAGCATATTACATTTTACATTTTTGTAAAATTATGTTCGTCAGTTTTTTTTCCACAGCTGTTACATTTCCACAATAGAGTGTAACTACAGAAAATGATTGCAGTGGTTGTAGAAAGGGGGAAAGAGCCTCAGTTTAAATAATAAAACATTAAGTAACGGTGATATTGTAACTTAAGGAGAGAATATGACAGATTCCTATGAGGGAAAGATACTGGTGATAGACATGACATCCATTGGCAAAACCTGATAATAGTATATCTAGAAAGTCCTTTCTCTGATATCCATACACAAATGAAATAAGAGGGAGACACAGAGAAGAAAATGTGAGACAGAGTTGAGTTGAGTTGAGTTGAGTTGAATTAAGAACCAACATCACTGCACTCACGACATTCCCATATTGCCATGCGATATCTCGGGGTGTAGACAATAACTGTATAAACTCGGCTCGAAAGCAATAGCAGGTTAGAAGCCGAACAAACTAAAATGACGAAGTCCAGTCAGTTACCTTTTAACAGTTATGACGCTGTTTATTTCACAGCGTACAGGCTTGTCTCAACAATAAACACTAACTAAATGCTTACAGTACCTGTATAATATAATTAAGATTACTGTTATGTTGTAAGCCATCCCTGTTCGAAGATCAACAATGTCCTTGTTCGTCCTCGCGGAATTCTTCTGTCAATCCGCCAAGTGTCCTTCGTGCCGCTTCGCAGATATCTAGTTTTCTGCGTTTGCCTGATTGTTTATTCGTGGCTACAATAAGCGTTGCTTCTATAGATTGTCTCTTCCATTTTCAAGTATTCATTCAGCCACTGATGCGCCATCAAGCCATTATCTAGCCGACCTATGGTTGCAGAATTAACATGAGCTGCCGCCTTGATGAAATTCCAAGTCAGTCTGTTGTTATTGACATTGCCGTGTGATGATTCTGTGTTGTCGCGTCATCTACTTCACTTTTCTTAGCGTTGTGGTTCTAGGATTCTTTGATCTCTTTCATTTACGTCATTATATCGCACCTACTACTTGGCACATATGTGTTCCGTCCCCTCGTTCAACAGCCAGTGAAGAGTCATACTACTAATTGTTCCCACCGCTATCTGATTTAAAGTTCTCCTGGACTTCTCTCCAAATTTTGAGATTCTTCCAAAACCCCTGCTGATCCCCCGCAGTCTCATTCTTTCCACATACGGGTTCTCAATCTGTTCCCCCACCTTCTCCACCTAGTTCCACAAGCACATGACCACCTCCCTCTTGTCCATAAGCAATCTACAACCAAGAGGTGCATTCCCTGCTAGCCTATCAGCCTGTTCATTCCCCTGCACCCCCGCATGACCAGGACAAAATATCCATACAATTCTCACAATCTGTGACATGTGAGACAGAATAATATGGGAAGAAACTGTAGGGAGGTGCAGGAGACAGAAAAAGGTAGGACAGCTTGACATGAGTTGGTTGAGGGCCTATGCTCCAAAAGGAATACAGGACAGAAGAAGAAGTATGATAATATCAAAGAAACCTATCCTGTCTACAATTAAAGTCAATGGCATTAAAAAAAATTTGAAGCAAGTACAGAAACCAGATGTAGGCAGATGAATAACTTCAGATGATTGATGATAAATACATAATTTTTTTAAAATTTCATGTATCACATGCCATAGGACAGGCAAACATTTCATTTTAGAAAATAAAGAACATCTTATGTCAATAAGCCCGTCATTGGAAGTTAGTACAAGAATTTGTGTACGTCAATTAGAACCAATTTTAACAGATGGCTGATATCCTGAATAATTAGTAAACAAATATAACAATCAAATAAGTCAAAATCAATAACAGTCAAGAAATATTTTATTCTACAGAATAATGCTGAAAATATCTTGGACAGCCGAAATGAAACAGCAAAATATCAAATCTTTGATAAAAATAAACTCATCCACTCTCTGATAAAATAAATTCACCTAATCGCTGAAACAAACTCACCCAAAAAACACAGACTCACCAATTCTCTGAATAACAAACGCACCAATAGAGTAAGATGAATATACAAATCGCTCAAAGAACAAATCTACGAATCTGCGAAACAGAAAACTCCCCAAAAATATAGGCTCACCAATTATGTGAAACAAACAAACTCACCCAATCTCTGAAATGAACTAACCAAATCTCTGAAAGAAACAACTCACCCAATCGCTGAAAAAAGCAAACTCGCCCAATCTCTGAACAACATGCTCACCAATTCTCTGAAACAAATAAACTCACCCAATCTCTGAGACAAACTTTCCTGGGGCACCGTGAGTGTAGTAGGCTGGTGGGAGGGAATAAGACATGTTATAGATGTAATTTACATCTTAAGTCATAATACTCATGGATTTACTTATAACTATAAGATTTATTTCACATATAGTAGACAATCTGGTCTATTAGTGGCATTAAAATGCAAATGACAGGCATATTTACATTTCAGTGAAATATCTTGCATCATAACTACACTTATTATTTACTTTTTTTTTTATTGGGACGAAATAGGCCAGATTTGCTACTATATATAAATGGAACAGACATGATATGTCAATCACGTAGAATATTTATTGTTTGTAGGAATAATACTGTCTTCACATATAGTGGTAATATTTTTTGTGCTCACTTGCTTTGAACTCAAGGGTAGTCCATACATACACCAGTGTCCCTTGCCATCAGGCGAACCCAATCCAACTTCAGAGATACTTGTAATTGATGTCATCATTTCAAGGATGAGAAGTCAACATTTTAGTCCAGCTGTCCGGTGTAGGGGTTGAACTCCTTACCTCAGCATCAGCACACTGGATGTTTAAGAATGCGTGTTCCTATCTATTTGGTCATGCTGATTAGTGGTATGTTTTAATTAAGTAAGATTAACTTGGGGTGGCAGGGTAGGGGATACCCCTATCAAAGGTGAAGAAAGGTACTTACTTCCTTTCGCTAGCCGACTGGACCACATTGAACAAAACCCCTGGCCTAAAGGGAACTTTAACCCAGAGCGGCCTAGCCAGCAGGCGAGCGCACTAGTCTCTATGCTGTCTTTATTTAAATGTTACAAAAATGAATGTTGTGTGGACTCACCTAAGAATTCATAAGATCGCCGCCTGCAGGTGACACCCGCCTTCATTAAGAGTTTACATGAGATCAGAGTAAGCCAGGTACACAGAAGCAGCACCACTGCGGATAGTATTATGCCACACTGAAATATACATACATATACACTTTGTAAGAAATAATCATTTGAAATTAGTATATTGGTGAGTGGTTTGGGTTCAATCCCTAGCAGAGGCAGGATTATTTTTCTAACAAGTACAGCTCTGGGGTTGACCCAGCATTATAAAAATGGGTACCGGACAATGTCCAGAATTTTCTTGGAACTGTCTGGGAAGGAAAGGTGATGACGGAGAGACCTGGCCACCTCACCTCATATGTCATGGCAAGAATTTGCGAAGGCCCAACCCTTTACACTCCAATGGCAGTGTCCACTATGGGACTCACTTTACTTGTTACTTTTACATTGGCAAGATTTATTGCTATTTAATGCTGCATGAATTTTAAAATGAGAAAAATGTGCAAAGTTTGCTCCCAAATAATATATAAAATGCTAGACATTCAACTCTGCTGCTTGCTATTTGTTTCCAAATAACTTAATTAGAATTGTTTACATATCGTTTATCACTATGGCTCATTTTGATCACCATGAATTTTTTTAAATTGTTTACTATTATTTTTTCTTTCTGATCAACATACATTTTATATAATCATTAATAATCATTAATATCTTTTTCTTCTCATGTCTTCAACAAGTTAAAAGACAAATCTTCATTAGTTATAGGCTCTCAACTAATTCAATCAAAGCCATCCTATCTTTTGCTGTCTCCTGCAACTCCTGCCATGTCTCACACACCCTCATATTATTCATCTATCTTTAATTATCTTCTCCATGTGTTTTTAGGTCTCTATTTTATTCCCATTATTATGCGCAGACGTCAATTAGTGAATGCTTGTAGTTTATTAGTAATTTTGTAAACATTCTTCATGTTTCTGATCCATACAGTAATATCGATTTAACATTGGAGGTAAATATTCTAAGTTTGGTGCTCAGTTTAATCTCCTTTGACTTCCACAAACTTCCTAGTACTATAAAACTCCTCTGGCCTTTTGTATTTGTCGTAGTAATCCTTTATTACTTTAGTGTCGTCCCTGGAGTGAGGGGAATCAACACCCACAATTTTATTAACCCAATATTATTGTCCTAGAGAAACCACCAGAATCCGTCCACAAAACTCCTTCAGTCTGTAGACACCTCTTTCTTACTCTCACTCACCCCTGGATCATGCCCCCTCTCATTCTTCCCCAACACAACATACTCAACAACTCTAGCTTTAACAAATAAATACAACAAATAATTTATTAAAGCAAAGAGTATGTGTGTGAGAAATGTGTGTGTGTAATGTGTAGAATGTGTGTCGAATATTCTAATGTGTATGTAGAATCAGACCAGTGAATCAGGAGCAAAGTTAGTTACATCACTGTGCTGAGCACACAACAGCACCATGTATTCCGGACAGGAAACCTCAGCAAGAAGATGTTTCTCCGTCCACGTGACAACTTTCTCCGATCACTCTCGAACAATCAGGACGTTGGTCATCAATGATAGACATTGTTCGATATTGGTCTTCACTCTAGCAAACACCATGAATTTACACTGTTCAATCATGTTTATTGATCAGAGAATCTTTCCAATGACTTAAATGTCACATGGGAAAATATAACTGTTCATAAGTCACTGGTTATACAATTTTTCCCATATAAAAAAAAACAACCTATTACTGTTCCAGGTAGTTATATATTGGTATATGTGTTACATATAGTGTTCTGAATCTACGGTGATGTAGCATATCACTCAAGGAAAAAATCACACATATGTGCATCAAGTCCTGCTCAGCAGAAGTCAGGTTTCTGCAGACCAACTAGGCCATGAGCCCAGTGTACAAGCCTCTCAGTAACGTCTGTCTTCCATCCGTGAGCCATCTTTTCTTCAACTTTGATACTAACTTCTTGGTAGTATATCGTATCACCATCAACAAGTAGACCTGTAAGTGGAACCTGTAGAATAGAGAATCCCCTGGTGACCTTAATTAGGTGAGTGTAGGCCGATAGCAGCACTCAGATCTATAACAGAGAACCGAACTCTGTTATACGGCCAAATAGCTCATCACATTGGTCTGAGACATGGAAACACAAGGAAAGATTAAAGATAACGGGTAGAAACCCAGCAGATGCCCTACAGGAAGATCCTACCAGTTCACATTCCCTTCATCCCTCCCAACCATCCTCAATCTCTCTAATTATTATCCCACTACATTGTCCTTAACTCCCTGAGTTAAATGATATATTACACAAGCCAGTTAAAGCTACACAATAGGTTACTAGTGCTGACACTCCTATAATACTTTCTAGCACCGCACTTATAGAACATTCTATCACCGCACAGTACTGTACTCTATTCCTAATCATACTCTAAGTTAGATATGATTAATAGACTACCATATGCCTATTCCGGTTGATGATTGAGACTATGCAATCACAGACTGGATCTATGTCCGCCGATAAATATCAACTCTTTGACACTATAGTCTCTTTCAATTAACACAACTCGGAATACTGCGCCGATCTTTAACACTTCAGAATTTTTGGTCGACTCCCTCAACTTGTTTACCTCAACTGGTTTTATATCGGGGCTTGCGTGACGTCACCAAAAAGTCTAGACGCTAATCAGTCCAGAGTCTGGCTTTCTCCCTGTTTTAGACTGACTGGAATCAATCCGCTGTCTATTTTGCTTTCATCGGGGAAATCTTTGTCTCGTACAACAAAAGTCCTGTCTGTCTGTGAGCCAGGGGATCCTTCCCCACATCACAGAATCCATCCGACGTCTGTCCAGACCTTCCGTCTACAACTTCAAAGGCTGTCTCCCGCCTTGTAGACGGATGGCGCCATTGTACGTTTCTCGAACAACCCACATCATACAGAAATGCCGACCGTGTGCAGACAGTTTTCGCGACGTATTTTGTTCCTCAGTCCCCTGCTCATCGAAGGATTGCCTGTTTTTGTAGACTAATGTCGGGTCTTGTTTGTCATCGATCGAAACTATCAAGTTTTTCTGCGACAGTATTCTTATTTTAATATCTTTATCTGTTCCCCTTTTTTGTCTACCCTGCTTCCCAAATAAGTGTGCGATTCCACTGCTTGAAGTGCGTTTTCACAAAGAGAGATTATGCTGTTATTTGCTTGGTTTAATATCATTAACTTTGTCTTTCCTCTATTCTTCTTCTTCTTTCGTTTGCTTGAAATTTGTCTATAACTGCAATGTTGTCTCTTGTATGAATTTAAGTCTTTTTTAGTTCACTCAGTGGTCCATAGAGTTTATCTTCCACTGTCGTTTCTTTTTACCAGAAGATTTGCTTAGTTATTTTGTATTTTGGGCAGTCTTGGATATGTGATTTGTTGTCTATGCCGCCAATACACATGTGCACATGGTTTATTCACCAATCTTGAATGTTAATGTACAAGTGATTGCGTAATCTATTGTGTTCTGTTCGAGGTGCAGAATAATGATTTGTTCTTGGTCTGTCCATAAGGTGGTAATCGTCTTGAGCTGGAATTTTCCTCAGTGAATTCTTAGACCTAAATGTTGTGACCTTCCATCATGTGTGTTTAGTTTATTTTACACTTGATTAAGTATGTGTGACAGAAGTGCAATGTCATCTGCAAAGTTCAAATCATGAAGTTGCTTTGCCAAGTCCATTGAATTCTATTATGGCGGTAGTTATTGTCACCATAATCAGTCTACAGTCAGTAAGAATAATAATGATGATTAAAACATCCCTGTCACACTCCTGTTTTAATTTCAAATGAATCTTTAAGATTTGCGTCATGAAGAACTCTACATTTTATATCTTCATATGGTAAAGTTAGTTGCATATCCTTTACAGGACATTGCTGTCAAAACCAGCATTTTACTGCTGTTGTTGATATCTTGGCAAGTTTTACGTTCAGTAGTTTGCCATTGCTTTCTGAACGACCGACTCCCATACCAACACACTAAGACCCAGTGTGACGTGGTCTGCTGCCAAATCTGTCACAGCTGTGTTTTGAACGCAGGTAAGCGGGCTCACGAATCGAGTACAAGCCCTTAGCCATGGAGACCGGCTTGGGGTGGATTAGCATTTTTTAAATTTACCTGGGCTCGCAGGTCGACCCAGACTAAAACGGGTACCAGAAAATGTCTTGGAATGTAAAAGCAGCTGGCGTGATACTGACCTCACAACCCACCAAGTGCTGATTAGTCTATAAAATATGGATCCAGCACCATATGTCCATTGCGCCTTAAGGCATGTAAAATGGGTCCCGTATTTAGTACTGCAAATGGCAATTTGCTGAAAGCAATAATACAAAACACACACAAAAACTAGCCTTCTTAATGAATGGCATCTATAGGGTGTATTTTTAATGACTGTGGGTTTTTTTAAAATATTGCCGTTCCAAGTTTTGTATTCACCCTCTGTGGAGTTCATGCAACATAAAAGGTAAATACAAAACTTGGAACGGCAATACTTTCAAAAACCCCAGTCATTAAAAATACACCCTGTACAAGGGCAACTAGCCATTAAACCTTTGCCTGCTGCAAATCCACCACGCAGACATCACAAGCAGTATCAATCAATCAATCATGTGCCATGCCGGAAAGCGTGGGCGGTCATGATTCGCCATTTCACTCAATCACCAGAGTCGTGGATCAGCTCAGTGTTCCTGTCTCGTCCATGCCATGTGGCCAAGCCATCCAGGTATTTTCCTCTCGGTCTCCCTCTTGGTCTGTTCCCTTCGATCTTGCCAGCTGTCACTAAGTTCTCCAGTCCATTTCTTCTCATAACATGTACCAAAAAATTTTGACTGTCTACGTCTAATTTCTCTAATCAATCTACGATTTTCATTTGTCTCTTGTAGTACTTGGTCATTGGTTTTTCTATCTGTCCATGGTATTCTTTGCATTTTCCTCAGAAACCACATTTCTGCAGCCATCAGATGTTTTTCAGCCTGACTGCACATTGTCCAAGTTTCACATCCATACAAAAGAACAGGCTCTGATGTATGGTCATGGTCAGTATATGGGTGCTAAAATGCTAAAATGCCAATTTGTAATATGACACACTACATACAATTAGGGAAGCTGTGGTAGCTTAGTGGTTAGACTATCTCCTGCTATACCGGTGGTCTTGAGTTCAATCCACATCAATGTAGTTTAATTTTTTTTTTTTTAGACTGACCTGGCTCCCAGGTCGATACAGCCAAAAATGGGTATTAGAAAATGTTGTGGGAAGTAAATAAAGTTGCCATCATAATGACCGCATCACCCACTAAGTTCTGTTTGAACTATACAAATATGGGTCTAGCATTATATGACCAATAAGCCTTAGGCATGTAAGAGTGACCTTTACTTACTAAGCTATACCACTAAGCTTAAAGAAATACATTAACACTCTTTAGTTATTTACAAACTTTTTAAAACATCTAACTTCATAATAAATCATTAGCGTACGATCACATGAAACAACCAAAAAAGCAAATGCAGAAAGAGATAATAAAATGGCAATATTTACTTTCTGAAAACAGTAAGGCATCGCTAGCAATGCTACTCCTATAATACTGTTGCCCAGGTTTATGATGAAGGGCCAGTTGTTGTGAGTGGAGCCCATGCTGTGCCTAACTTCTACAGTTATCTGTGGAACAATGTTATTTCCTTCAGAATTCTGAAAAGCAAATAAAAATAGCTCATGAACAGACCAATAACAGGCAGGCAAGCTGGCAGGCATATATCACACATTTAGGCAAACATTTATTTTACACTAAGAAAGAAATAGTTCTTTTTGTTAGCCGTATCAGACAGCATTCTTTGGTCATGTGATGAGAATAAAGGCATTGGAGAACATCATGACAACCGGGGTAACCAGTGGGAAAAGTGGCAGAGGTAAACCAAAAGAAAGGATGGTGGAAGGACTGAGATGGTAGCATGGAGGAATATCATCCGCAGAGTTGATCCAAAATTGCAAAAACTGAGATTAGTGGAGAGACATGAATGCCTATACTGAATTTTGCATGTAGGTTAGCTTTCCTTATTAAAAGTGTCCCTCGCCATCAGACGAACCCACTCCGACTTCAGAGGTACTTGTAATTTATGTCCCAAAGTCAAGGACGGCAGGTCAACATTTTAGTCCAACTGTCCGATGTAGAGGTTGAACCCTTTACCTCGGCATCAGCACACCGGATGTTGTCTCGGGAAGTGAAGGTGGCTGGCATGATAATGATCACATCCCCCTCAGAGTGCCAGTGGTCTATAAATATATGGGTCCAGCACCATATGCCCAATAAGAAGTGTAAAAGGTTCCTTTACTTTACCTTACTTACAGGGAACTGAGTCAATATATGTTCTGAAAGAGGCCAAGACAGAAAGGAATTTTTTCACCGACATCAGAAGGAGTCAATGTTTTTTGGTCCCAGGAGCAGCAAAGACAAAACAGGAGCAATAGTAGTAGCAGCAGTAGTAGAGAGCATTATCATCAAGTGCCCCGCCAGCTGACAGGGGCATTCATGCCTTTCCACAGATGTAGTAGAGATAATAATTATTAATATGCTAGTCTTTAAATTATTAAATATCATAAAGAATTCCTGGCAGACCACATGACTTTATGATCCTGTAGCCACAGCATGTGAACATTTATATGCAAGCATACAATTATTATATGCTGGTTCAATATGGCATCTACTTGTAGATTTCTGCACATCCTTTTGTTTTCAGCTGTTAGTTACAATAAATAAGTTACACCAGTAATGTTTAAATAGTTGGAGCCTACATAGCAAGAGGCCTTGCATCCCTTTAGGATCACACCTATAATTTTGGGTGACCTTTCGAAGAGGCTATATTTGGTTACTAGTTCTTCATCTTCTTTATTCCTCTTTTGAAGGTAGTATATCACACTTAATCATCATAGAGGAAGTTATGCTGAACTGTTTGGTCAAGTCTGTGGCTCAGTACATCCAACTTTGACAGGTATTTTTAAGGGCTTTCTTTCCCTAGCCTGTGACTCTCCTTAGTTTACCTACTTGACAACAGAAATGTCTGGTGTCTATCCCTTGACCTATCCAACAAGGGAGAGTCTATCAGTAGGTGTGCTACCACCAGCACGGGTTTCGGATTCATAGGAACTCACATGGTCCTAACCACTTCAAGGTGGAGACAATAGAGAGTTATCAGTATGAGAGTTCAATATTCATTTCTGTAGGGTTCACTTCCTCTAAACAGAATCTATCCTAGGTTTGCTTCCATTAAAGCATCTGTACCATTTCTGGTGTGTGTTGGAACAATGTTCTGGGCTGAGGAATAAAGTGGTGGTCGTCATGGTGAAATGACTAAGCTGCCTGTCTCGCACTTTGAAGGTCACTGGTTTGTTTCTCGGCTCCGTCATTAGATTCACAAGTAAGTACAGTTTTTCTCTAAGACTCATGGCGATCATTGTTAGAACTACGGAGTTCATGCTCTGTGTGATGCTTTCGCAGGTCACTCTGGGGAAAGAGACAGAGCCATATGGGAGTAAACCTGGTCCAATTAAATAAGTCTCTCGCCTTTAAACCCACTTTTAAATAAAGCCTGCTCGCAAATGCAGTCTTATTAGTCTACAAGATACAATTTATTTTAAAAACCTTGAGCCTTATGGAGTATAAAAGAAAAGTCCCAGGAATTATGTATTCACATACAGATTATTTCTACCTCATCTTTCTGCCAGGACAGCTATTTGAAATGTTCAATTACTGTGGGATTTTGAACATGCACAGCTGGCATATAGGACCATCTGTTTTTCTCCCTTAAATTAAAATACTAAGTATCAAATCTTACTACCCAGGAGATCAGGGTGATATGTAATAATAATAATAATATAACTATTTATAACATTAATAATAAATTATTAATAGCTCTGCTTTAAAATGACGTGGAAGCTTGAATAATGTTTTGTTGTATTCTTTTTTTTTTTTTTTTGGTTTTTTTGTTCGCATATCCTTTACTTTACTACAGGACATCACTGTCAACATCACTGTCATCAGCATCTTTCAGCTGATTGTTGATTTACCGGTTCTAAACAGTAATAGTAATAATAAATAACTTTATTCAAGATAGTCATTTTTATTTTCCTAAATTAAAATTGTTTCAGCATTTATTTAATAATAAATACTAGCAGTCAGCAACAGTTCAAGTACTAACAAGTGAAGTGATTTCAATTTCAGTGAAAGTCTAATTTCACAAACAACACTCACAATCATTTTCTGTTAACTCCTTCTTCATTAACTGTATTTAACACTAACAGCAAAAAATAATACCCATACTGTCCATAAACCATGCTATAAACACATGCAACTCACTGGCGATAAGCTGCTGTGTTCACCTCATTGATTTTCTTTAATCTCTCCCGGTGAACCATACAGAAACAAGTGTAAGTTTAGTAACGTCGCCAGGAAATACGGACAATTCTCAAATTTCGTTCCGTTGCACGGCTCTCTGATGGGTCGACTTTTGAATAAAACAATCAGTTGAGTTAACAAACCGTACCTAATAATGTAATATGCAACGAATCAAAGCAAAACAATCACGATTTAAAATCTTCGAAGTGATTTTAAAATCTTCGCGCTACAGTGTTGATTGTGCAGTTCTAAGATGAAGGGAAATGTCAAGACGGGAAAGAGAGAGTTGTGGCGGAGTGGTTATGATGTCCACTTCAAGCTCTTAAAGCACAGGGTTCGATTCAAGTATACGACTAGGATTTTTTCCAAGAACTATTGTATTGACATTTATGATATCTAATCATAATTTGACATAATCACTATACTATATTAACTATTATCACACGTTAAATGAAAATACTAAGTATCAAATCTTACTACCCAAGAGATCAAATTAATGTGATATGTAATAATATAACTATTTATATCATTAATAATATATTATTATCATACGTTAGTACTGAAAATTCAAACGGTGGAAGGACAACAAACAGATCTTTCCAACAAGAATTCATTATTGAAGAAGGTTGATTATTAAAACAAAAATGAGAGGCGTGAAAGTATTTTGGACGGATAAACAGACATGAGTTGTCCATTCATAATTCACATCAGTAAAGTCTAAAAAGTGTAGCATCAGTAAAGAGGGTAGACTGTCAATGTTTTCTTTCAAGAGTGAGCACAATCCACTACTGGCAACGCTGATCGTATTCCGGTACGAACCTTGGGTCTTGTCCACGTCAGACTGGAAGCACTAGACTCGAGTTTCGCTCTCGTTTGACCTCGTCAGTAGTGCATATCCCTGACTGGACCCGGGATGGAACTCCGGATCACTGGCGTGTGAGACGGATGTGTAACCACTCACTAGACCGCGAGGGTCACGACAGGGATTAAGAGCAGTGAACGCCAAGCAAAAGCTACTTTTCAGATAATGAAAAGTATCAGATGCAACAAATCAATGTCACTGAATATCAGAAAGAGGGTATTGAAATGTTATATAAAATATGGGTACTTCAATTTTAATTCACCGCAACAGAAGCAGTGAACGCCAAGCAAAAGCTACTTTTCAGATAATGAAAAGTATCAGATGCAACAAATCAATGTCACTGAATATCAGAAAGAGGGTATTGAAATGTTATATAAAATATGGGTACTTCAATTTTAATTCACCGCAACAGACGTCACGAGGCTATATTTAGCTTTAGCAGCTATATATAGCGTAGTTAGCAGCTATATATAGCACTGGCGGGGGATCTCCGTTCAATTAAAGTTTTTTTCAGTGCGTGTCATGGCGCGAAAAAGGAGCGACGAACGGTAACACAGTGTGTGTAGTACATTTTTACGTTGGCTTTCTGCAGTCATGAATTTTACTAACCCTAACCCTAACCCTAACAAGAGTATACAACCACTGAAATATTCAGGTCAACTCACACACATAACTAAACCATTTGCTGCACACCGACAACGTTATTCCGGTCAAGGTCATGCACACCGAGATACAGCGCGAATAAGGGTAGAAAAGGCAGGCGCAGACCGAGAGAAATCATGCTGCACGAACAGAGACGGTGGTATAAACAAATACCATTTGTGGAAATGATCCAGAACACCAGCGATCGTGATTTCTGGAGATGCGTGAACGCCAACGCCAGCTGGCAGGGCACATGATAATGAATAAATCCATCCATCCATCATGTGCCATGCCGGTAAGCGTGGGCGGTCATGTTCTGCCATCTCACTCGATCACCAGAGTCGTGGATCAGCTCCGTGTTTCTGTCTCGACCATGCCAAATAAATGAATAAATGGCTTTGTGAATTTTATATCAAAGAAAGAAACGAAACAAAAAGTTACGTAGTCATAAAAACTCCTCCGCGGAGCAAACACGGCACGGGGCTTCTGATCGTCAGGTATGTACCGCTTCCCCAAGTGTTTCGGTCCCCTATACCCTTAACACTCTCTAGGGGCGGGCACATCCGGGTCATGACTTCGGGCGTCTTTCCCCTGCCGTGGTGACGTTCGGTCAAATTCGTTGTCCCTGTTCTTGTGCTTGTTCCTTCACTGTTACCATGTCCACTCTCAAGCCTCCACTCCCTCAGAGAGGAGAGTCTGTGCTTGCCCCTTAACACTTGTGGTCGTGGAGAGCCTGCTTCCTCCCCCGCCACGGCCTCAATCGCCTCCATACGACTCCGTTGCCGTGTTCCTTCGTGCCCCGTTCATAGCGCCGCACTCTACTAGGAAGCCGGTTCTTCCTTTGAGTTCTTGACCCACCTCTTGGTCTCTGCAGGTGTGTGCGACCTACGGACGATTACCATTCTGTTGTGGAGGTTGGACTTCGGCCGACATTTGCATGATTTGACTGCACTTAGACTCACCACCCTCACTCGGAGGAAAGGCTAAAGACGTTGCAAGTTCGAGGTCTTGGCTGAGAGATTCTTAAGTGTTCTGCAGTTACCGCTTCTAACCCTATTAGTTTCGAGTCTCGTCACACTTCAAGTTCCGACAACTGACAATTCCACAGCCAGGACGAGGCCTTTTCGGCTGCCTCACACAGTTGTTTTTTAGCCCGAGTTGTCCCTTAATGCCCAACTGCTTTAGCACATCATACACGGAGCGGGAGACTAGGCTTTTGGCGCCTCCCTCAACGGCGAATAGCCTGACGACGTACTCTTCCAGCTTAAGACTTACGACCATGTCTTCGTACTTCTTCATATTGTATGTATGCTGCTCCTCAATATTTGACTCGTAAGAGACGATCAGCTCAATCAGCACTAGCAGCTTGGTTGACGAGGTGCTAAGTACGATGTCAGGTCGCAAGTCAAACTTTCGGATCACCTCAGGGTATTTGCCACGGCCCTTTAGATCCACGGTCAGTTCCCAGTCCCTTGCACTACCGAAAACGGTCTGAAGCGGCAAGTCGTCAGCTCCGTCTCGTTGTCTCTGCGTTGCTGCCCGGCTCGGACGAAGGACATTTCCATCGGCCTCGGCCTGTTCCCCTCTTTGTTCGCCTTCATTCTGGCTACATCCACTATGGCCGCCAACTCAGTAAGGACTTTGTTGTGACGCCACGTAAATCGACCTTGGGTCAGGGCGACCTTACATGCGGACAATACGTGCTCCGATGTCTGAGCCTTTTTACAGAGGGGACAGGAATAGTCGGTGGTTTTCCACCACTTAACCAAAGTAAAAGTTATCCCATCATAAACGGCAGGAAATATTTGACGAAATACCGACTGCCGGTCGTGAAAAGTGGCAGTAATAAATGTCTGAATACAAGAATTGAAATGAACAAAGGCTGTGACAGAAGTTGTAAAAGGAAAGGAAAGGACCACTGACCATTGTGCACGACTTAAAGCATATGGTGCTATAGCCATATCTATAAAGGCGCAGGATGGATGATGTGGTCAGTACCACCCTGGTCGTGTTTACACCCCAGGACATTTCCTGGTACCCATTTTAAGCTGGTTTGGTCTAGGAGCCCAGGTCCCTTTTTATAATCCGTTCCGATGCGGATTCAAACCCATGACCACTGGGTCGAAAAGCGAGAGTCTAGCCACTAACTACCGCTGCATGTCATTGGCAGTATGTCATTTTGAATAACACTTACGGTGTATTTAGCCCGTCAACCTTTCCCTCGATGTTTAAAATTTGTCCGTAGGCAGAAAATATCAGAAGCGGTTATTTCAAACGTATAGCTTCCTTCGTTTGTGCATTGCTTCTGATATTATACATTAACACTTTAAACATTCAATCATGTGATTAGACCAACACTGTGTGTTTCTTATCGGGCAAGATGATCACAACAACGGTTATACCGTTATATTAATTATCCACACTCCCCGTCTGCGGCTATAAAACGTTATCAACATCAAATATACACGTTATGAGCATACCATCCAGGTGTCAGTAGGCCATGAGGTTTTGTTGGTAGTGCAGGCCACAGAAAAAAAAATGACTTTCATCATCATCATGCGCCCAGTTGGATGATGTACGCGTTCGTGTTTCGAGTTGTGGATAAAATATATCGATATTATTCCATGCCACGGTCTTAAACCATCCAACACCTGTTCTTACGGTCTACATGTATCTCTTTTATCGAAGATTTTTCCCTAGTCGATGCGATGTTTTCTAATGTCTCTCTTCGCATTATGTGACAAAAGAACATTATCGGTCTCTTTCTTACAGTTGTAAATAATATAATGTCCTACTTTCATTAGTCTCTACGAAACTCGCAATTACTATGTCAGGTCAAGGTATTGCCAATATATTGACGTGGATAGACCTTAGGTTCATACCAGAATACAATTAGCGTTGCCAGTAGTGGGTTGTGCTCAATATTTAAATCTCAAATCCCGAAACAACCAAATAAATCAATATTATTTGTCTCAGAAACCACATCTACGCTGCTGGCAAACTTTTTCTGGTCGCTCACATTCCATGACTAACTGCAATACAATATAATAGGTTAAACATAACATTTTAAATTAGTTTGCATAAGTCAACATAACGACGCATGGAAACCCCTATAGGTGACTGTATAAGCCAGAGATTTCAATAAAAAAAAGTTTTGCATATTCTTTTACAGGACATCATTGTCAACATCCGCATCTTTCAGCTGATTTATTGATTCCGTGGCAAGATTACGCTCATTAGTTTGCCATTGCTTTCTGAGCGACCAGCTCCATACTCTCATAAGTCATTGCCGCGACTCGAACCGCTTCCAATTCTCGTGCGGTCACGTCAACCACGAGAGTATTCGGGGTTACGGAGAAAGCTGCTAACGCCTCGACCAGGGAGACCGGCGATTTCAATAAAGAGAATATAATTGCCAGCCGCTACACGCTGCGGGATTTGCCGAGGAGGGGATCCGAGCACTTATGGACTGAATGGTCCGATGTGCAACGAGGATGATCTGTCGACTAACTAACTAACTAACTAATTGCCAAATACTGCATCACCCTGTAAGTCAAATCTAAAGCCCTTCTGATGTGTCTCCACATTTAAAATATAGATGGTCTTGTGGATTGCAACTACTCCAAGAGCTATGCCGACGGTAGCGCAGCTACTAGTAGGGTCTCCCATGTCGGAAAGGTCAGGGGACCGGAACCAAATAGAGACACAAACCTCCTGCCTTGAAGGTAGGCTTGGGACAGTCAATGGCTAGGGAAAGCAAACCTGAAAAGTACTTATCGAAGTCTGATGTACTGAGAGACAGGTGTGATAAAAACATTGCAACACAATTCATTCGATGAAGAAATCTATACGGGAACATATATTTACTGCCGACAGCTTGACGTTCTTTCTGGATGTTGAATTAGCACAGTTGTTCGAGAATCAGCATTGGAGGAAAATCAATAAACAACATAAGATACATAGACAATCAGTTTTGTTGACTTAAAAATATCAATTGGGAAACCCTTTGAGGCCACCACATAAATAAACGAACTTGTATCGTTTGGCGATCACAGAAGTAAAGGACAGAAGCAGGGATTAGAGGACATATTATGCAACATAAGAATTGAAAGGTATAGTTACCTACTGGTAGTATTCAAGAATTAGCATGTAGACCAAGCACAAAAACTCAGCATCATCATGTGCCCTGATGTCCGTATAAGGTGTTCATGCAGCTCCATAGATTTTGGTCCTTGGTGTTCTCTATCAATTCCACTGATGATATTCCTTCTTTGTGCTTGGTCTGAGCATGTTAATGAAATCTGGCTTCATCCGTGGCCACTTAAGAACACAAGGTATTTACCAACCATCACTTACACAAGACCATTTACCCTCTTTGAAAGTAATAATATACTCGTAATACTGTGTGTATTTTTAATGACTGTACAGTGTTTAAAACAAAAACGGTCTTCCTGACCTAGGGGTTAACGTCTTTCTCAGTAATCCCGTATATTCTCGTGAGTAACGTAACTTGTGCGAGAATCGGTAGCGGTTCTCGCCGCGTTGGTAACTTACGGAGTATGTGAGCCGGTTGCCCAGAAAGCAATGGCAAACTACTGAGCATAATCTTGCATAGTACACCAACAACAGCTGATGAATGCTGATGTTGACTGCAACGTCCTGTAAGGGATATGAAAAAAAAGTGAAAATTTTGCCGGTCCAATTTTTGTATTTACCTATTATGTTGCATGAACTTTACAGAGGGTGAATACAAAACTTGGACCAGCAATATTTTCAAACACTGCACAGTCATTAAAAATACACCATGTATATAATATAGGTTATTCGTATTTGAGCATTTGGTGAAGGTATATCTTCTTCATCTTATTCTTTTTCTTCTCTTTCGAGGGAAGTGCAAACCACTTAGTTATGCACTTGGTAGGCCTGTGTGTCCAACTGTGACAAGAATTTGTGTGAGTTTTGTTTCACCTAATAGACATATGTCAACTAGCTATCTGTTAGTAGGTTTTCTTTCGTAACAGTTGTGCCAGGGCAGTGCACTCTTTGCAATTTCTAACTGCCATGGAATTATTAACCCATTATTTGGAAAAGGCTAGGCATCCGATGTCATTACCCAAGGTATAAGTTGAATGTGTGATAATGTTAGATGCCAATAGTCCTTGGGAAAATGCCCAGCCCTGAAATCTAACGCAGCACCTTATATAAGCCTAAAGTCGACACTGTAACCTCTCAACCATGGCGCCCTTCTGAAAGCGTTTGTACATTGTTAAATGTGGTTGTAATGTGCATACGTGTACGAAATTCTGGGGTGAATGGACGAGTTAGGAATTTTCTAATACTAGCAGGGTTAAATGGGGAAGGGAAGAATATGCAGATGTGAGGCCAGGAGGCTTAATCACAATCGGAAACATACTGGGATAATCACAGGTTAGATGTTGGTGAAGGTACGTACACATCAACATAAATCATCAAGTTAATGGGGGAAGCCGCAAAACAACTATGAGGATATCACGTACCTGTCTAGATTTAAATCACCGGTGAGAAGGTAAATCGTGTGAGTCAAGGAAGAAACAAATAAAAATTATAAATGTAATTTTCAAGGGAACTGATAAATGGGGTTAAAAGGGTTAAATGGTGTCTCTTGGGAGGTATCGGGAAGAGGGGATAAAGAGAGAGGTTTAGGCTTTGAAAGTCAGTGAGTCTCGGGCTGAGTGAGGGACACCAGCCAAGATAGGTCAGTTGAGTTGTGTCAGAGTTAGAAAGAACTCCGCCTTGTGGCTTTCAGGGAGTTGAATTCTGGGGTTAAGAGAGGGAACTTAGCCTGTTTTTGGAGTTAAGTCAAGGAGACTCAACGGGGACAGCGGATTCTGAGGCTAAGTATTGGAGACTTAGCCAGGCTGTCAGCGGCAGTAGTGTTTGGGCTATGTTAAGGAAAACTAGCCAGTTATTCAGTGTCTGAGCTACGTTAAAGGGAACTAGCCAGTTATTGGGTTTCTGGGCTGAGGAGGAAATCTCAGCCAGGCATTCAGGGAGTTTGGACACAGGAACGAGTCCGAATCAATTGAGTGATAGACAGTAGTGTTTATTTACCTGTACTAATATGGTTTACGGGAATAGCGTCATGTTTTTCATCGTGGTTCTTTGTGAGCAATAAAATTATATGTGCGCGCAGTCTGCTGTTCGATATTGATTCATTGTGGTTGATCAGTCGTCCAACACATTATTAACATTGACATCCTCTAGACACAATCACAGCCACTTCTATTTGTCACTCTGTCATAACCACCTTGTGACAGTGGCATGATCTTTTCTTGATACATTTCTGGTGGTATATTTGGGCCTCAAGTAGAAGTAGTTTAGAGCTCCAACAGACTTAAGTAGAACTTGCAGTGGATCTTTTTCAGTTTGTAAAACTGGGAATGTGTAATGAGCAGCACAGATAACGGATTAATCCTGCATTAACAGATTCAGTGCCACACAAAGAGTAGATTTGGACCAAACAAAAATGGATGGCGGAAAATGGAAAGTAGGGGTGTGTCACAGTTATGACTTAACAAGTTGTTAATATGGTTGTAAGCATGTATTATATATCAAATTATGGGGTTTGTATAAGGAAAACTACTGTATAAGCCCATGGCAGATACGGGAAACTGCTTAAGACGATTAATTATCCCAAGGCATTTAACCAGTTAATGAATAAAACACGATCCGATAGATACATTGGTTGTAGAAAGTGAAAAAAAATCCATCTTTAATAAAAATAAGACAGAAGTAATGGTGATATCAAAGAAACAGATTGTGCCTAAATGTACTATTAAAGTAAGTGATGTTATTCTGGGGCAAATTTAGACATTCAAATATCTAACCACATAGATAACATCGGACGGAAGATGTATTATAGAGATAAAGAACAGAATATGGCAAGTAAAAACTGCATATTATAAAATGAAGAATCCTGGATAATTAGTAAACAAGTAAACAAATCCATAGAAGCTTTAAAGATAGGGTTTATGAATAACACCGGCTCCGTAGTGAACTGTTTACAGACGGAGTTCATAATCCCGCATGCCGCGTTCAAAACACAGCTGCAGGTGATTTGGCAGCAGACCGCCTTGCATTCCTGTTTTATGAAAATGGTATGAGTGCCGGTCGTTCAGAAAGCAATGGCAAACTACTGAACGTGAACTTGCCAATTTGTGGAAAGAGGGGTAGAGGAAAACAACGTGAGAAAATTCTTGACAATCTTGTGTGATGGCATGGAAGTGTGTTACCACACTAATTGATACATGCCGTTGGGGATTATAATTTGCAAAAAAGCATGATCACATATGCCAGTCGGCAAGACACTTGATGATGATGATGAATGAAAAAAGCATTTAAGATAAAAGCAGTGATGAACGTAATTTGGGATTCTATTTTACGATATTACATGTCACCTGGTGTTGTTTAAATATAATTTAAGTAACCTGAGTGAGAGAATAGCATGGCAGATACTATCTACATGAGACAGCGTGAAGCTTGTCAGAGTGGCTCATGTTTGTGTGTAGGTGTTTTCAGATGCAGACAAAAAGCATTTTAGACATGGAGGATGGTTGTCTATCTGTCTTACAACGTGCTTACACAGTATTTTTTTTTTAGACATGGAGGGTGGTTATCTGTGTTACATGCTTGCATATTATTTTAGACATGGAGGATGGTTATCTATCGGTCTTACTTACAACATGCTTGCATATTATTTTAGACATGGAGGATGGTTATCTATCTGTCTTACTTACAACATGCTTACACATTATTTTAGACATGGAGGGTGGTTATCTATCTGTCTTACTTACAACGTGCTTACACATTATTTTAGACATGGAGGGTGGTTATCTATCTGGCTTACTTACAACGTGCTTGCACATTATTTAAGACATGGAGGGTGGTCATGTGTTTGTCTTTCTTATAAAGTGGTTACATTCTATGTATTCGAACACAATAAGTATTGTCATCACATTCATCAATCAAACGATTGTTCTGCTCCCCTAGCAGAAACGCTAATCAAAATGTTGAAATCTTATAAGACCGAACAACAATTTTATTTTATTTACACAGCATAATCAAATTTGTTTCCTCATTCTAAACATACTAATCAATACATACAAATATTCAAAACAATGCTTTCCCGTTGTGAACATTATTCAAACTCAGAAATATCTTAAATTTAAATCATCATGATGACATGTGACAGACTGGCAACCTGCCATCTTGACTGAGGATAGTTTGTTACACTGTGTTTTAAAAAAGTCATAATAACCTCTCCATAGTACAAAGCCTGGGCTGAATTGTAGAGACCATGTGTTGCCCGTGCAGCATGATCCCTCTCTCAGCCTACCTAGTTTACTCCAGAGGAAAGGTAACATCAATACCAATACATCTAGAACAAGACAAGCAGCAGAAGCTGCCAGATCAGCAAAGCATTGCTCTAACTGTCCGAATGTCGGAGCTTCGATCTTAAACCAGCTGATGAAAATGTGACATATTCCATAAAATAGCATTATAATAGACTATCAAAAATTGAAACAATTTTAAAACTAAATTTAAGATTAAAACATATTTAAAAAAAAAAAAAAAACTGACACACTGTGGTTTCTGTTTTATATCGCCTCAGTCCTTTCAGACAGCAATGTCACTCTGGAGAGTTAGTTTTTGTCCCCTTCCTTTTTCTTCTTCTTGCTCATTATTGTTCTTGCAAGTTCTAGCAATGTCTATACAAGAAGTTTGGATTTTTAGATGTGTTCCTGTATTTTTAAAGCTTATTAAGACTCCAAAAATCTGTATGTGAATGTGTTGCTGTATTTTAGAGCTTGTTGAGTGGATGTGTCTCTGCGGGCCAGTATCCAGTCTGCATTTAATGATGCGTAAAGCGATCCCGAAGGACATGCTCTGCTGCTTGTTCTGTCTGTCCAAATGTGCACAGGTGTGACAATACCAATTTCACTCTGTGTAAGTGACTATTGAGTTTGCTGTGTCTTGTTCTGATAAAGAACAGAATCTGATCACCTACTCTGCTCGATCAAAACAGTGTTAGTTGTCTCGTTGTTGGTTATATGACTGACACTCAATACCCTAGGACTGCAAATGGTACCATTAGTATTGGCACTCTTTGTCGGCTGTTGAAATTGAGGACAGAGTGCATATGGAAATGTCCTGAGTGTTGTGATGTCGGTTCTTGACTCAAATCAACTCATTGCTGGTTGAGATTTCTAATAGACTTTTTTTTTTGCATTCAACTGCTTTGAACTCAAGTGTAGTCCATACACGTGCTACTACTTCAAGTGTGGGTCAGCCTTCTCTATTACCAGTGTCTTTTGCGATCAGACGCACCCACTCTGACTTCAGAGGTACTTTAAAGGATGAGAGGTCAAGATTTTAGTCCATCTGACCAGTGCAGGGGTTGAACCCGCTACCTCGGCATCAGCACAGCGGATGTTTAAGAACGAGCGCTCTTATTCATTCGTTTTTGCTGAAGTATCATTCGTTTTTTTGCTGGTATCCTTTCGTTGATGATGATTGATTGCTATGATTTATTTCGTTATGCATCTTCTTTTGGAAACACATCTGTGCTTTCATTTCTGGGCACACTACACTGAGATGGTATCCGTTCTTGTACTACGCTTTTGTTGATGTTGATTTCACTTAAGGTTCTTATTAGTTGTAGGTTTAAAACTAGGTCACACAATTGCCCCAATATACAGTCACATAATAAGAATCCTAACTAATTGTTTGAATGAGGAAAGGGAACGTTGCAAGCAATGGACAGTCATTCACCTCATTTAACTGAAACAATGTGTAAAGTTGTAATTATTTCACATTCTTATGGCAGCATGAACTATGAGGTTGCTTTGACCTATGTTTTGATCATAGCCATGAAACTGTACATCAAACATAAATCATAGATCAAATGTCGGCTTATACACGGGTCATTAAATGACAGCTTTTGAAACGGCCAAGTATCATCCGGTTTATATTTGTCTATCATTTGACTGGTCACTCCTCAAACCTGCTTGATCAAATGTCAGATTGGTTTCTCTGAAAATTGCTTAATATGCATTGGTTATAATTGAGGTAATCACCTATTGGCTGTTTTGTGATAATAAACTGTGACACTGCAGTACACGCTCACATATTCATCATCATTATGTGTCTTGCCAAATGGTGTAGGATTCATGTCTCTCCACAGAGCTCGGTCCTCTGTGTTCTGAATTAACTCTGCTGATGATATTCCTCCATGCCACCAGTTTAGTCCATCCAGCATAGTTTCTCTCAGTCTGATTCTTCTCCCACTGATCTTACTATTCACATCTTCTAATGCCTCCCTTCTTATTATGACCAAAGAACACTGTCCCCTTCTTTTAGTTGTAAACGCCGTTCTGCTTTTATTAGTCTCTTCCTGGTAATCTCTGTTGTATTCTATGAAATCTTGGGAAGATAATGTGGTGGTTTCCCCTTTGCCTCCAACATTGAAACTGAGGTCTTTTACCTCTTTCTGTCTTTTACAGCGATTACCGGCTGTCAGGACAAGTGAATGCCCTGCCCTGCTCAGCTGCAGAGTTCTCCACTTATCCTAGTCGATACTTAGTCCCCAGAGGTGCCTTTGCACACCTTTGTGCGTTTCCCATCCTCTACCACAAGGAGGTGCAATTGGGATTTTCCCTTCCTCGAGTTATATGAGACCATGATGCATTTCTCAAATTCTCTAGTACTCACATAAGCACATCAAGAAAATAATTGGGTTTCACATGTTGAAATTCACACCAACTCACATAAAACTCTGAATATGTGACATTATAATGAAGAAAAGTCAACATAAACAATTTTACTTCTGGAACATATTGTTACAGTGTCCATAGTATTTGTGCCAGTCATCAATAAAACAGAGTGACCACAAAAGGAGTGGGATACTGGCCAAGGATGTTGTCATCCAAAAGATTATTACTGTCACCCCCTGACTGCTTTCAACACCTCTACTGAAATAATAGCACAGGTTAAGCATGTAACATTTGTCTACATATAAATTATAACACATCACAATTACCAGATATGTGTAACACTTCTAATATTATACTATAGGGAAGCCTTCTTCTGTCTCCATCTTCTAACCTTTATCTCCCAACGCTGCGGGGTTTCAACCCTAGCCCGTTGGAGACTTGTTCCTGTTTTGCAGCTAACTTTTTCTATGTGTTGACGTAACTATATCAACCTTCCTTAGTCACCTCTCATGACATGCATGGTAAGTTACATTGTTACTATTCTTTGCTTCCCTACGGCTCCAGTAACACAAGGGCAATTATCGGAAAGTAACAGACTAAAATTATCTTGAAATCAATGATGTAATTAAACAGTTGTTGAGTTGAAAAAAGAACCGACATAACTGCACTAAGGACATTCCCACACACGCTCCGTCCCCTCATTCAACAGCCAGCGAAGAGACATACTAGTAATCGTTCCCACCGCTATCTGATTGAAAGCTCTTCCAAAACCCCTGCCAATCATCCGCAACATCATTCTTTCCACATACAGGTTCTCAATTTGTTCCCCCGTCTTTTCCGCCTGGTCTCACAGGTGCAAGACTACCGCTCCCTTGTCCATAGGTAATCTACCACCAAGATGTGCATTCCCTGTCAGCCTAACAGCCTGTTCATTCCCCCACACTCCAGCATGGTCATGGAAAAATATCCTTTCTCCACTTTACTAAGCATACTCCTCGAGTCCGCAATGAATACAATGTGTGTTGCAGTGATCTCATCTAACCAAAGGAATGTCGCTGTTACTGCTTCCACCTCCATTCTCATGCTGAAGGTCGTCGTCTCATATGCCAGACTCTCCTTTTTCAATGAAACCCCAACCACTATCGTACGTCTGTTTCTCACCATTGACCCATTAAATTAAACATTAACATGATAGTCACTAGTTCTGACAGGACATTGTAGTCAACACCAGCATTTTTCAGCTGCTGTTGATGTCTTGGCAAGTTTTATGTTCAGTAGTTTGCCATACCTTTCCATAAGAAACCAACATGACACAATCTGCTGCCGAATCTCGAGCAACTGTGTTTCTTATGTGAGCACACGGGATTATGAACAGCGTAATTAACCCCTTCACCATGGAGACCGGCATTCTGATTACACCAAAATATGCCTCTCTGCATATGTGGAGTTTTTAGTTCTTCTTCTTCTGCTTTCATCCAGAGTTTTTTGTTTGTTTTTGGACGTGATTGTGTTGTGCCTGTTCCAGCAGAGCTGCATTCTTGTGCTGTTAGGCCGGCACAACCGACTTCTGCGGGCATTTTTTGACCGGGTTAACCTTCCTGGGGAGTTTTTAGTTCTAGTCTTGCACTTCTTGCTGGTTGCTGGCTTTGGAGAGGGAAATAAAAGCTTTGTATCACAGTTCCCGGGAAGATGGTACTTTAGTACTTGGTCAAGATAAAGTCTCTTCACCAGCCTCTCTCAAATAGTCATTTTCATACCTAAGACCACCTGAATGCCAAAACATCGGACTTAAGAGTTAAAACTAACTTACAACTGATATTCAAAGCATATGCAACCAACCCAACCATCTCTACAAGGTGGCAACACATGTTGACAGTTTTTTTGAAAAAGATCTGAGGTTCCATATTTATGGTATGTTAACACAGGAATTTGCACACACCAGCACTACATTGATGTTTAAAAAAAAAAAATTAAATATGAGCTAGAGCAGGTTGAATCTGGTGGAGCAGTGAAAAATCTAAATTAAACTGTCCTCTACAAGGTTTCGTTCAAATTAGGCCACCTCATTGCATTTGCCAAGTTAGTCATATCATGTGTATTCATGTGAAATAATCCTGGAGTTAAGCTGTCAGCTGCATATGAGGTTGCCAGTTGGCATTTTTTTCATGTTCGCTCACTTTGAACTCAAGCGTACTTCATACATGTGCTACTATTTCTAGTGTACTGGATTGATTTTTGCGTGTGGTTTAGCTTTCCCTATTACCAGTATCCCTTGCTATCAAGTGGACAAACTCTGACTGCTGAGTTACTATCCCTTGCTATCAAGTGGACAAACTCTGACTGCTGAGTTACTTGTAATTTACGTCCCCAAGTCAAGGATGAAAAGCCAACATTAGTCCAACTGACCGGTGTGGAAGTTGAACTCGCTACCTCAATATGAACCCACCAGAAGTTTAAGAGTGAGCGCTCTAATCCATTTAGCCTTGCTGACCTATTCCCCCCTCCCCCCAATGTTAGATGAGGCATGCATCTCTCACAAACAACGAAACCTTAAATAACGCAAAGTTAAAACACGAGACCTCATTTGTTTCTAATAAAGAAATTATTTGTTTTAACATGAGTTCTTTTAGAAACTTAAAGATATAACAGCAGACTCGGTATGAAAGATTGCAGATCTGTTCTTTCACAAATGTATTCAAAATCAAATACATTAATTAAAAATGTTGCATTTGCCATTAAAGTGTAACATTTATAAGACCTGCCATCTTTCAGTGCACCACATACACTGACAAACTTTATATAAACCTACCTCTCAGATGATATGTATCTGGCTATTCCCGCCCAGGCAAGAATGACAAGTAAACCACCCATTTCCCTGAATGCACAGATATATCACAATAAAGTTATAAGAGAAAAGGCCTCAGTAAAACAGGCTGATAAAAGTAAATAACAGTAACACCAAAATAACAGCACAATGGAATCACGGCAAACAATGTTTTTTATTTAAAATGTTGCATATCCCTTACAAGACGTTGCAGTCAACACCAGCATCTTTCAGCTGCTGTTGATGTACTAGGCACGTTTTATGTTCAATAGTTTGCCATTGCTTTCTGAACGACCGGCTCACATATCCCAGCAAGTGACCAGCGCGGCGCCATCCGCTGCTGAATCTTGCAGCTGCTGTTTTCCCCACGTGGATATACGGGATTACGAACAATGTCGTTAACTCCTTGACCAGGGTGCTCGAACAATGTACAAAATAAAATATTTGAATTAATTGTACAAGTCAGGTTTGTTCAAGTGCATGGGAGAGGAGACATGCAGGCTTCCCTTTAATTAAACTAATGCCACACAATTGAAACTAACAGTAATCTCTCTTTTGCCTTTTATCTCACACTAGGACATAGGCCCGGAAACACCAAGCTGTCCTGTCTTTCGCCAACTCCTGCAGATGTCAACGTGCTCACCCCTGTCTTTGATTCTCTTCTCCATCTGCTTTAGGCTTAGGGTCTCCCGTTATTTTGTTCACCCTGTGGGTTCCAGACAAGAGAGTGATTGGTTATAATAACTCAGTGCCCTTACTTCACCACTAGATTCACTATATGTTTAGTTCTCCCCATGAGCTCCTCCACATAGGTGTCTCTGTCATACAAGTTTAGTCCCACCATTCAACGCAGACACCAACTAATGAATGTATTAGTAATTCTTTTTAATTGTTCTCCATGTTCTGATCCATATAGGAGAACTGGTATAACATTGAAGCTAAATATAAGTTCGGTACAAAATGTAATTTCTTCTGACTTCCACAAATTTCCTAGTGTTATGAAATCTCTTTGCGTCTTTTGTATTCTTATTTTAATGTCTCTATCAATCTCCATATTCTTGTCTACATTGTCACCTAAATACGAGGGTGAGTCAATAAGTAAGTCACACAGTTCTGTGGGATGGCAGGTAAATGTAGTTGGTGTTTTCTAAAGGTGTCATTAGGTGACAGCAACATCAAACTTTATATTCCCATTTGTCAGGTGGCGTTAGGTGTCTCATGCGCATACGCAGCAATGCATAAACAAAATGGCGACTGTACTTATAGAGTGTACAACCAAAGAGCAACGTGCTGTTGTGCGTTTTTTGTGGGCAAAAGGACTGCTTGCAATGGCATTCATAAGGAAATGCTTCCTGTTTATGCTGACAAATGTTTGTCCCGTAAAGCGGTGCATAGCTGGGTAGAAAAATGTTCTCAAGGACGTTCTAAAATCTGTTGATGAAATCCGATCTGGGAAGGTTATGCTGACAGTGTTCTGGAATTGTGAAGGAGTGCTTTTAACCAATTTCAAGAAGAAAGGTGACAATGTGAATTCTGAATCACACAGTGAAGTTCTATCGATGCTTCATGATGCAATTCAAAGAAAACGTCCAGGACTGCTGATTAGAGGAGTGTTGCTTCTTCATGACAATGTTAGACTACATACGGCTTGATTAACTCAGTAGAAAATTAACCAATTAAGATGGGAAGCCCTGACTTAGCCCCTAGCGATTTCCAGCTTTTTTGGTCCACTGAAAACCCACCTTGGCGGGAGACATTTTGCGAATGACGCCGAAGTTGAATGTGAAGTGAAAACGTAGTTTAAGAAACAGAGCACGCAGTTCTATGCAGCCGGTTTGGGAGGACTGATAACACAATGGGATAAGTGCATCAATGTTGGTGGAAATAATGTTGAGAAATAAAGGGACAATGTATGTATAAAAATAAACTGGTTTCAAATTGTTATCATATTTAATTATTTTTCTACAGTCATTTGTGACTTACTTATTGACTTCCCCTCGTAGGTGTATGATTTCATCTCTTGAAGTGAGATTTTACCAAGGTAAATTGGAATGTTACTTCCTTGGTTTAATCTTATTATCTTTGTCTAACAGTAATCATTTACAGCTGTTAGTGTTCAGTGATAAGGCTGCCAAGACCACCCTTTCAAGATAAATCTCCCGTGTGTTGCCGGGGCCCATAAGGGAAGCAAAGAATAGCAACACTGTAGCCTACCACGCATGTCGTAAGAGGCGACAAAGGAGGCTTGATGGTTCCGTCGCCCTGCTACTGAGTGAGTGCGTAGCGCGATTACTGTGAGCTGTGAGTTTTGTGTGAAGTGCTTTTGAATCTGCCCAAGTTTTTTTTTTTAAACGTGAATGCATGTTCGGAGCGATGGCAGGTGGCTATGTCCCAGAGTTGACTGGTTTTTGCCTTATGCAGAAATGCGTGGCTGCTGGGCTTCTGGTTGACTGCCACTGCTGTCGGTGATGAACTGTATTTTCGTGGACTGTGTGGGTGAACATCTAGGAAACATCCAGATAGGAAAATGACTGCCGATTCCATCAGAGATGAATTGGATGTTTCGTGGGGGACTATTGTGTTGACATTCTGGCGGCGGCATTATGCACAGTGTATCTGTGCAGGCTGTTGTTTGTCGAGACTCCTGTCTTTTCCACTTTTCACATTGGGCAGTGGGGAGCGTTTTGTGTGATATTCACTGGGCACAGGAACGGAGCATAATGGGGACGACCCGTTGCTGTGAAGTTGGAACTGCGACTAACTAACTAACTAACCATTAGGTAGGGCAGAGACCCCTGTTTCCCTCAAAGGAGCATAAGTTCTCAACCAACTATTGCCATCTCCTACAGTTCCCTCTATGTCTCCACTATATTATTCATCTCTGTTTCAATTCTACTCTTATTTTTATTTATTTTACCCTGTAGGATATAACTATAAGAAAGAGACAAACAGCATTCTTTGGTCATATAATGAAAAGACAGGCACTGGAATATACCGACAATAGGAAAGATCAGTGGGAAAAAGGTAGAGGCAGGCCAAGAATAATTATGCTGGATGGACTGAGATGGTGGCATGGAGGAATATCACCAATATAACAGAGCTCCATCTCTGTTATAGATAGTTAGGGGGAAAGACAGAAGGGTTTGGGAAATGTCGCACCCGTGAGCACTATTGAAAGGGGAGTTGTTAGGGAAGCTCACGGGTGACGTCAAGTTATAAACAGTTCCAACTTAGCCTTTGGTCCGTCAAGGTGTGTTTTCATGAACTTATATCAAATTGTATTTCTGGATAATAAAAGCCGTTTACACTTATCTAAGGCTTCGGTGTCATCTATGGAGATTACTGTTCAACTGTTCGCTCCGTTACACCAACAGAGTTGATCTAGAGCAATAAGGACCGAGATCTGTGAAAGACATGATCGCCTATGCCATCTGGCAAGGCACATGATGCTAATGTGGGATCCAGAGAAACATTTCCTAGTTATACCAATAACAAGTTTTCTCAGCATGAGTCTTTATCCACTGTCAGCATCTTTTCATCAAATCTTGATTCACCGATTTTTGTTTAGCTCTTTGCAAAATCTCTTTATTGATGATTCTGTCGTACCATTTCCACCCCTCTATTCTGCACATGGTAGCATATGGCTTCACGCTCGCCTGCAGGTCTGGTAGTCATGGGTTTGAATCCGTAATGGGGTAGAATGTTTTAATTGACCTGGGATCCCAAACTGACCCAGCCATTATTAGGTACCATGACATTTCTTGGAAAGTAAAGGCAGCTGGTGTGATAACGACCACATCACACACACCCCCCCCCCCCCCCCCCCCACGAGTGACGACCGATCTTAAAATAATATTGGTCTAATACCACATGCCCAGTGCACCTTAAAGGATGTAACAGGTCCTTTATTTACTGACTATTCTGCATAAGTACCAGTTAATAAATGTTATAGTTAGTAATTGTTTTAGTCATTCTATATGTTTATGGTGCATACAGCAGTACTGATTTCACACCCCATGAATTGCTGGAATGTGCTTAGTTATTTCTAAAAACTCAGCATTAGTGATTCTGTTAAACCATTTTAATGCTTTGATTCTGCGTAGTCACCAGTTACAAATCCGTTTTTTTGTGTGTGTGTGCATTCGCTTGTTTTGAACTCAAGTGTTGTACACATACATGCTACTACTAGTTTGTGCACTGGACTGATTTTGCGTGAGGGTTAGCTATCCCTATTACCAGTGTCTCACGTCGTGGAGCGAACCCTTCTCCAACTTCAGAAGTACTTGTAATTTACGTCCCAAAGACAAGGACAAAATGCCAAAATGTAAGCCCAAATGACTGGCTTGTGGAACCAGTTAATCAATGTTTATAGTTTATTAGTAATTGTTTTAGTAATTCTTCACATTTCTGACCCATACAGCAAGTATCAAAACTTAGACTATTTTGGATAACATGATCTGTGAGTCTGTTAAAGACACATCTTGAAACCATTTGCAATGTGGTCTACCGCTTCTCCGCAGCTTTACTGTGCTGCACTACTCTTCAGTCACCAGAAGGCCACCATTACAGTCTCATCTCCATTCTCAGGCTAGAAGTTGTGATATACACATGACTCTCCACTATTTACACAGTCCTCAATGTTCCCCTATATTATAAGTCCCACATCTAAACAAATGTCCAACTTCTACTAACAGTACTAACATTACTCCATCTGATTCAGTGTTATTTGATTTTCACTCCTTGAGCTGCCAGTGCAAACATTTGCTATTTTAACGTAACATTTGCCTAAGACAACACAGTTATGATAAATATCTTTACCCTTTACAAATAAAAATCTGCTCCCCAGCTTTTTATAACTCACCTTCCTTCCTCGTGAATTAAAGGGTTCTCCAAATTGTTATTAGACAGTTTTGTAAACATGGCAAACATCTGGTACAAACTGTACAGAACGCACATGACAAAGTCAATGCTGATTAATCTTCTCCAAGACAGGCTCTCTACGAGATAAATAGAGTAAGGCAGTGTGAGTTTTTCCAAAGGACTCATGAAGCATAAAATAAAAACAAAGAGATATAATTACCATTCATGCATCATTATTATCCTGCAGGCTCAGGAGAAACTACCACATTGTTTATCCCAAGAAATTCAGTGACAATGACTTTTACTACATATGATCAACTAATACATTTAAAAATAACTTTCTTATAATAATAATGTGCGTCAGACAGCTTGTTAATCAAGATGAATCTATTCTCATCCTGCCAGTCTCCCAGTTTCTCTCCTCTCTGGTCCATGTGATCTTAGCCCCAGCTCTGCGAGTGGCTGTTGAAATCGTCACACACAATCATCTTTTCTTTTAATGGTAGTGTGTCCAGTGCCTATGGGCGGTCACTTAGACAGTAGTAATTGATCATGTGAAGATCTGTATAGCCTGTCTTAAGTTTAAGTGTCTGATACTCAGCCCCTTCCATGTAAACTTCAATTTGAGAAGCAGTGATGTTATTTTTTACAAGGATCAGTATCCCACCCTTTCGCCTGTCCTTTCAGTCAGATCGGTAACTCTGATAGCCTCTGATTTTGAAGGCTATATTTTCGTTGAGGTGAGTTTCTTGCAAGCAACATATACATACTTTTTCTTGGTCCAAGATGTTTTCTAGTTTTTTTGTTTTTTTTTAAATTGACTCCCTACGCATTCCAATGCATTATTTTTAGTCTTTGTTTGGTATGGCCAGACGCTCTATTCTCAGGTCCCTTGGCTCCACAGGACATCTGAGAAGGACCTCCAGTAGTTGTGGTTGGACCCTTTCGAGGGATAGGGCCAGGCACTGCACCTGCCTGGGGGTCCAAAGCAGGGCAGTCACCTTAATATTTAGCAGTAGTCGACATATTTCATGGCATAGTTGCGTGGCATCTTGATTTCTGTGGTGCACCTTTTGGCTGGTTGCCTCCATCTTCAGCACCTTTCCATTGCTAGAGCAGATTGTGGTCATACTCGAGTTTAGATGTGTAGGCACGCACACATGTGTCTGCGCATGCATGTACGAGCATGCACATCTAGAGCATTTTGGTTATTTCTCAGCGCCAGTAACTTGCCGTCGCCCCTTCTCCTGTTAGTTAAAATAGTTCACCCACGTGAAGGCCAGGAGTTGAAATTTTGCTGCAGAGGTGATGAATGCATGAGCCATGGGGTGTTTATGCAAGGCTGGGTGCTCACCCCAACTCTGCGCCCCCGGCTACATAACAGCAACAATTGGAACCATGTCTGTCAGTCTGTGTCGTGCGCGTGTGCATGAATGAGCGTGCAGAAGCGCACATGTATGCGTACATGCACGCATGCGCGTACATGCATGCATGCATGGATGGACGGATGGACGGACAGACGTACATATGTATGTATGTATTCTACTGTATATGGCATCCAGAGGATTCACAAGCAACAACAACAAAACAGCAGCCTACCAGTAAAACTTGGTTTGATGGCAGCAGACACAGACAATAGTGCAGGTACAGTGTATATGGGCTGTTGGCAGAGTTATCACAATTCAGAGTTAAAAGAGTACTGACGCTTCAATATGGAAGTCATGTAATATGCATTCAGATAAACAGAAAAATACACTTTTTATTATTAATGTCTACAACAAATAAGAAACAGATAATTATAGAGTGTTTAATGTGTGTGGGTGTGTGTGAGTGTGTGTGAGAGAGAGAGAGAGAGAGAGAGAGAGAGAGAGAGAGAGAGAGAGAGAGAGAGAGAGAGAGAGAGAGAGAGAGAGAGAGAGAGAGGGAGAGAGAGAGAGAGAGAGAATCTGTCACATTCTTATAAGGTAAAGTTTGCAAATAAATACATGTGTCTGATCACACAAGGTGACACAAAAATAGCTCCTAGCTCAATACATTAACATATTTCATATAAGAAAGCACAAATAGAATTATTTATAAGCTGATCATAAAATCAGATACCTTACCTGAGTAAGCAGAACTACACTCCAGAAAATGGAATTACATGAACTTTAAGAGAATGAATTGTAGATTTAGAGAGTAGATTGTTTTCGTAACAGTCATCATGTGCCATGCCAATAAGCAAGGGCAATTATGATTCACCATTTTACATAACCACTACAGTCTCAGATCAAGTGTGAGTTCTTGTCCCAGTTATTCCACATCCAGGTTGTTATCACCGTCTTCCTCTTTTCTCATCAAGTTTGCCAGCTGTCACAAAGATTTCAAGTTTATTTCTCTTCCTAGCATGTACAACAAATATTGCCTATCTAATTATTGACTAATTATAGGGAGGAAAAGCATAGAGTACAATATAGATTTGTAGTTTTCCCGGGAAGGTTAACCCGGTCAACAAATGCCCGCAGAAGTCGGATGTGTCGGCCTAATGGCGCAAGAACGCAGCTCTGCTGTAAACAGGCACAACGCAATCACATCCGGAAAAAAACTCAGGATGAACGCAGAAGAAGAAGAAGAAGATTTGTAGTTTTCTTTATAGACTACTCAAAGGTATTTGAATGTTTAAAAAAAGTGAAGAAATATGGAACATAATGAAAGCACATAATATAGATCATAAAAACACTCTACGGTGAATAAAAGGCAACGGTGAGAATATGTAATGACATAACAGATTAGTTTGGTATAGAACAGGGTGTCAGGCATGGTTGCATTTTTGTCCCCTTAACTGTTACTTATATACTGAAAACATGACGAGGAATATTAGAGAATAAATTAATCAATAGGAATATTGATAAACAACACGATCCCTTTGAAATTGGAGTAATAGAAATACCAATGATTTGCTGATAACACATTAATACAATCAACAACATAAATGAGGCTTGATGGTTCCGTCGCCCTGCCACTGACTGAGTGCGTGGCGCGACACTGTGAGCTGTGAGTTTCGTGTGAAATGCTTTTGAATCTGCCCGAGGTTTTTTTGGAACGTGACTGCATGTTCGGAGTGATGGCAGGTGGCTATGTCCCAGAGTTGACCGGTTTTTGCCTTATGCAGAAATGCATGGCTGCTGGGCTTCTGGTTGACTGCCACTGCCATCGGCGATGAACTGTATTTTCATGGACTGTGTGGGTGAATGTCTAGGAAACATCCAGATAGGAAAATGACTGCTGATTCCATCAGAGATGAACTGGGTGCTTCGTGGGGGACTGGTGTGTTGACATTCTGGCGGCAGCATTATGCACAGTGTATCTGTGTGGGCTGTTGTTTGTCAAGACTCCTGTCTTTTCCACTTTTCACATTGGGCAGCATTTTGTGTGATATTCACTGGCACAGGAACGGAGCATAATGGGGATGACCCGTTGCTGTGAAGTTGGAACTGTGACTAACTAACTAACTAACAACATAAATGAGAAATGAGAACATAGTAAAGTCAGCACAGGAGCGCAGTGAAAACAAAATTTATATCTCAATACTTAAGAAAAAAACTAATAATAATGACAACTGATATAACAAATATGTCAACATATGTATCTATCAATGGAGATAAATTACAGAAAGTGAACAGTTTTATATATCCATATTCACTGTCAATGGGTGATGGATATGTGATGACAAAAAAATTAAATTAATAAACTGTCTGTCCAATTTTTATTTATATACAACACTATATGATAAATTAAAAACTAGAAAATATGTTGGTAATTGAGTCTATTATTTTATAAATTTATTTATTATTATTATAAATATATTTATTTTATAAAAGATATTATGAAGTAATACTCAAGCAGAATAAGAATACATGATGTGGAGTGCAACAGGCAGTAAAAGGTCCTCTAATATCAGATTCTGTCATTGGGGTATGAAGTGTTAAGATTTCCCATATACTAGACCAAGACATCATGAGTTAGGGTGCCCAGTTCCCTTCCTCACTGCTTTAACTCCAAAGGCAATTCCCAGAAAGTTTTCAAGATTATTCGGTATTCATTTAATGAAGTTAAGTCAATGCCAGAACAGCGCTGGTAAAAAAAAAAGTTCCTGCTGCAACTTGGGATTGAACCTGGGTCAAGCCTGGGTAAGGAAGCACACTAACCAGAATGTTGCAAGTGCTCCTGCAACAGAAAGCAATCTTCTCCAAATAAAGACAGAAATTGAAACAAAACCTACAAGATATGATCCCATATTGTCAATATGGGAAACTGAAATACTTTGGACATATTAAATGTCATAGTGGCTTGAAAAGAACACTGATGCAAGGCATAGTTCCTCAAAAAAGAGGCAGGGGTGGACTAGCATGAAGATGGACACAAGATATTGCAGACATCTTCAGCATTAGTGTCATTGAAACAGAAGAAATGTGGCAAGCTGTGATAAGAGATAATGCAAAGGGCCTGATACATGATTATGTTGAAGTTTGGCAAACAAAATCAACAAATGAAGTGTGATAACAGAATTCTTGTGACTCTGAAGACAACTGCATATTAATCATGTTAATATATAGAATAATCTGGCGACACTTGGAAGAACTCAGCACTGAGAAGTCATATACAAGTATTTTGCAAATTCTAGAAAAATCAAAACACAGCCAAGAAGATGTGTGAACTCTGTACTAGGACAAAGGATATCATCTCTTATCAAGTTCACATACTATAAATAAAACAACAGATAACATTTGTGGCAAAGGGGCTTGAAGGTTCAGAAGATAACATAGAAAGTGTAACTACCAATATACACAACTAGCTGGGACTATTAGCTAAGCTACAGGACCATTTTACACCCAGTGAGGCTTAGAGGGTATATGGTGCTATAGCTAAATTTGTATAGATCAAAGATACTCCACTTGTGCTCAGAATCACTGGCTCATAAATTCTATCTAAAAATTGTGGAATACTGAATATTCTTTTTTCTATCATCTACCATTTATTGCGGATGGAAAATTTGATAACATTAAGAATGAAATTAGAAGACTAAATATTAACCTGTTAGGTATATGTGAGGCCAGATGGACAGGAATGAGCATTATAACATCTGAGGAATATAGAATAATCTATTCTGGTGGAAAGAAACAACAGCAATTATAATGGATACAGAGAGATCAAAATCGATTAAAGGATATTGGACTGTATGAGACAGAAAGTTTCTGGTGAAGTTGAGTGGAAGACCTTTCGATATCAACGTCACACAAGTTTATGCACCAACAGCAGATAGTAATAATGACAGAATTGATGAATGTTATAATGATTTAGAGAATGCCTTCAAGAAATTTAAGAATTCTGAAGTAAATATCATAATGGGTGACTTGAATGCCAAAGTTGGAAATCAACAGGACGGATGCATAGTAGGCAAGTATGGACTAGAGCAGTGGTTCTCAACCGGTGGGGAATTCCCCCCCCCCCCCCCCCAGGGGGGGAATTTTGGGGTTTCCAGGGGGGGAATGAAGATTATTTCAAGATCGCGTTAATACAAGAACTGATTACTTGATCTTGTTTTTCCTTTCATACTTTACGCTTCTGTACGCATCACCTTTCTGAAATTCATTTTATAACGTAAGTAGATCCGCAAATCACATTTTATGTACATGTCTAGACTTGTTTTAGTATTTGCTATTAAATTTAGCTTCAATTATATCGTATACTGTGTAGGGGCAGGGGGAAATTTTTAGGGAGGAAATACAAAAGGGGGGAATGACGTTCTAAAAATATGGTAAGGGGGGGAATGATGTCCTAAAAATATGGTGAGGGGGGGAACGGACCAAAAAAGGTTGAGAACCACTGGACTAGAGGAACAGAATGAAAGAGGTTGCAGACTTGTACAGTGGGCAAAAGAGCATGATGTGATTATTGGAAACACCTGTTATAGACAGTACCCAAGGAGATTATGGACATGGAGGAGTCCTGATCACAAGATCAATAATCAGATTGATTACATCCTCATCAATAGAAGATTTTGAAATTTCCTAAAAGTCACAAAAACTATACCAAGCGCAGATCGCAGATTAATCTTAAGCAATATATATATAAAAATAAAAGAAAGTCAAATATACACCAAGAAACACAACATTTGATCTACAGGCACTGAAGAGTGAGAAGATAAAAGATAAATTCAATGTAGAGATAAAGAACAGATTTGATGCATTGTCCAATATGGAAATATTATTTAAAGATGTCAACGACCAATGGGAAATATTAAAGAAATCAGTCAACCAAGCTGCAAAAACAACCATCCCAAAAGTAAAGATAAAAGGACGCAAGAAATGGATGACGGAAGACATCTTAAAACTCATGGAAATAAGAAGAAATAACAAACATAACAAGGAAAAATATGAAGAGATTCACAGGAAAATTAGGAAGCTATGCAAAGAGGCAAAAGAAATATGGCTTGAGAAAAATTGCAAGGAAATTGAAAACCAACACAACACCCAGAATACGAAATTAAATCACAAAAGAATTAATGACATCACTAACAAAAGAACACGCACATCAATGGGTTGCCTAAATACCAAAGATGGCAAAATCATAATAGAAAAAGATCAGATTTTGCAAGATGGTCAGATTATGTGAAAGACCTTTAAGATAATACAAGAGAAGAACAATATGATCATCGGATTAATAATGAAGAACCTTCAATTTTGAAGATGGAAGTTCAGAATGCTCTTAACCATATGAAAACTGGCAAGACCCCGGGTACAGATAACATCACAATAGAAATGATCAATGCCTTAGAAGAATATGGAATAGACCAAGTCACTAGACTGCTGAATGCAATATATGATACTGGAGATATACCTCCTGAATTATAGAATTCTATATTTATTGCAATCCCGCAGAAATCAGGAGCCTTAGAATGTGATCAACATCTAATAATTAGTATAATGAGCCACATCACAAAGATTTTGCTGAGAATTATCCTGCAAAGAGTTAGGAAGAAAATACAACCTGAAATAGGAGAAGAACAATGTGGGTTTGTAGAAGGCAGAAGTACAGTAAATGCTGTGTATATACTGAGAACAGTAATTGAATGTTCTATGGAAGTAAACAAAGATCTATATCTTTGCTTTATTGACTACACAAAGGCTTTTGATAAAGTGAGACATGTCGACATGATAAGGATGCTTAAAGATCTACAAATTATTGGAAAAGACCTTTTATTTTTTTAATTCGCATATCGTTTACAGGACATCGCTGTCAACAGCAGCATCTTTCAGCTGTCTGTTGATTTCTTGGCAAGATTACGCTCAGTAGTTTGCCATTGCTTTCTGAGCGGCCAGCTCAGTTATCCCACAAGTCACCAGCGGGGGTCGAACCGCCTCCAGATCTCGACCGCTACGAGACTGTGTGATAAACGGGATTACGGAGAAAGTGTTGTAACCCCTCGGCAAGAGAGAACAACAGAAAAGACCTTAGACTTGTAAAAAACATATATTGGAAACAACAAGCTGCCACCAGAATTGATAACGATGTAGGTCAATATCAGCCTATTAAAATAGGTGTGAGACAGGGATGTGTAAAGTCTCCAGATCTTTTTTCCCTGTGCAGTGAAAATATTTTCAAAAATATAGAAGATATGGAAAGAATCAAGATTGGGGGAAGATACATTAATAACATTAGATATGCAGATGATACAGTCTTGATTGCAGACAATGAAAAGGACCTGCAAAATTTAGTAGATGCGGTTGCTGCACACAGTGAACAACTAGGGTTAGAATTGAATAGTAAGAAGACACAGATTATGGTCGTCATTGGGAAGAAGGAAATACCACAATGTGATATACAAGTAAATGGGCATATTCCTAAGCAAGTTAATTGGTACAGTTATCTCGGAACAGTCATAACATCTGATGGGAGATGCCTTGAAGAGATTAGAACAAGAATTGCCATTGCGAAGGTAGCCTTTTGCAAGATGAAAAACATACTGACCAATAAAAAGATATCAATAGAAACGAGAAACAGAGTGTTGAAGTGCTACATAGAACCTATACTTTTATATGGATGTGAAGCATGGACAATGAGTAGTCAAGCTGAAAAACATCTGATGGCTGTGGAAATGTGGTTTCTGAGGAAAATGCAAAGAATATCACAGAGAGACAGAAAAATCAATGTACAAGTCCTTCAAGAAACAAATGAAGATCGTAACCTGATTAGAGTCATTAGACGTAGACAGTCAAAATGTTTTGGGCATGTTATGAGAAGAAATGACTTAGAGAACTTGGTGACAACTAGCAAGATTGAAGGGAAAAGAGACCAAGGGGAAGACCGAGAGGTAAATACCTGGATGGCTTGGCCACGTGGCATAGTCGAGAAAGGAACATGGAGCTGACTCTGGTGATCAAGTGAGATGGCAAAACATGACCGCCCACGCTTATCGGCATGGCACATGATGGATGATCATTTATTGCCTTTGTTGCTATCATCATCATCATCATCATCACCTTTTAAGAATCAATTGTGCATTGTGGTTAGTTCCATGATGTATATAACTACAGTATGTCAAGGAAATTTGAAAATGTCATTTTGACTTACCACCCAGATATACCAGTCATCATCATTGAACTGAAAGTGAAAGGAAAAAAAAACAGACCCAAAATAAAAATTACTAGATGCAATTTTATTATTTAAAATACAAAAATAAACAAAAACAAGATATACTATCATAGAACACCTACACGTCAGTAAATTACACAATTTTGCCTTGAGAAAATGACAAAGACTTTGCAATCGTATCGTATTCAAACGGCATTATTTACTGCTTTTACTTACTGGAACAAGAAATCACTTTGTATTCAGCAGAGAATGAACACTGGGTGTTCATATTATAGGTGAGTTCTTTGCACTGCTACTTAAAAATACTTGTACTATGTTTTAATGTAAAAATAATTCCTTTATATTTACAAGTTTTCATCTCATGTTTTGTTGATAAAGTAGTCAGAAACATCAAATAATTTACTCATGAAAGACAAATAAAAGATAATAACTGAAGAAAGATGGTAATACACAGAAATAAAGGTTTTTTTGGAATCTCTGAGGTCATTGAAACAGCATCATAAATACATTCATAAATATTCAAGGGCACTCATAAAAGCAGACAAAAGAAATAGAGATTAGAGTCTACACTAGACAATATACAAATGTAAAGCTCTAGTGACTAGACCAGAATTAAAAGATGCCGCCTCCAAATGACGACAGTGCCTCTTTGAAGGAACAAATATATTTCGACACATAGTCAGGAAATGTTCTGGGAAGTAAAGGCAGGGATTTTGACCATGAATAGTGCCAATTGGATTATAAAAATATGGGAAAGAAGTTTGTCAAGGTATCTTCTTCTTCTGCATTCATCCAGAGACTTTTTTCGGATATGATTGCGTTGTGCCTGTTTACAGCAGAGCCGCGTTCTTGCGCCGTTAGGCCGACACATACTACTTCTGCGGGCATTTGTTGACCAGGTTAACTTTCCTGGGGGTTTGTCAAGGTATGAAAAGGGGTCTTTTACTCTCATTATTTTAACAATATGAGAAAGAATGGGGAGGGGGAGGGGGAGGGGAGGGGAACCAGAAGAAAAATAAGAAACATTTTCATTTTAATGTGCCTGGTCTGGAGCAAACATTGATGACCATGACCCTACAATTCTCTCTGTCATCTGACATTATCTATAAATTAGTGTTGCTTATATTATTATTTGTTGCCTTGCTATTTAATAAGTACACATACATTTCTCTCTGTCTTCCTCTGCCTCTCTTGTCTAATATTTTCCTACCTAAGACTAGTTTCTTTATTTCACTATTTTTTAAAAATATATTGCATTTGTCTTTTCCTTGTGGTTTTGATGAGTGGTCTTTTAACACCTGCAGATCTCAATGCCACAATGTTTGTTTTCTTCTCTGTGCATGCTATTCTCATCATTCTAGAAAAATCAAATAACTTATACAATGCCTCAGTTTAATGCTTTGTTTTATTCACATCACATTTTTGTAGGCTTCAATGCAAAAGAGGAATAGGTGGCCAGTCTTTCCCTCCACTGCAAATGATGACAGCCGGCATCAAAGCTTGTACAACCATGCTCATGTCATTATCAGTACAATGTCCTAACCTATACACAATTGCCGGCTCCGTGGCGAAGGAGTTACAGACGCAGTTTGTAATCTCGCATACCCGCATTCAAAAAACAGCTGTGGGCGATTTGGCAGCAGACCGCCTTGCATGGGTTTTTTTTTTTACGAAATGGTATGGGTGCCGGTCGTTCAGAAAGCAATGGCAAACTACTGAACGTAAACTTGCCAAGAGATCACAACAGCAAATAATGCTGGTGCTGACTGCGACGTCCTGTAAAGGATATGCAACTAACTTTACACAGTATACACGTTAAAGATGCTTAAGAGAACTACTTTTTGCAGATGATGCAGCACTGACTACTCATACAGCAGAAGATCTCCAACGGCTCATAGATCGTTTTGCAGCTTCCTGCAAAGACTTTGGGCTCACCATTAGCCTAAATAAAACACAGGTGATGGAACAAGATGCTGGTGCGCCTCTGTCAATCAAAATTTCTAATTACGAATTGAAGGTCGTCCACGAGTTTGTGTATTTGGAGTCGACAATATCATATAATCTTTCATTAGAGACAGAAATCGACAGAAGCATTGGAAAGGCAGCCACAACATTTTCCAGGCTAGCTAAAAGAGTTTGGGAGAATCATAGACTAACAGAGCATACAAAAGCAAGCTCAAGTATATAAAGCTTGTGACTTGTGTTGTTAGCACACTACTCTATGGGTCTGAATCCTGGACCCTGTGCTCAAGACAGGAAAGGAAGTTGAATTCCTTCCATATGAGATGTCTGAGACATCCTGGGCATAACATGGAAAGAGCACATAACAAACAAACATGTGCTTGAAAGAGCAGATATTACCACAGTGCACACCCTCCTCAAGCAGAGACACCTCCTGTGGCTGGGCCACGTATCTCGAATGGAGGATGAACGTATTCCCAAAGATCTCCTATAAGGAAAACTAGCCACAGGAAAGAGGCCAAACGGAAGACCCCAAATGCGATATAGGGATGTGTGTAAACAAGATATGAAAACCCTTGGAATAGATCCAGACAATTGGGAAAGAGTTGCAACAGACAGATGCTCCTGGAGAATAGATGTACGAAACGGACTGGTGCTCTTTGAGCGCAATCTGATCCAACAAACTGAAGATAGGCGGCAAAAGCTTAAAACGCAGTCACTTACTGCGGGACTTGCCTCGTCTTACAGATGCGGAAACTGTGACAGGGATTGTCACTCTTGCATTGGACTATACAGTCACCAGCGGTGCTGCCAGGTACCTCCCAAGCGGCACAACTCTATAGTTCTTCAGGACTGAAAGAGACCTACTACTAGCTCCCCAGGTCTCTTGGAAAAAGCTTCCCCCTTTCCAAAAACTCTTGCAGCTTGACAGTGACTATCTTCTCTAGAACCTTCCCAAATGTATTTTGAAGGGTGATGATCCTAAAGCCGTTAAGCTTTGAATGATCCTTGAATGGTTTTGGGAGAGGGATGAGATAGCTGCGCACCCAATCCTGCGGTACTGACGCTGTCCTAATGCTCTGGTTAAAGCAGTCGGTCATGTCCTTCAGGTCTGCATCGCTCAAAGCCTTCATGTGGCCATACCTAACCCCATCGGGCCCTGGTGCCATGTCTTTTGCCTTTTTCAAAATATGTTTAACATCTTCAACCCGTATGATGTCTTCTAGATTGCAAACCTAATAGCACCAGCGGTTGGAAGGATACTAACATTTGCAGATGATATTCTTGCATATAGGCAGGGGAGAGATAGGGAGAAAACAGCCCAGGAGCTACAGGTGATAGTAGACAAAGTGATTGACTGGTGCACTGAAATGAGTGCTGTCATACACCCGGAAAAGGCGGCTGTTTTGTGGTGCTCTCTGAACAACAGGATTGTGAGAGCTGATGTCCCAAACCTCGCGATAGATGGTAGAAGCGTCAACAGAGAGAACAAACTGAAGTATCTGGGAACCACATTTGACAGGAGCCTTTCCTTCAAGGACCATGTGGAGACGGTTGTGACAAGGTCTCAAAAGGAACTCAATGCACTTAAAACTATGGCTGCAATGGACACAGAGCAGAGAATGCTTTTCACACTATACCAGCATTTGATTCTCTCAGTGATTGATTATGGACTAGGACTGCTCACTGTCGCAAAGAGTCAGCTGGTGAAATTAGAGCGCATACAGAACGAAGCTATGCGGATCATTCTGGGATGCACCAGAGACACCCCAGTAGAGTGTATGCATTACATCCTTGGTCTGCTAACTGTTGCTGGTAGGCTCAAGGTGATGCAGGCGAAGGCTTACCTCAGAGTAGCTGCTGACATAGATCACCTGTTGTGGATGGCTCAGGCAGAGGATACGATCAGACAGGTGTGCATCTTGGAGAACATTAGGCGAGGAGAGGAGTGGGTCGGAGCAGTCAGACTTGTGCAGAGTTATAATCACATTGAGCCGGGAGTGCAGTGAGTGGCCAGGTTGGCCACAGAAGTGGAAATCCAGCAACTAATTCAGGATAATGCTCGCTCGGGTGATGTGATTATCTACACAGATGGGTTGGTGTTGAGAGGTAGGAAAAGTGCCTGGGGGTTCTTAGCAAAAGCTAATAGTCGATGTTTGGTGCAGGAGAGCCTGATATATGATACCACAACATCTAGCTTAAGAATGGAGGTGGAGGCAGTTAGTGCAGCTTTCCGCTGGATGGAGAATACGATACACACACACATCATGATTGTAACTGACTCAGAAAGCATGCTGAGGAAGGTGAAGACAGGCAAGTTTCGAGCAGAGTGGCTTGTTTCGCTTCGGAGGTCACGGGTGGCAAGCATTGCCTCGATCTTTTCTCTGGGGCATGCCGGTGTGCTGGGGAATAAACAGGCAAACAGATTTGCTGGCTCTGCAAAACTTGGTGGAGTACTGATGCATGACAAGGCAGACATGGTTGCGGCCTTATGGGAGCATGTGTACACCTCGGAGGAGCAAATGGATCACCATGGTCTGGCAAGAATGAGACAGCGAGGAGTGACGAGGGGATCTGGCCGACGCTCGACGCTCAGAGGAAAGGTGAGACAGAAATATAATCAGATTGCTACTGGTACTATTGGTGTTGGAACTCTTCGCTGGCTGCTGAGGATGGGGACAGACCGCTTATGGGAATGCCCAGAATGCTGTGATGTTGGTTCCTAAATCAGTCAATCAATCTTTACACAGTAGACCTGCTAGCAATGCATTATATTTTCTATAAAAAGTTCAGCAATCTAACACAATGAGTGAATATACCATTACTTATAATTCTCTTGGAAATATATTTAATGGTACAAATTAATTTTACTCACATTTACATAAGCTGCCAATGAAAAGAAAACACACATAGTGATATTGAAAACCCTCCATAATTTTGATGAATTTACCGGCTTTACATCCGCCATTTCCATGAGAAGTGTCCTGAAGGGCAAACAGAAATTGATGTATAAATCACTGTGCTTAGTATGCTTAAAATGAAAGACAAAGTATGCTCCTTTTTGAAATTGTTAAAAACAACAAACATGTGGCACTGTAAGATCTTCACATACTTTCGGCCATGATATATTTGATGGGTGACCAGTTGCTTTCTTTGTAATTTTTTTCCCCCAGAAAATTCTGAAAATCGTTTGGTGCCATTTTTTATTTGGCTGGGTGGACCACACAGCCATGCTTGTTGGACAAAAATAATCCACCCGGTGCAATGAAGTTGATCCTCTCAATCCTCTTGACATCCCATCGAAAGAGGAATGTGACCTTTACTTTCCTTTTACCAAAACACGCAATAAAATATACATTTTGCCAGGTTCGTTAGCAATGCGACAGACTTTTACTGAATGATAAACAATTGGCGGCCATTTGTAATTATTAATTAGGTCACAGCACATCCTATCGAAAAACATATAATATGTCAGGTTAGGCCTCGCTACCCCAGACGCTATGATATATGGTACTATGTTGTCCGTTTAAAAATAAACAAGCTACACTACAGTAATAGAAGGCAGAATTTGTCAGCTTCCAATTTATTGAGCAGCGATTTTAAAAAATCCCCCATTTCTTAAGATCCCTTTGCACTTCCTGGTTGTAGATCACGCATACAAATATTTTAATATTAATAACTCCGCTTCTCCCCCGATGGTGTTTCCACCTTGTCGTGGTGGAGGAGCTTAAGTTTCTCAATGACCCTGAGAGCTATGTCGGCGGTAGCGTAGCTACCAGCAGGGCCTCCCAAGCCGGACAGGTCAAAGGGTAGAGAACAGACAAAGAGAAATACCCTGGTCCTCCAGGTTGGGGGTTGAAGTGTGGGGTTAACACCCCCACCTCTGTAAAAACTATTTTGTTACGAAACAGATAAATAAGCCTCGAATTCGGACTGACTATGGTCCTCCAGGTTGGGGGTTGAAGTGTGGGGTTAACACCCCCACCTTTGTAAAAACTATTTTTTATGAAACAGATAAATAAGCCTTGAATTCGGACTGACTTAATTGGACAACGACCTCGGAACGTTAAAGGACTCTTGAGATTTGGAACATGGAATGTACGGACACTATATCATATCGAGCTGGAGCGGCTGAAGAACCCGGGAGCTGATTGAATATCAAATGGATATAACAGAAATTCAAGAAATAAGGTGGCCAGGAGAGGGTACTTTAGAGAAAAATGGAATGATTGTAATATATGGAGGATACACCCAAAATAAACATGAATTAGGAACAGGATTTGTCATCAAAAAGAGTTATGGGGGAACGTTCTAAACTTTAAAGCTGTTAATGACAGAATTAGTAAATTACGAATAAAAGGTAAATGGAAAAATATAATGATGATTAATGTACATGCACCTACTGAAGAGAAAGAAGATGACGTTAAAGAAGACTTTTATAATGATTTGGAAGATGTCATAGAAGAAACCTCCAAACAGGACATCCTGATTGTGCTGGGAGACTTCAATGCAAAAACAGATAGAGAGCAAACTCATAAAAAAGTGGCCGGTATGGAAAGTCTACATAAAACTTCAAATGATAATGGATGGAGAGTCATCAACCTGGCAGAAGCCAAAGGACTGCAGATTAGCAGTACCAGACTACAAAGAAAGGATATACACAAACAAACTTGGAAATCATGTGACAAGAGAACCTATAATCAAATAGATCACATTTTAATTAACAACAGAAATGCATCAAACATACAACAAGTTAGAAGTTATAGAGGAGCTGAGTGCCACAGCAACCACTTCCTCGTTGGAGCAAAATTTAAAATAAAACTTAAGAGAGATTTCTATACTAAATTACAAAGATTACACCCAACATATAACAGAGAAAAACTACAAGAAATTACAGTCAAAGAGAAATTTACAGATGAAATAAAATGTAAACTTGAAACTCTGCAAAACCCTTTGGAGGAAAGCGTTGACCAAACTTGGTTGAACATCAAGAATACAATTCAATCTACCGCAGAAGAATGTCTAGGTGTGTTAACCACGCATAGAAAGAACAGATGGTTTAATCAAAAATGTGAAGAAGCAGTCAGTAGGGAAAAGAATGCCAGACATTTATGGTTAAATGACATCAACAACATCCAAAAGGAAAAGCAATATAGAATGAATGTAAAGAGGCTACAAAGATAGTTCGAAAGCAGAAGCGAGAATATATGAGTAATATAATCAAAGATATGGAAACTAATCACCAGAAAAACGAATCCAGAAAGTTTTTTAAAGAACTGAAGTCAATGAAACGAGGGCACCAACACAACACATATGGTTTAAAAGACAAAAATGGGAATATGATAAATACCAATGAGGAAATGTGCAACACATGGAAAGAATATTTTGTTGAATTACTAAATTGTGAAGCTCCAAGTAACACTTTCCCACAGGAAGAGGTTCTAACGTGTGAACCACAAATTGAAGAACCTGCATTTGAAGAAATCCTATATGTAATCACACGACTTAAAAACAATAAGGCAACAGGGGCTGATGGAATTGCTGCTGAATTTATAAAGGCAGGTGGCCATGCATTACATCTAAAGCTATACGAACTAATAATAAAAATCTGGAGGACAGAAGAATTACCCCATGACTGGAAAGAGTCATTATTGATACCTATCTTTAAGAAAGGAGACAAGTTCCAATGTGAAAATTATAGAGGAATATCACTACTGTCCACAAGCTATAAGATACTATCCGCAGTATTACTAAATAGACTAAAACCATATTCAGAAGACATATTAGGTGACTACCAGGCTGGGTTTTCAGACAAAACAGATCAACAATAGATCAGATATTTATCTTACGACAAATAGCCGAGAAAAATTGGGAATATAAAAGAGATCTCCATAACATTTTTGTGGATTTTAAAAAAGCTTATGATAGTGTCCATAGGAATAGTCTATGGAATGCTATGCAGGAATTTGGAATACCAAGGAAGTTAATCAACATGACCAGACTATGCATGGAAGATACTTATAATATAGTAACATATAAAGGCAGGAAATCAGACCCGTTCCAAATAACATCTGGCTTGAAACAAGGTGATGCACTATCACTGCTGCTCTTCAATCTGGCTCTAGAAAAACTTGTAAGGAAGATAAAGGAGAAATTTGATATTGGAGGAACATCCAGACTGCTTGGTTATGTAGATGATATAGAAATTATAGAGGAAAATGAACAAAAGACATTGGAAATATTGACTCACTTAAAAGAAAAATCCCAAACAGATGGGGCTGGTTATCAACCAAGATAAGACAGAATATATGGTAATTTCAAGAGAAGGAATGGCTAAAAACTCTGGCCACATACAAGTAGATAATAATATATGACCATTAAAAGAACGGAAACATACAAATACCTGGGTACAATCTTCAACTGCTCCAACATCATAAAGGAAGAAATACAAAATAGAATCAATTCTGGAAATAAGATATACTATGCACTACAATATCTACTAAAATCAAATGCGCTATCTCGTAACACCAAAATCACAATATACAAAACAACACTGATCAGACCAGTTGTGCTGTATGGCTCTGAAACCTGGAGTACAACGAAAGGAGACGAAGCCTTGTTACAAACCTTTGAGAACAAAGTTTTAAGACGCATCTTTGGACCCATTAGGGATACACAAAGTGGAGAGTGGAAAAGAAGAAGTAACAAAGACATTTATGATCTGTTTAAGTCCCCGCTAATCACTGGTATCATGAAGGCTAATAGACTACAATGGCTGGGGCATATAGAAAGAATGGAAGATAATAGGGAAACAAAACTCGCTTACACTCAGGAAATAAATGACCGTAGACCCCATGGTAGACCAAGAAGACGGTGGAGAGATAATATATTTACAGACCTACAAGCACTTGGAATCAATGACTGGCAAGAGAAGTTCAACCAGAGAGACGAATGGAGATGGATTGAGATTGTATCTGCAGCAAAGAACCTCAAGGAAACGCTGAAGAAGTAGAAGAAGAAGAAGAAGAAGAAGAAGAAGAAGAAGAAGAAGAAGAAGAAGAAGAAGAAGAAGAAGCAGAAGAAGAAGAAGAGAAGAAGAAGAATAACTTGGCTTAGAATTAACGTACAGTCTTTATTGAGATCCCGTTGGATTCGTCTTGTCAAGCTGTATCTATCAAGGGAGAGCTTATACGGACTTGAGTCCGAATAGACAGAGTAGTTTATACGGACTTGAGTCCGTATAGACAGAGTAGTTTATACGGAGCGGAGTCCTCATCATAGTTGCCATTCTAGATATTTTATATCCAGATCTAGAGGTTTTTGCCGGCATCTGGATACCGTTTTCTGACGTTTGGATGCTGGATGCAATTCTAGATACTTTTCATTTGGAGTCTAGATTTTACTTTTCTTTTGGTGTCATTTACCCATTTTATGTTCGGTCTGGACGCGCGTAAATTATGGTAATTGCCATTATTTAAACTTTGAACTGACTTGGGTCAACGCACAACAATCTGGCATTCCCCCCCCGGTAATGAGTAAAATGGCGCATAAGGGCTCTGAGGAAACTTTTCTTTTGGTCAGTAAACATTTAAACTTAAAGAATTTGGCTGCAATTGGAACCGATAATGCATCGGTAATGGTCGGTATCAACCATGGTGTGTATGCAAAATTGAAGGAAGATATCCCATCTTTAATCCTCATGAAATGTGTATGTCATTCCTTGCAGCTAGCATTATCACATGCCTCATCAGTCAGAATGTTTACCAAGGAATTTGGAATTCCTTATTGCTGAAACACATAACTGGTTCTCCAAAACAGCCGCCTTGTCCGGGTGGATGACAGCACTCATTTCTGTGCACCAGTCAATCACTTTATCTACTGTCGCCTGTAACTTCTGGGCTGTTTGCTCCCTATCTCTCCCCTGCCTATATGCAAGAATATCATCTGCAAATATAGATCCCTGTGGCAGTCCCGGGGTTAACATATGTGGCTCTGAGGTCCATGCGCCCAGACGGAGAGCAACCCGACGAGAGTGCAGGACGGCTGCTATCCAGTTCACCAACCAGGGATTGACCCCCTTCTCCATCAGTGCGGTCATCAAAATATCATATCGAACTCTATTGTAGATCAAGCGCTACCGCCATCGTTTCCTGTCTACTCTGGAACCCCTCATAAACATCAAAGGCAAAAGTGGCTGCATTTGACCAGGTATCTTTTCCTGGCCTGTAGCTCCCCAGGGGTTTATATAACTGACGTACCCAGGGCAATGGTATTTGTCTGTATTTAGCTCCTGGAGCATGAGGAATAACAAGACACAATGAAAAGTGCTACACAGCTGAAATACTATATGGAATGTACAGTGATGAAAAAAATTTGGCATTCCTTCTCTTTTCACAACCCATTTTAAGTGAAGTGCAAAAAGTTAATAAACTATTTGAATCTCAAAATGTTGATGAAGTTAAATTACTTGACGACCTCACTTTGCTATTTCACTCAATTGGTAAAAGACTTATATTGCCAACTTGTAAAGCAGACTTGTTCACTTGCACTATAGAGAGCTATTTGGCTCCCAAGCCGTACCTGCGATACCAAATCGAATCAAAAATTGATGGTTTAAAAACAAAAGGACTGTTAACAGAAAATGAAGAGAACAACTTAAGAAAGCGCTGTCTAGATTTTCTTGTCTCATTATTCGATCAACTGAAGCAGAGACTTCCTGAAAATTTAGATGTATTGAAAAATATTTCACTCTTTCTATTAACAACATACCTCAGCCAGTAAAGGACATACCTAAATATTATCAAGTTATTAAATTTTTAGGGGCTAGTGTGGCGGAAGCAGAATATTAGTTAACAAAAATAAATTTGGTTGACTGGACAAACAAAACAGAAACTGAAGCTTTTTGGAGTGAAGTAAGACAATTTAAAGATGTCTCAGGTAACAGTCCATTCCGTGAGCTCTTTGAATGTGCGATGTCTGCCATGATACTACCCCATTCAAATGCTGATGCGGAAAGAGTTTTCAGTACTGTGAATTATACAAAATGTAAACTAAGAAACAGGATGAAACTTGATCTCTTAAATGCTATATTGACAATAAGATTTGGCCTGATGAGAGCAGGAAAATGCTGTTCAACTTATCAGCTCCCTGATCATATAATAAAAGAAATTGGAACAGCTAAAGTACACCAGAGTCATTTTGAATGTGAAGCTTCAACTTCATCATCCAAGGTAAGTGCATCTTGTGAGACAGGCATCAGTGAAGATGAGGACATGATTCTATAGGTAAGTCACATCAATTTTCTTTTTAATGTTGCATATCCCTTACAGAATGGTGCAGTCAACATCAGAATTTTTCAGCTGCTGTTGATGTACAAGGCAAGATTACGCTCAGTAGTTTGCCATTGCTTTCTGAGCGACCGGCTCACATACCCCTGTAAGTTACCTGAGCAGCTCGAACCGCTGTCGGTTCGGGCGCAGCTGCGTTACTCACGAGAATATACGGGATAACGGCGATAGCCGTAAACTTTTCGCCAGGGAGAGAGGCAGTCACATCAATACATATGTAATTTCTTACTTTCTCAATCTGGATATTTTTCCTAGATACTTTCCAACGAACTCTAGATATTTATGAATGTTGTTTGGGCCATTTCTAGATACTTTTGGTCAAAAAAAAAAGTGGCAACCCTGGCCTCATAATTCCGGTCCAAGCTGACAGTAATATGCCTCGCCTCAGAAAGACATGATTAGGCAATTCAAACACCAGGCTTCCGACTTACTGGCCTGATGAATTAACAAATAAACAAGGAAATGCTAGGGAGAGTTTATACGGACTTGAGTCCGAATAGACAGAGTAGTTTATATGGAATCCAATCTAGCTGTGATGACTTCATAAGTAAAAACCCAATTTTAAAATATTCTTCTATATTATATCATATGCTACTCTAAATTGATCATATGTGGATCTATAGCATTACTATTTTAAATTTATTTATTTCAAACTGTTTGTTTTGCTAACTTTTATAAGGTGCTAAATTAAAAATTACTTTTAAAATTATAATATATAAATAATTAAATTAAAATATTATTAAAATAATATTAATAATACTATATAAAGTCTACTGTAGTCATTTCAACAAAACTTACTAACTTAACACAATCCAAACATATCTGTAGACCCTATCATCGGGTGTAGTAACTTATCTTCTAAATCTAAAACAAATGCGTGGTTGTTTCGTGTTCGGGTTATAAACATCGCGCTGGCTTTTGCACATGTCAACAAGTTTCACTTCACAACACCAGTGTCACATGACTTGCATTCAAGATGGCGGCCGACCTGTCGTTCGGTGGGTGGTTCCGTTGTCGTGTGTTTGCCATCGTCTTAGTTATAATGTTCTTGTTTATTTATGTGGTGCACAGTTTCCATGTATGATGGCTAATTATTTGTGTTTATCCACAGGCTCGATTCCCCCGTTCTATCGGGAGGTATATGATATTGTATGCCCTAATCAAGAGCAGGTTGACCGGGAGTTGTTTGTGCAACTGTTGGTTCAGTCAAGTCTGCCGAAGCAAACAATTATGCAGGTACGTACTGTTTGTTTTAGGGAAACAAATGAATAAATAAGGGCATTAAATCATAATTGTTCATAAAGAAAATGTATATAGTAATGTAGGCTGTTTTATAAATATAATGGCCTTGGCAACGAGAATTAAATGTATGGAATAGGTCTCCCGAGAAATTGCGCGGCAGTTGTGTTTTTTGTGTAAAGTAAAGGGAGGCTCTATTCGCAATAGAATTGCGAATAAAGAATAATTACATTCACAATAGAATTGTGAATAAAGATAAATTTTATTCGCAATAGAATTGCGGGAAGTAACGAACATGTCACAGCGTCTGCTACTAGTCAATTTTAGTTTGAGCCAGTAAGAAGTCTAAGAAGGTGGTTAATTTAAAATAGGAAAGTTCACTGTTGCAAGTTTAATTTTGCCGAATTCTCCATAATTTTTAATGAATGACCCTTCTTCTTACTTCTGTCCATTCTTCTGGCATCTCATTTTATTTTTACATTACGTTAGTCCTGTTTAACTCTTTCACTACCAAACAAAAACTGGGCTGTGACCAAACAGAAATTTATGGCAGAAAATTGGAACTAGGGGTGTGTTACAATAATGCTTTTAAAATGGTTAAGGTGGTAGAAGACCTATTGTATTACATATCAAATTAAAGAGGATTGCACAAGGAACATGACAGTGTTAATAATTAATTGATAGGTTACAAATATTATGACAATAATGAGGGGTTTAATAATAACAAATGAAATTAAAGAGGTAAAAATTATTTAAAAAACTGCACATATAAGGTGTTTTCTACACTCCTATACTACTAATCATGTTTAATTTACTGAATAATCAAACAAACACCACTTGTCTTCAAGAATATAAACAGTATTGCGCATTAAAGTAACCCAAAAAGAAGTTTTGGTGCATATTCTGAACCATGTATTTTTCACAAATAATGACAACAAATAATGGCTGAAATCTTGAAGGTGGGGTCTGTCACAGTAAAGTTATGAAAATGGTTACAATTGTAGCAGAAATGTTGTATTATATATCAAAATAAAGGGGATTGCACAAGGAATATGTTGGTAGGAGAATTTTTGCTTTAGGTTGTAAATAAAATAAAAATAATAATATAATTTGTAAAATAATTGGACAAAAGTAGGTAAAAATAATGTAAACATTGCACTTAGAATGTGTTTTCTACACTCCTATACTGCTAATCATGTTTAATTTACTGAATAATCAAACAAACACCACTTGTCTTCAAGAATATAAACAGTAATGCTCATTTAAATCACCCAAAAGGAAGTTTTGGTGCATATATTCTGAACCATGTCTTTTTCACACAAATGAAAAAAACTAATGGCCGAAATCTGGAAATTGGTGTATGTCGCAATAATGTTATGAAAATGGTTAAAATTGTAGCAGAAATGTTGTATTATATATCAAAATAAAGGAGATAGCACAAGGAATATGTTGGTAGGAGAATTTTTGCTGTATGTTGTAAATAAAATAAAAATAATAATATAACTTCTAAAATAATTTGTTAAAAAGAGGTAAAAATAATGTAAACATTGTACTTACCGAGGGGGCGTTGTTATCCAATATCCTGATCACTGCTAATCCAATTGAATTTACTGAACAAACAACACTATTCTAAACTATAAACACCATTGCTTCCAATCAACCATCCGAAAAGAAGTTTTGCCGCAGATTCTGAATCATGTATTTTTTTTTTTCAGACAAAAATTAGGAAAACACTTGGCAGATTTACATTTAATTGTCATGTCTGTTTGTTTTTATTTACTATATGTGGCAGTCTATTTGTGATAGGCTGCAACGCAAACTTTGGCGCACAAGTCTGGTCTATTAGTGCAGCCGGAGCAAACAAAAGATGATATGTGTCGTTTAGTTCGAGTGCTGCAAAAAACACAGTCTCTATTGACACCGACACATTCTATTAAATGCTTGGCTCATGTAAATCTTTCGGCATAATTTCCTGCAACAGACTGAAATTCTTCGGCAGGCAGAGTGTCAAACTTTCAGGAATACTCTGAGCTACTTCGCGATGAGCACTTTCCTTTACTTGAAATCCTTCTATAACAATTTTTTTCCTCCTTTCTCTGTTTGCCATATGGAATGTAGGATGTGAGCATTGATCTGTGCAATTTCAAAGATCTAGTAGTAGATATTCTTCCACCACGTAATGGTTTTCCTATCATGGATATTATAATATCCAACCATTTGGTCCATTCTGTCGCAGCCATTCATCGCCGTGTTATTTTCATGGAGACCATCTTCGGCTTGCTTTGCGGTTTTCGCAATCCGCTCTCAACAGTTCTAACTACAGACTTGGTAGAGACAACAATGCATGGTTTTTTTTAGCTTTGTTTAGCCCTTCCACCAAATAATCATATCATCAATGGACATATTTTCAAATGGGTGAAATGCTTCCTGGATATTTATTCTTCAGAATCATGTAAACAAGAGGATCAATTTTTATTTTTTTTATTTTTGGCCTCAGGTTCACATACGTCAAATATGGTGTGATAAATAAATTCTAATTGATTACTGGGAAACGTAGTGCCATACCAAGGAGTATATAAATGTGCACTTGTACACCGGTAGTCTTTGATACATGGTCTTGGATCAAGTCCCATAGCAATAATGACAGACGTAAACTTCAGCCATTCGGGCTTCGTTGTCAGACACTCAGCTGTTGACGAACATTCACTGGTTTTTCTTTATCACCACGTGCTAAAACTTTAGGCACAACTAAAACTTCTTTCTAAATATTCACTGATATCGGAATCACTATTGTTTAAAACAATTATAAACAATAATCTAGTTTGATCTCAAGTCATACTACGTGGACGCAAACTGGTGGGCGTTTCCATTGTGAAAAACCAAAACAAACAAATTAACACTACCTTAAAACTGAAAATTCACAAGAATCCAATATTAGACAACGATTGACCGGACCAAGATGGCGTAGAGATCTTTCAGCTGTACGACTTTTTAGTTTACTGTAACTTAAAATTCCGAAACGGAGCAGAAATATGTGAAATAAACCACTGATCATTTTGTGGGACGAAAAGGGCGGACTGCCATCTCAGGAAATACATCGTGTCCACAGATGGGATCACGGTAGCGAAAGAGTTAAATATCAAGAATAATTTTCCAGAATTGGTATCCCCAATACAAATAACGATCCCTACAAATAATTTGTGTCCCCATGCAAGTTCAAGAATTGTTAACTTTCGTTTCTGTACACTTACTGTTACTAGGCATCTATGTTTGTTTACGTTACCATCCTACTATTTATATCCTAATAAGCTGGTCCAAGCTGACAGTAATATACTTCGATCATAATAGAAAAAGATCAGATTTTACATGCATGGTCAGATTATTTGAAAGACCTTTATGACGATACAAGAGTAGAACAATATGATCATCGGAATAATAATGAAGGACCATCAGTGCCATAATCAAGGTTAGGTCATGGGACACTTACTGCATATAGGTCAGAGCTTCAAACAGTTAGCTGAAGAGTGAGCAGGTACAGTGCCAAGCTTTGCATGAATATGGCGAGGCGAGTGGCTGAGCAGGGGACAACGAATCCTTCAGGTCAGGGCTCATTCACGACTGGACCGAGTTTGGGGTCAGACTGAAGATGGCGAATGGCAGAATCTCATTTTGCGCCTTGTTGTGTATATGCAGAGTTTGTGAAACAGCGGTTTAATGCCAATGTCATTTGAGAGATCGAGCGACAGAGTTTGACTGTAGATGCCGAGTGCAAATATTGTTTGAAGTGTAAAAATGTTAAAAAAAACAAAAACATATTGGGAACAACAAACGACCATCAGAATTGATAATGATGTAAGTCAATATCAGCCTATTAAAAGAGGTGTGAGACTGGGATGTGTAATGTCTCCAGATCTTTTTCCCTGCACAGTGAAAGCGTCACAGCGTCTGCTCACTAGTCAATTTTAGTTTGAGCCAGTATGAAGGTGGTTAATATGGGGCGATATTTCAGTTGGCAAATAAAATTCATGTTAAACAAAGACATCTATTGGATCCATCAATTCCGACACTCGATCACTCCGTCTCTGCCTGGGGGTTGCCCTCCGGTCCATGCGAGATTGTCTCAAACGAGTCACAGATGGATATGAATACTGACTTCAATAATATATTCCATTATGTTAAATGATAAAAAAATTTCAGTACGATTCAGAATTCACATTGTCACTTTTCTTCTTAAAATTGGTTAAAAGCACTCCTTGACAATCCCAGAACACTGTCAGCATAATCTTCCCTGTTGATGGCGTAACCTTGAATTTTTGGACACAAGGTGAAGAAGGATATTTCCATTGCATTGAAGCACGCTTTGATTCGGGCTGGTAGTCAGCATAAACAGGAAGCATTTCCATTATGAATGTCCTTTGCAGGCAGCCCTTTTGCCCACACAAAAAAAAAAGCACAACAGCACGTTGCGCTTTAGTTGTACACTCCGTAAGTACAGTCGCCATTTTGTTTATGTGCTGCTCATGCGCATGAGACACCTAGCGCCACCTGACAAACGGGAATATAAAGTTCAGTGTTGCTGTCACTTAATGACACCTGTAGAAAACACCAACTACATTTACCTGCCATTCCACAGAACTGTGTGACTTACTTATTGACTCGCCCTTATATTACTGACCGTTTGCTTTATAAGTGTTGCTATGGTTAAAAAAAAAAAATAAAATGGAGTCCCCCAGCGGTTTCCTATTATGGGGTCTGTGATGTGATAGTGTCATCACATTTTGTAAGCCTAGAGCATGGAGTAAGAGGCATCTGGTCTTTCCCTCACTATGACCAGCGACCAGCCAAGGCGTCAAATCCGCATGCCCCCGGGAAGGTTAACCCGGGCAACAAATGCCTGCAGAAGTCGGATGTGTCGGCCTAACGGCACAAGAACGCAGCTCTGCTGTAAACAGGCACAACGCAATCACATCCGGAAAAAAACTCCTGGATGAATGCAGAAGAAGAAGAAGAAATCCGCATGCGACCGTGTTTGTGACATTACCAGAAGAGTTCACTATCCACTTCGCTAGCGCATCCGTCAGCTATGGTGTATTTATTTATTGAAAATTGTTGGATACTTGTCATCAGATATGGGATCTTATCGACACCACCAGCGGATTCATGACAAGGAATGGACTTTACAAAGCATTGGCCCTAACAGCTTTGGCACAGCAAGGAAAGATCTTGAGTGATAAGTTACTGGAGACGTATTCAGGTCAAGGTATGTTGTGTAATGTATATATTGATGTTCTGTTGAGTCCTTTCCTTGTTTCTCTTTTAATATGAAAGTTGCTGACTTTGTATGTTTTAAATGTTAATGATTTTTGTTAATGCAGTATTTTGTTATTTCTGCAGTATATGATTAATAAACCAAGAATAAATTATCATCATCATGTGTCTTGCTAACTGGCATAATCATACATGCATCTTCAAAGATCTCGATCCTTGGTGTTTGAGATAAATTATATTGTTAAAAAGTTAGTTGTATATCCTTTAAAGGAAGTCCCAGTCAACCCCAGCATTTTTTTGTGTGGCTGTTTGTGATCTCTTGGCAAGTTTACGTTCAATAGTTTACCATTACTTTCTGAATGACTGGCACCCATACCATTTTATAAAAAACCCAACACAAGGCTGTCTGTTGCCAAATCACCTCACAGCTGTGTTTCGAACATTGTATGTGGGATCATGAACTGTGTCCGTAACTCTTTTGCCATGGAGCCGGCGAATGATGTTTTTGTATAACCAGGTTAAGACAAATACATTTGAGTTTAATTTATGTTGTAAGTACGTAAACCAATCACGTGCTGCCTCCGTGATGAATATTGGCTGCAACAGATCTTCAAAACATTATGTTTCTTGCTCTGGTATACTCAGTCAAACTACTATTTGTTAATTTCTTCTCATTATCTTCCCATTTGTATCACTCCTTACTTCTTGTTTGCCCATCTTCATTTCTTTTGTGCTTTTTTTTTTTTTTTTTTAAATAAGAGTATCATGTCTTTTAAGGATGCCAAAATGTATAATTTATCCTTTTTTATTTTCCTTCCATTGGCTCTCTTTTCTGTCCCTGCTTCTTCAGAAGTCAGTCAACAAGGTGACTGTTTAATTTGTTTTATTGAAAAGAAGAGGGCCTCTGTCACAATGTGGTTAAGCAGTCCGCTTCTTCATGCTGAGAAGGTTGTGTGTTCATTTTATGACTTCTTGTAAATTACAAGTACCTCTGAAGTCGGAGTGGGTTTGTCTTATGGCGAGGGACACTGGTAACAGGAAAAGCTAATCTACATGCAAAATTCAATCCAGTGCTACTGTAAGTAGCATTTATGTACCACACTTGAGTTCAAAGCGAGCGAGGACAACTTTTCTCTCCCCCCCCCCCCCCCCCCCCCCCCCACCCACCCACCCTAAAATGGTAAAATAACTTGGTGCAGTGAAATCAGTTCTCTTGCGTTTTGATCCCTTTTGTTTAAGGACAGTGTCAATTCTCACAACAACTAATTCTGCAAAGACATTGACATATTATTTATCCAACCAACTTTTAATTAGGTACACAGCATGACCGCCTGTAGATAAAATACTACTGCATATAATGTATTTTTTATTTTTGTTTTGGCATGCTGTACTTAAGAACACTTGAAACTTTCATGCATGCCATCGACAAACAAGGAAGTTGCATGTATACCTTATCATTATAGATCTTTTCTTTGTGAATGTGGCTGCACATTCTTGAGGATTTAAAATTGTGCTAAATTTGTCATCTGAAATCTTTCTTAATTTGTTTACAAACAAGGTATTGCTATGTCTTTCTACTTGAGCATTTATGTTGTCAAGTGTTGCTCTTCAAGACTGTTTCCCTGCATGTGGTCGTTTGACTTGGTCGTAGTGTTCATATAATGGTAGTCTTGTTTTTTTTAAAGATTTTAATAGATGTTATTTTTGATTACAAGACTGACTTACAATTGATGGTGGTTGTACAATGCCAGTCTTGTTTTTGTCTTTTATACTATTTGAATAGATGTTGTTTTTGATTACCAGATTGACTTTGACTTAGTCATATCATAATACTTATATAATGCTAGTCTTGATTTTGTTTTTTAAATTATTTGAATGGATGTTTTTTTATTACCAGATCGACTTAGTCATATCATAGTGTTTGTATAATGCTAGTCTTGTTTTCGTTCTTTTAAATATTTGAATAGATGTTGTTTTTGATTATCAAAACATTTGTACATTTTTCTCCTTTTGTACATTTACTGTTTCTTGATGTCTTGTTTTATTTGAACATTGTCATTACTCTACTTGTAGTGTTTCTTCTCCTTCCTCTAATTCTCAGGTGTATTTTTTCATTCTAACCATGCAGCTCTTGTGTGTGGTCTGTAGGTTTAGACGTCTTTTATGACATTGCTTCTGTTTTCCACTTTTAATTATGTCGCCTGCATGTATGAGCTAGGGCTGTTGTAGCGCAGTACTATTTTTTTTTCTGTCCAGCTCACTCTTTGTAACCTGTGACAACACTTCATCTGATAAGCTTCTTCTAAGATATTTTTAATCCTTTGTCTTTGCTAGTCTGTATTTCAAAGCTGTATAGTTTGGCAGACCAAATATTAATAGTCATTGTTTTTGTAAATGATGTTAGAAGCGTCTTTCTTTCTGGATACTTGTTTAGCCACCACGATCTTAAGATATCAGTATCATTTCATAGTCACACCAGACATTCTGTGCAATGATTTATCAGTTGTATACCATTAAAAACAAAACATAAAGCAACACATAATAAAAAGTATTCATATTTTCCTTCCTTCTGAGATCTACTCCATTGATGGTCTAGTGATAATTTTCAGTGTCACTCCTAGAGGGTAACCAAATTAATGAGCTACCTTTTACATTGATTTGCACAGCAGCAATGTGAACACAACAATGCACATGTAATCATTTTCGTCACATATTGTGCAAGTGGTGCAGGACATTATTCTCCTCCACAAATATCTGTTCCCTGCATTCTTGATAAGTTCAACTGCTGATCATATTCATTGTTACTCTGTCATCATATCCAGAATTTTCACTCTGTCGGCCTCTGTCTCTAACATCCTCAATTTTCCCAGTTGTCAGTCTTCTACATACCCTCTAAACGCATTAAAAATAATGGTTGTCTTGTCCTAATGTAAGGGAATAAGCTTGTGTTCCATGGCCAGATGTTATGAACTGGTTGTGCTGCATGCACATTTGTATATCCATCAATTTTTTTTTACTTTCCTTTGGCTATAGACACAGATATTTTTTTGTGTTTGCTCGCTTTGAACTCAATCGTAGTCCATACACGTTACTACTACCAGTGCACTGGGCTGATTTTTGCATGTGGATTAGTTTTCCCTGCTTCCAGTGTCCCTCGCCATTAGGTAAACCCACTTCTAATTCTGAAGTACTTGTAATTTATATCCCCAAGTCAAGGATGATGAGAAGTCAATATTTTAGTTCAACTGACCAGTGTAGGAGTTGAACCCACTACATCAGCATGATGATACCAGAAATTTAAGAGCAAGCCCACCTATTCATTTAGCCATGCTAACCTCTTTCTCATTATATGATAAAGGGACACCATTTAGTTTTTATTTACCTGTATATATTTTGGATTGCTCCATGGCGAAGGAGTACGGACGCAGTTCGCAATCCCGCTTATCCACATTCGAAACACAGCTGTGTTGGTATTTTATTAAATGGTATGGGTGCCGGTTGTTGAGAAAGCATTGGCAAACTACTGAACGTAAACTTGCCCAGGAATCACGAACAGCCAAAAAATGCTGGGGTTGACTGCCACATCCTGTAAAGGACATGCAACTAACTTTTTTATGCTGTTTGCACGTTGTATATCCATCAATGTCTTGATCTTCCTTTGGCTATGTACACAGATCTTATTTGATTGAATGCTCTTGCTAGTAGCTGGTAGTTTTTCATTCTCAAGATGTCCCAACCATTTTATTTGTTGTGTTTGAATGAATTTGCCCGTGTCTGTGGCTAGAGGCAGTGAACTGAGTTTCACAGTCCCACATACCTGGTTTAAAACTAGCTGCAGGCTGTTTGGAAGCAGGTCGCCTTGAATTGATTTTCACAATGATATGAGTGTCTGTCATTTAGAAAGCAGTGGCAAACTACTTAAGGTAAGATTGCCTAGAAAATCACAAGCTGCAGAAAAATACCGGGTTTGATTTTGGCGGCCTCCATAAAGGACATGCAGCTAACTTGGGGAATTGAATGTACATTGTTATAGCTGCCATATTTCCAGTGTCATCGTTTCGCATTCAGTCTCTGCTGACAACCCTAGCAGTATTTCTCATGCATTTAATCTCATGGGTGACATATTTTCTCTGGAATTGTTTCATGCCTCATGAAGATGATTGGCATTTCAAATAAGTACACAATGGAACAGTAAATGAGATTTCTTAATCAGCCACATCTATCTGTCTTGAAAAATTGGCTTAGAATGGCAATGTGGGCACATGTTTGTTTTTACTATTCAATCCCTGATAACATAGCCTGAGCAAGCACACGTAGAAATAAGTGAACTGCATGCTTATTTTCATGTCAAACTGGCCCTGCAAAATTACTACTCCTGTGCCTTAAAATCTCATCAAGATTAAACATGCCAAATTTGTGTTATATGTGTCATATTTCCATATCACCGTTTCGCATTCAGTCTCTACTGAAAACCCTATCAGTATTTCTCATGCATTTAATCTCATGGGTGACACATTTTCTCTGGTGGAACATTGACATTGATAATAAAGTGTTTAAAGGAAACAAATAGCTGTTTACCGTTTGTCGCTTGGCTTCTATCATAATCTTATATTGTTTGAGTAAAGATGACAGCTGATAAGTCGCTGCATTTGCTTTTTGTTTCTATCTCTGTGTCAAATCTGTCATACTCTGAAAACAATGTCTAGATATTTCAACTCTTAGACTCAATTTATTTTGATGTTTATGTGGTGGGTTTCATGTCTTCTTGATTTTCATCTCTGCAGTCTATGTGTTGATTGTCATGTTGTATTTTTCACTTTCTGTTGAAGCTTTAAAGGTAAATTGATGTCTTTTTGCGGTTGATGTTGTTCTTCATAAACTCTCGCTATCTGTAAAAAGTTGCTCATTTAGTGAGTGATTTTAACTTGTTTGGTTCAATATCTGAGAGATCTTCATATGCATATAGTGTGTCTTATATTGCTCTTTCTTGTATACATTAAAAAGTACAGGTGAAAGCACACAGCTTCTGTTATATAAACAGAGATCTTTGCCGGTTCAGGTAGGCCAGAGGTCATTGTTATTATCTATCAGCAAAGGAGTCTCCTTGGCAGAGTGGTTGAACTATCGGCATCGTGCTCAGAAGATTGTAGGTTAATTTTCAGACTCTGTTATTCGATTCTCAAATGCAGTTTTTTTTTCTGGAGACCCCTGAGGGTTGATGTCAGAGCTACAATGTTTGTGCTCCATGCGCTGCTTTTGGCAGGCAAGTCACTTCTCTGCAGAGATAAACTGAGATAGTTGGGATAAAACCCAGTACAAAGAAGCCACCCCTCTTGCCTCTTAACCCCTCTCCCTCTAAACCCCTCTCCCTCTTAACCCCTCTCCCCTTCCCCCTTAAAATTTTTTTTTACCTATCAGCAAGATAAAAAATAGTTTATTATCATAATAAGCATGAATACCCTGTAAAATGTGAATTGATTCTGAATCATATTGTTGTACAACAGAGTGCAGTTCACTTTATTAACACAAATAGATAAGTGGAAAATACCAGCTGAGAGAGATTGACTATATTAGTGAGGGGGAATATGCTAATCTATGTCTGGTGCAGCAAACCTTTCCTTTCAGGTATAATGAACTGTTGTATCTTGTTGATAGAATATAATTTCAGAGTGTCATACAAGTGTTATTGTGGTTTGTTATCACAAGTTTCAGTGTTATCAGAAAAGAAATTGCCCTTTAATTGGGGTCGTGTATGGGACTGATACCTATTTGGTATCACCCATCCATCCATCCATCCATCCATCCATCCATCAGGTACAGGGTAGAAGAAGGTGCAATGTAAATTTCACAGTTCAATAATTACTATTAGATAACTTTGCCATGTTTAATCTTGATGACATTTTAAGACACTGCAGTGATAATTTTGCAGGGCCAGTTTTACATGAAAATCAGTTTGCATTTTTCTGTGTATGCTTGTCCAGGCTGTGTTATCAGGAATTGAACAGTGAAAACAAATGTGTGACCACATTGCCATTCTGAGCCAACATTTCAAGACATAATAGATGTGACTGATTATGAAAGCTCATTTACTGTTTCAGTGTATACTTATATGAAACGCCAATCGTCTTCATGAGGCATGAAATAATAAACAAACGAGCCAAGAAAAAAAAAAATCCTTTTCAAGTGTTAGAGTAGAAGCAAAATATGACATATTTCAAATTGAATTAGGAGCGATTGGCTGAGTGGCTAAAATACTGTGTTCTTCTTTGGGAGACCTGGGTTTGAATCCTGGTTAAGGGGTGGGGTTTTTTTCTGTCGGAGGCAAAAAGAAAACTCTAACCTGCACAGTTCGGGGCGACTGCACTAGGCAGGCAGCCTTAAATCCTCAGGCCCAAGACCCTTCTCTTTCCCCTCCCCCTCCTACACTGAAAGATACTATGGGCAGTAGATGACGGTTCTTTCTTCTTGACAGTTTTTCAAATTGAATAAGCCACAAACAAACTGATTTTCATCCTTGCCTGAGATGTTCAGATATCTGGTTTATTACCATGGATCAATTTGAGTTACATGTGAAAAAAAACCATAGAATATCAAAACAAACTCTCACACTTCTCTGTATCTCTCCCCCTCTCTCTCTCTCTCTCTCTCTCTCTCTCTCTCTCTCTCTCTCTCTCTCTCTCTCTCTCTCTCTCTCTCTCTCTCTCTCTCTTTCTCACACACATTATGTGGCTTCCTCTCTGCCTCTCTCTGTATGTGGCTCCCTCTCTGCTTGTCTCTCACTCTCTCTCTTATGTGGCTCCCTCTCTGCCTCTCTCTCTCTCTCTCTCTCTGCTCCTCTCTGGCCTCCTCTCTCTGCCCCCCCTCTCTCTCTCTCTCTCTGGCTCCCTCTCTGCCCCCCCCCTCTCTCTCTCTCTCTCTCTCTCTCTCTCTCTCTCTGTGGCTCCCTCTCTGCCCCCCTCTCTCTCTCTCTCTTCCCCTTCCCACCTTTTCCCCATTTCCATATGGCAGTTGAGGTTAGATAATGATCTTGGAAACTTGTGCACATCAGCACATCTACCTAGAAGTGTATACCTTTCTGTGGTCCCCTAGACAAACGGCATGTCCCGTGTTGGAAACCACTGACACTGATAATTATGTAGTTTGAATACAATATTTTGTTTAATATATTTGAACTGTGACTTTCATGCAGTTTAACTCTGCTAGTTCCATTTTCAGTCCAGTAGTTTTGATAACATGCTCTACTTTTCTGCAGATATGGTATCTCAGTAGTGCATATTGAATATTTTCCTTCAAGTGTTTTGTCACCTTTCCTGATAACATATCTGGTTAGGATTAAACAGGTTCTGTGTTATTGTCCTGAAGAGAATCTTGTAAATGGTCGGCACAGGTTATATTGACTCTTATGGAATACAACAGGTCGCAAGTGCTTTAACTGTAGAAGCATGTTACATTTTTCTATCTATGGTAGTCGTTACTTTATACTTATTATTGTCTCTACAAGAATGAATTAAAGCAACAACAGGGACGGAGTGGGTTATAGTAACAATTGGGTTGGACAGAAAGAGTTAAATAACAACCAGAATATAGTAAATTAATATAGTAGCTGGAAAGGGCAGAAGAAGTTAAAATAACAACAAGATGGATAAAAGTGACAAATGGAAGGGGCAGGGGGACAAAATGAGGCAAAGTAATGGCTGGAGTAAGTAAAGTAACAGCTGGATGGGACAGAAGGCATGTGTCTCTTTTTAATTTCTATTCCTTTTCATTTTCCAGCACCCCTTTCTCATTCCATATCTCTGTTTTCCGTTCGTAAATTTTATGTTGATCAGATTACTTTTTGGGTCATGGGTAGATATTGTTTTTTTTATTTGCTTGTTGTTTTGCTTTTCATGTTTGTTGATAAAGACTTTAATCAGTACAGTTACCATGCATATCATAAGAGGCAACTAAGGAATGTTGGCGTGAGGTTGACTAGCCCATCCTGTAGAAAACTTGAGTTTCAAAATCCAACTAATTATGAACAAAATTAATAAAGGGCTTGGTGTGGTTTTGTTGAAGACCAGTGTGCCATTGGGAAACGAAAGGTAGAAGAAGTTAAAAGGTTGTTTGTGAAACACTTTTCCACTCTTTAGCTGATGGTTTCCTTCCATTTTACTTATCAGTTTCACCCGTTTATATTAATTTAAATTGTCTGTTCTTAGAACTACCAAAGCCATCTCTTGGAGACTTGTCCGATTTGAAAGCTTCCAGTTTACGTCTCAGAAGGCAGCGCACACCCAATGTGCTGTGCTTTGACTACAGGGAACTGTGTGAAATTGACACAGTGAAAGTCGAATTGGTGCCAGAGAAGAAAGGAATCATTTTGAAACATGTTGAATATGAAATCACCAGTCAGGTAGCCTTGTTAAATCTTTTTGATGGGTTTATATCTTTTTGACTTGATTTTTCTTTTTTCTTCTCTTATTACTTAACTTATTTTATCATAAAAACTGTTTTTTTTATTAGTAATCATGAAATATTAGTATTGTGTATGTTAGTTAGTTAGTTAGTCGTGGTTCCAACTTCACGGCAACGGGTTGTCCCCATATTGCTTCGTTCCTGTGCCAGTGAATATCACACAAAATGCTCCTCACTGCCAAAAGTGAACAATGGAACAGACAGGAGTATCGGCACGCCAACAGCCCGCACAGGTACACTGTGCATAATGCCGCCACCAGAATGGCAACACAAAAGTCCTCCATGAAAAATATAGTTCATCGTCGATGGAAATGGCAGTCACCAGAAAGACTTCATTGACCCGGGTTTTATCCCATATGGCTTCGGTCTCTTTCCACAGGACGACCCGCCAAAAGTGTCACACAAAGAAAGCACAAACTCTGTAGCTCCAGTGGCGACTCCCAGGAGTCTGCTGAAAAATGCACTCGTGAGTTGAAAAGGCAAACCAGTCAATCCAGCAACAGCCGGCCGCCATCGTTCCGAACATGCAGTTCACGCCACACACAACCGCGGACAGATGTAAAAGCATTCCACGTGAAACTCACAGTGTTGCGCCACGCACTCACTCAGTATGTATAAGTGGATAAGTATGTATACTAATTATTAAACACAGTTTGGTTTGTAAAGAATCGCTTTCATTGCACACAGATTCTCAATAATCGCTCCAGTCTCTTCTCATTGATCACACAAGGAGAATTTCATCACAATGCCTGGACTTTGTAGTTTCTCTCATTTGGAAATGTTCCCAGAGAGGCAGCCCATTCAGCCTCCTCTTTTAGATTTCCAGGAATTTTTAATTTTGTATTCCTGAATAAGAAACCAACTGCAGAGTTTTCTGCATATTTCTAAATTGTCGATGTTGATAATTATTTAGACGAGTTATATTTCTCTTAACACTGATTGCAAATGTAAGCAGACTACTTTGATGATTTCAGAGTAGCTCAGATATTTCAATAGAGTCTCCCAAGAAGGATAAGTTCCTTTTATAGCAAGTTATACTTGTGTAAACATAACTGACTAGATTGTTTAGATGTGCTGGAAGTATCGTCTGAAATTATAAGCTATAGATGTTGGTTGTTTGGTTGTTTGAGTATCCTCTGGAAGACTGAGTTTTAACTCTTTAAATCTGAGGTCATCCAGGTCGACTGAGTCCCAAAAAAGGGCTGACATCTGTCAGAATGAGGTTGGTGTAGATATTATACTCCCAGTCTGGTACCAAAGTATTATCTTCACAGGGGATGTATTGCAAAGCTCTCCTTCCCCTCTCCAAGCTCAGGAGCCAGTGCAGTGTACAAGACTAGCACTGGAGCTTCCCATCTGCACAGAGACAAAATAGGATGTAACCAGGGCATGGTTCAGCACAGTACACACAGATTGGCTGGGGTTAGGCCTGGGTTGGTAGTCATGTTTCCTCCAGGAGTTGTAGGTACTTCATTGTCAACATACTCCAACCCAATGCCCGGAGAGAAGTCACAAAGTCAGCTTGTAACATTTTACAGGCTTTAAATATTAGAAACTTAACCAAGCGTGGAAAGTAAGCGAAGCCCGCCACCTAATCACACACAGAAAATGTGTCTGGCCTCTCTGGTAAACAAGATGGGGGAACTAGATAACAATTATAATGGTGTTGTTTCATCATTATCATCAAGGGTCTTGCCGGCTGGTGCGGGCAATCATGCTTCTCCACAAATTGCGATCTCTGACAGCATAGATCAATTCATGTGTTGACTCCCTTCCTTGCCATGACACAAGACTTTAGAATGTGCTCACGCTGTCTTCCTCTTTACACACTTCAATTGTTGACATACTAATACAACATTAAAGCATTGGTCTTCAGAAATATGGGGCTAGCACCATGTACCCAGATGTCTCAAGGTGTGTACAAGAGTCATGTACTTTAAAAAAAAACTTATTTCCTTAGTCAGATTTTGGAACAAGCTCTAACTTAGCAAAAATGTTTATCCCCTCTGACTCACATCATTTCATGTTCATTTGATCATATGTAAAAATAAATTTGACGTTTTTCTTAATACCAGAGAAACAAAACCACAGTTCTGCGTCGATACAATGATTTTGTTGCTCTCCATGAACTACTGTCAGCAAGGTTTCCATACAGAGTAATTCCACGTCTGCCTCCAAAGAAAATCGGAGGTAACTTATGACTATTGTTTGTTTTTGTTTCATTTTCCACAGCTGTGTTTCTGCATACAAATGTATATTTGCCTCATTTTCTTCCCTCTTGTTCCTCTTCTACCCTAGCAGGTTTTAGGAACCTATTTACATGCCTTGAGGAGTGTTGGGCATATGGTGCTGGTCTCATATTTGTTATAGATCAATCAGCACTTGATGGATGATGTTATCTTTATCATAATGGCCGCCGTTCTCCCAGAACATTTCCTGGAACCTATTTTAGCCTGGGTTGACCTGGAAATCCAAGTCAGTTGTTAATCTGCTTGAACAGATTTGAACACATGACACTGAACTGGCAGGCAAGAAAACTAGCCGCTCCGTTACTACACCTTGCACCCTGAGATGTAGATGGACATAATACTTGCAGTTTTGTATGAAAGATATGAGTCTTGTTTCCCTGCCTTTGTATAATATTGGGAATATATGAAGCTAGACTCATACTTTATGGATCAAACAACACTTGATGGATCAATCATCTGGTCAGTATCACACAAGCCACATGCCCTTTCATAACATTTTCTGGTACTCATTTATGAGACTGGGCAAAACCAAAAACCTTGTAAAATCCACACCTCTGTTTAGATTTCAACTCAGGACCACTGTAAAGCAAGTGAGTGCACTAACCATTACTAAACCGCAGTAGTTTTGAATATCTGATTTATATACATATGGATGTCTTCAAAGTGTCTCTGAACAGAACTGTCTCTTGGATATTCACAGCAGTAAATACTTTTTGCTTCCTATATCATGTCCTTCCTTGTGTTAAAGCCCATTGTATATTTAAATTTTTCTGCCTGTTTCCGCCATCTTCATCATTATCATTATGTAGGTTCTTTTTGATCATTTACCAGCTCCCCTGCCTCATATATTTTCATGCCCTGAGTGTCTTTAATGTCTTATGCCCATCTCCATGCTGGTCAATACCACATAGTTTTCTCCCATGAGAATCTCTGGTACTGTGCCTCTTTTGCAAGGCTGTGGTGGTTCTAGTATTTGTGGTAAATCCCTCATCAATTGGGAGGATTAACTCTGACTTCGGTGATGACAAGGGAGCTTGCAACCCACTATGCCAGCACTAGATTTCAATGTCTTGAACAGAGGCACAAAGTCTGTTAACACGGCTTAAGGGGATAGTCTAGTAATATTTTTAGTGTAATGAAATCATTATTATAATCTAGAAACACTATTCAATTCACCTTAGCTGTAAAATTCAATACATCATAAATAAGCCTTCTGACAGAATGATTTGAAGAAATGTTGGACCAGCTCACCATTTGGTGATAAAAGTTAGAAGAAGAAGAATTATTCAGCTATATCAAGTGATTATTATTTAAACTGGAATTGATGTTTCCTCTGTTTTGCTTCAGTCCTTGTGCTAATGGTAACCATTTCATTTTCAGCATCAAGAGAATTCATTGAGCAAAGAAAGAAAAGTCTGCGACGATATCTGAACATTATTGCTCGACATCCCCAGATGTTTGATGACAAGCTGGTGAAGTTTTTCTTAACATTCAAAGGAAATGTATGTTGTTAGCCATAGACGTATGTGGAACTGTTTTTTTTTTGGTTTTTTTGTATGACATATAAATGTAGAAACTTGTGTGTGGTTATTGTTTGCTGGCGCTGTAGCAAAGGGATGAACTCAATTTGCTTATCCCACATACCGCGTTTGGAATACAGATGCAGGCTTTTTATAGGCTATTTGCTGTGCGCTACTTTTCACACAATGGTATGAGTGCTGGTTGTTCAGAAAGCAGTAGCAAATCACTGAACGTAAGCTTGCTTAAAAACCACAAACAGTCCAAAAAAAAGATGCTGGGGTTGACTGTGACGTCCTGTAAAGGACATACAACTGAAAAAGAAAAAAAAGATTATTTTTCAAGTGTTTTTTAACATTTAAAGGAAATATATGTTGTACTAAGGAACATAGTGCTCAGTGCACTTAATTGTCATACAGTGATACGGGTTCAATCCTGACAAGATTATTTTTTGAGTTGAGTTGAGCTCAGAACCGACATCACTGCACTCAGGACATTCCCATTTGCGTTCGTCCCCTCATTCAACAGCCAGCAAAGAGTCACACTACTAATCGTTTCCACCGCTTTCTGATTAAACGTTCTCCTGGTCTTCCCTCTCAGTTTTGAGATTCTACCAGAACCCTTGCCAATCCCCCACAATCTCATCCTTTCCACATACGGGTTCTCAATTTGTTCCACCACCTTCTCAACCTGGTCCCCACAGGTGCTCGACCATCTCTCCCTTGTCCATATAATCTACCACCAAGAGGTGCATTCCCTGTCAGCCTATCAGCCTGTTCATTTCCCTGCACTCCCGCATGGCCAGGGCAAAAAATCCATACAATTCTTAACAATCTGTGATCTCTTAAGCAAGGGTAGCCATTCCAAACGAAACATTCCTTTCTCCACTTTACTAAACATACTCCTTGAGTCCGTGATGAAGACAATGTGTGTTGCAGAGGTCTCCTCTAACCAACGGAATGCCGCTGTGACTGCTTCCACCTCAATTCTCATGCTGGAGGTCGTAGCCTCATATGCCATAGGTAAAAAATGTGTGCCAGGAGATGTTCGGTATTATCTGGGAAGGAGAGGTCATGAGGAAGGGAACTGGTCACACCACCTCAAGTATTATGGCCTAGAATATCTAATGGTTAAGCACTCCACACCCCTACAGCAGTACCTTTACCATATACCTAGATTTCTGTAGCCGTGCATTATTTTAACCAATTATTCTCCTCTTATTGAAAATAAAGTTTGTTCATTCCTCACTTGCTTTGAAAAGGACATTGATTGCATTGTGTCCATATAAAGGGGTATTTTTAATGACTGTGCAGTGTTTGAAGATATTGCCGGTCCAAGTTTTGTATTTACCTATTATGTTGCATGAACTTTACAGAGAGTGAATACAAAACTTTGACCGGCAATATTTTCAACCACTGCACAGCCATTAAAACTACACCCTATCCTACAATTTCTGTGCCATTCATCCAAACATCCTACTTCTGTGCTGCATTATGGGGAGACTAGGTTTACCTTTCCTTTCATCGGTCTCCAGTCTCTCAGTTATACACTTGACCAAGAAAGTTAAAGGTAATCCCTCTGCAAATGTCTTGTTATTTTAAGTAGTAGTTATACTGTTAAGTTATACACTTGACCAGGAAAGTTAAAGGTAATCCCTCTGCATATGTCTTGTTATTTGAAGTGGTAGTTATACTGTTAAGTTATACACTTGACCAAGGAAAGTTAAAGGTAATCCCTCTGCATATGTCTTGTTATTTGAAGTGGTAGTTATACTGTTAAGTTATACACTTGACCAAGAAAGTTAAAGGTAATCCCTCTGCAAATGTTGCTTGCGATGTAGCAGGACTTAGCATATACTAGGTCACACCATTATGAGGTAGAGTGGCCAGTACTTCCTCCGTGCCTTTCCTTGTTAGAGATTATTTCTGGTGCCAGTTTAGCTCTTTCTGTACCAGGAAGCTCACGATACATTGACTACTTCACACATAACATCATCATCATGTGCCTTAGAAAGTGGTGTAGACATCTGTGTCTCTCCGCAGATCTCAGTCCTTGGTGCTCTGGGTGACTTCTGCTGATGGTATTCATCCATGCCATCATCTTAGACCACCAAGCATTATTTCTCTCTGTTTGCCTCTGCCTCTTGTACTGAGGATATTTCCAGTTGTCACAATATTTTCCAATATGTGACATACTTTTGCTAGCTCTCTTTATGATTGTCAGTCTAAAATTACTGTGGTAGACAATTGGAATTACTGTGTGAATATGTATGCTGCATATTTCAGCTTGAAGGATTTATCTAATTACTTTAGTTTATGTTGTGTGATTTCTGAAGTATGTACCTGACGATATGTCAGGCAATAAGTCATGCAATCTGTTGTTTGTGTCTTCATTATTCAAATTCTTTACGGGAAAACCTTGTTTTGAACTCTCTTTATCTCAGGCATTTGTCACTTTAGTGTAATAAACATCTGTGTCAGAAGGAGTTAACATAACAATTGCCAAAAACAGAAGGGGGTTTAGTAACAACAGGAGTTAAATTACTAACTAAAAGGCACTAGGTTAATAAAACAGCTATCTGGAGTGAAATGAGTTAATAAGCATGGATTGACAATCAGAGCAGTATCCAATCAACAACAATAAAAATGCCCCCTGAACTGGGGTTTGAACCAAGTCTTGTGAAGTGGTGAGCCAGTTCACCTTCCTCAGTGCTGTCACAGTTTCTATAAAGTTCTGTACAAATAGAGTGAATCTACACATCTGGACTTGTCCTAGCATACAGTGATAGGTAGTCCCTTTTGATAATTTGATGGAGATAATCTGAAGCTTACCATATTATATGATCATATACAGTTCCGTGTGTAGAGTAAGGGACCCTTATAGATGTCTTGAAGGATACTGAGTAGATGGTGCCAGCCACATATTTGTTTATACTAATTGGCACTTGATGTGTGGTATGGTCTATCTTCAATCAGCCATCTTTACTTCGCAGGACATGTCCTGGTAACCATTTAGGCTGGGTGGACTGAAATACTGGCCACTGCACTGCTGCAGCTTCTCAGTTCCTTATGATTGTATTATATTTATAATGGATAATTGTGTAAAATTAGGAGACATTTTCATTTTTTCATTCTAGGATGTTCAACAAAAAATTCGGGAGCAATTTCGAAACATTCCTGATGAGTTCATGACCAGTGATATGTCTAGTAAAGCTAAGGTGAGACTATTGTGTCTTCTTCTGCTCTTTTTGTCCCCCAGTGGAACACAGGTCCTTAACCAAACCATGCCAAGCCGTCTTATCTTTTGCAATCTCCTTTCTTTATGTGACTTGTTCATGGATGGTTGGATTTTGTGGCTGAATATTTCTATGAGATGGGGTAGCCTGCCCTAAGCACAACCCTTCCTTAGTTGCATCTTAGGACTTGCTTGATGAGGCTGTTATATGTCTCTATTATTTATGAACACATGTTTTACAGATCATTGTAGTGTTCCAGTTGTTTCCACACGCATGCTACGTACGCAAGCACGCACGCACGCTCTCTCTCTCTCTCTCTCTCTCTCTCTCTCTCTCTCTCTCTCTCTCTCTCTCTCTCTCTCTCTCTCTCTCTCTCTCTCTCTCTCTCTCTCTCTCTCTCTCTCTCTCTCTCTCTCTCTCTCTCACACACACACACACACACACACACACACACACATATATTCATGTTTGTGGTGATGTGCATTTTCTACATTTCTGAGTCGTCAAGAGGCAACATTAATGGCCTGGTTCTTATTGTCTAAGTTGTTACCTAAAAAGTTGTTTATTGCCACCTTATGAAGTGATGTTTCAACAAGGGAGATTGGGTTATCATTGTTTTATTTACTCTCATTAGTTTTGTCTTTCCCTATGAATCTGTAGACTGAATTATTGTCACCTCTCATCCAATGTGATTAGTTCTTGCATTTTATTTTAAATATGGGATAGAAGGGCATTGTCATAAAGCTGCTTTCAGTCTTTGATTGTTTTCATAATCCAGTCTAAATACAGCAGTAATAATAAATGTGGCAATAGACATCCCTCTGGCACTACTGATTTAAAATGTATCTGTTTTCCACATGCAGAACGCTGCATTTTATGTCTCTTTATATTGCCTTTATTAAATTAATGATCTTCTATGGGCTCTCATGCTTGCTTGCTTGTGTTCGCTGGCTGTGAACTCCAGCGTGAAGTCCTGTATGCCGGATGAAGACATCCTGTTGTCCAATATCGATGTGATGTCATACCGGACCTGAGGTTTGCGTGAGTATCTGTTGTCCCATGTCTGGCTTATAGGTGTGCAGACTGGTGGTTCCTCGCCGTGCAGGCAGATACTCTCCGCTTCGGAAGAATCAGCGATCCTACTACGTTAGCCAGGTCCCCGAAGGGACCTGTTGCCCAGGACGCACTGCGTGGACGTGTCAGCAGGTCTTGGCCAGTATAGGTCCCGGCCCTGGTGCCTTGGAAACACCTCTGCGTCCCTATGGGCTCTCATAATGCTTCATCATTTTCCAAATAGATTCCCTATCAGTGCTGTCAAAGGTAAAAAAAGAAAAAAATATAATCCGGTATAATTTTTGCACTTGTGCGGGTCACCTTCCTTTCGGCAGCTCCAGCAGATATGCCTCTTTCTGGTCTGCTTGATCACGTTCATATTTTGTGTGTGTTCTAAATGTTGCTGTTATTATTCTAGAACTCACTGTTTTCCACTCTATTAATACTTTCTCTGCCCCTTTAGATACCAATCTTTAGATAAAATCTTTCACGCTGGCATATTCCTTGGCAACCTATTGTTTTTTCATGTCATTCAGTTATGTTAATCTTCCTTGATTTTTGGCAGATGCATCAGTCCCATTTTACTCATTTCCATTACGCATTGTTTTGGAGTCTGTTGACAGTGACATACCTAAAGCCCGTCCATATGTGCTGTGCTGAATCATGACTTGATTACATCCTAATATGCCTCACAGATGTGCAGTTCTGGTACCTGACTTGCACATCAATCTATTGTTTTTTTAATTTGTAGAGAAGAAGAGAGTTCTTCAGCTGTCCCTGTGGAGATGGTACTTCAGTACTGGGTCAGCAGAAAAGTCTCTACAACAACCCTACTCCGATAAATGTAACTCTTTTTAGGGTATAGATGACCTCAACACCAAATCATCGGACTTAAGAATGAAAACTCAATCTTCCAGTAGATTCAGAATCAACCAAGCAACTATTCTCTTACTGATTTCATGACTAATAGAAAATTTCCTGTTAGCTTTAATGGCCTGTCACTGTTTCACAAGAATCCTTTTATTAATTCCATGTACATTTCAGAGACATTCTTCTCTCAATATGTACACTCAAGATGTTCTTCTGTGTTTAGAATGCCATAACTAAGTGCCTTCATGTCAAATTGCATGTTTGTATTAATGTCATTCCAATTGCCTGACAGGATTTGGTACCTATGGATACCCAAATGCAGCTAGCAAATAGTAAAGACCATGTTAGAATTGTGTTTGATAGCATCGTCAAGCTGAAGGAAGTTGCAGAGAGGATGGTATGTCGTTCATCCTCATTTGCTACAGACATGCTTCAGATGGGCCGCCAGTTTGGGTCAGTTTTAATAAATTTTGTCAGTCTTTATTAAGTTTGATAATTGTAGGATTTTTAACTGAAATCTTCAGAATTTGTAATATATTTCAGTTAACAGTATTTAGGCACTTTATCACCCGGTTAATACTATGTTGATAGATCAAGCAATTTGTCATTATTGTCTAAATTGATGGGGAAAAATGTATATTAACCGGGCATCAGGAGGTTCTGATCATGCTCAAGTGAAGGAACAGTATGTAATTCAATATTGTTTTATGCCATTAGATCTTACTGGTATAATATTTTATGTGTTAAAAGCACAAGCCTTTATAACTTATTTTCTTGGTATTTTATTTTTAAATAATGTTATTTATCACCTGTGCGTTACCAGGGCCCAAATGGGAAGCAAAGAATAGTAACAGTGTAACCTACTATACATGTTATAAGAGACGACTAAGGAAGTTGGCATGAGACTGGCTACCTCATCCCATAGAAGGAGTTCAGCACGGCTAAATGGATAAGAACACATGTTCTTAAACATCTGGTGTGCTGATGCCGATGTAAGGGGTTCAACCCCTAGACCGGACAATTGAACCAAAATGTTGACGTCTCGTCCTTGACTTGGGGACGTAAATTACAAGTACCTCTGAAGTTGAAGTAGGTTCACCTGATGTTGAGGGACACTGGTAATAGGGAAATCTAATCCACACTCAAAATCCAGACCATTGCTACTAGAAGTAGTGTGTGTGTGGACTACGCTTGAGTTCAAAGTGAGCGTGAATAAACAATCCCATAGAAAATTTTAACTGCAAAATCCAAACAATCATGAAGCATCTACAAAGGGTGGTATGGGTTGACTGGGGACCTATACTCCAAGATGAAAGACAGAAGAAGAAGCTCACGGTTGTTTCTTTCAGCAAGGTGTTGTCATTGAGAAAATGTGATAACAGTATCATTAGAAGATCCTGTTTCTACAACCCACAGGGCCAGTACAGTAGAGAGAGATTTAAAAACACCTGGAGAAGATCATCAGACATCATATGAGGGAGACAGACAATTTTGTGTTGAATAATGCTTTTATTGTATCTATTAAACGGCAAGATTAAAGGACCTCTTGTCATATCCTGGTTCTAGCCGATATTTTTAGACTGCTCAGCACTGGATAGTAGATAAAGTGGTTAATATTTCCCAGAAAATTGTAGAGTATCCATTTTAGACCTGGGTGCCCAGGTCACTGAAAAAAGCCTCACCTTGAAGTGGTTTCAATCATATGACCATTGAGCTGGTAGGCAAGCATGTTAACCACTGACATACACTAGCTCCGATCATATCTGTCGACACATGTTTATTTTTTTGTATTGATGACATGCATCAACAAGAAACAATATTGTCTATTATCATCAGCATTATGGGCAATGATATCACACCACTCAGTAGTTGGACAACAGGCACTAGTAAAACATGGGGACGTCTTCAGAAAGGTTTCAAGCATTTGTCTGTGGAGTTTGCATCTCTTGCAGATAAGTCCATGCAAGCGGTAAGCCCCTTTCTATTGTCTGTGTTAGAATTTAACATTATTATATGGTTTGGATTTAAGATCACTTCATTTGCGCATGGATATCTCTATAAGTGCTCCAGTCTTCTCCCCTAGTTAACACTAGGAGATTCTCACCACAGTATATGAACTCTGTGGCACTCTTAAACTTCCGGTGTGCTGATGTTGACGTAGTGGGTTCAACTCTTCACCGGTCAGTTGGACTAAAATGTTGACTTTTCATCCTTGACTTGGGTCACAAATTACAAGTACGAGCATACCTAAGAAGTCAGAGTGGGTTTGCCTGATGGTAAGGGACACTGGTAACAGGGAAGACTAATCCACATGCAACAATCAGTCTTGTGCACTAGAAGTAGTGGTGCGTTTATGGACTACGCTTGAGTTCAAAGTGAGTGCACACCCTCACAAAAAAGCCCATACCACATGCTGTAAACATTAATTTGTGGGTAGGCTTTTCTAATTTTGAAATTTAGCCTGGGCTGCAACCTAATTGGCCTACTGTTTTCATTTTCCAACTGCTGGGGAATTTGTAACATTCACAACTTTCACTCTGAGTTCATAATCCTTGTCTGAGAAGGCTAAATGTCCAATCCAATACCTCAGGTTTTTACCATACTTTTCTTATTTTGTAAAAATCCACAGTTTACAATGTGGATCAAGCCATTTCTGTTCAAGCCAGAGGCAAACATCATAACCTCTAAGCCACTTCTACCTTCCCATTGTGTAAAGTAACAGAAATTCAGCACCCTTTTCCCAGGCCCTAAGCCATATTGGGTATGTGGATGATGTGGTCAGCATCACATTTTCCACCTTTACTTCCCGTACATTTTCTGGTACCCATGTTGGGTTGACTCAGAAGCCCGGGTTATTATTTTTAACCTGCCTCAATGAGGATTCAAATGTACAGCCACTGAGCCTGAAGGCAAGTATGCTAGCCACTGTGCTACCACAGTTCCCTCCCGATATATAATTTACTGTAATCATATTAATTCTCTCTGTCCTAAACAACACACTATGTGTGAATGGCTATTCTTCCTGTGTACCAATTAACTTGTTATCTGTGATTGGCTATTCTTCTTGTGTACCAATTAACTTGTGATGTGTGATTGGCTATTCTTCTTGTGTAGTAATTAACTTGTGATGTGTGATTGGCTATTCTTCTTGTGTAGTAATTAACTTGTGACATGTGATTGTCTATTCTTCTTGTGTACCAATTAACTTGTGATGTGTGATTGGCTATTCTTCTTGTGTAGTAATTAACTTGTGATGTGTGATTGGCTATTCTTCTTGTGTAGTAATTAACTTGTGACGTGTGATTGCCTATTCTTCTTGTGTACCAATTAACTTGTGATGTGTGATTGGCTATTCTTCTTGTGTAGTAATTAACTTGTGACATGTGATTGGCTATTCTTCTTGTGTACCAATTAACTTGTGACATGTGATTGGCTATTCTTCCTGTCTAGTAATTAACTTGTGACGTGTGATTGGCTTTTCTTCTTGTGTACCAATTAACTTGTAATGTGTGATTGGTTGTTCTTCTTGTGTACCATTTAAATTGTGACATGTGATTGGCTAATCTTCTTGCGCACCAATTAACTTGTGATTGGCTATTCTTCTTGTATACCAATTAACTTGTGACATATGATTGACTATTCATGTGTACCAGTTAATTTGTGACGTATGATTGACTATTCTTGTGTACCAATTAATTTGGGACCTGTGATTGGCTATTCTTCTTGTGTACCAATTAACTTGTGACATGTAATTGGCTATTTTTGATGAGGACCAGACAACATATGATTGCTTTTGTTTATGATGGAAAAACTAGGCGTGTAAATAAATAAACTCTCAGGTGTTACCAGGGAAGCTAAATAGTAAATCTCTGGTGAAGTGGCTACAGCACCTGCCTCACTCTCCAAGATTGTGTGTTCTTTTCTGGGGCGCGTCGTTCTTTTCACGAAGGCAATTTTCCTAGAGACTTCTGGATGTTATCGCTGGAGATACAGAGTTCCTGCTTTGTGCGACACTTTCTGCCGGGTGCTGTGCATTAAACTGAGTCCTATGGGATAAAACCCAGTGCAGTGAAGGCAATCCTCTTGTATTTTAAATCCTTTAGAATTGTAACTCTGCAACCGACCAAGCATGCCATAAGAGGAGACAAAGGAGAGTTGGTATGGGACTGGCTTTCTCATCAGGCAGACAACTTTAATTACAAAAACTAAACCATTCAAGATCAAGTCTACAAAGGACTTGGCATGAGTAGGTTGAGGGCTTATACTTCATTAGGAGATGATGGCAGAAGAAAATATATACAGGCTTGTATATTTGTTGGAGGAGCAGATGACTAAGGAGTTAGAATACTGATGCACATTAAGGGCCGTTGGTTTTATTTGCCAGAAAGGTAGGGTCTTTCACTGGTAAAATAAATAACCAGGCCTCTAAATCGTATGGTAACTTCTTGGGCAAACATCCTTTACTCCCTGAGTCTGGAAAATCCTTTGGGCAGACACTAATGATGAAGAATGTATTAATGCTAGCTGAATAAGTAACATGTATTCAGGGCAGATGCTAGCGTGCTAGGAATATAGTATGTAAATGGTCTTCAACTCATGAGAAAAGTGAGGACCAAGAAATGGCTCACAAAATCTAAGATCAGTGTTATTCAAAGTGTGATGCTGGTAATAATTTAATCTACTGCAGAATTTATATATTCTATTTTATAATGTTTTTGTTGTTATTGTCTGTTTTACCTTCTTGTTATACTCTTTTTTTTTTTTTTTACCTCAGGCTGTTGATGAGGAAGATGGAGTTGTGGAAAAGTTGTCATTTTTCCAAGATCTTATCACAGCTTACAAAGTAAGGCTTCAGGTTATGTTTTTTGGCATTTGGGGCCTTGAAATTCATACATTTTGTAATTTCACTATTTCTGACAATATTGAGCTGTTAGTGATTGGTGCGCTTGCCTAGAAGTGGCAGGATTGTTTTTTTTTTAAATCAGGATGGCTCTGGAGTTGACCCAGCCTCATAAAAATGGGTGCCAGACAATTTTAAGAATTGTCTCCAAGGAAAGATTATGAGGCAGAGAACTGGCCACCTAATCTCATTTGTTGTGGCCTAGAATATGTGAACTGAGTTGCGCTGGGTTTTAATGAGTTGGTATGGGAGCCGGTCGTTCAGAAAGCAATGGCAAACTACTGAACGTGAACTTGCCAAGATATCAACAACAGCATTCAAATGCTGGTGTTGACAGCGATGTCCTGTAAAAGAGATATGCAAAAAAAATATAAGAGAATATGTGAAGGCCTAATACTAAGCATCCAACAGCTGTATTTCTTATGGGTCTTTTCCTGTTAGAGTATGGTGGTGTGCTGGTTAGTGTGCTCGCTGACCAGTATAGTTGTCAGTCTGTTATATAAAATTGAGTCACTTGACTCGCATACCAGATCACGGGCTCCCTAAACGAATTTTTTACGGTGAGTTGCGTTGTGGTAAATGCTCCCAAGTGGCCAGAGGAAACGCTTTAAAGACACTCTGAAAATCTCACTGAATGCTTTTGGAATTCATCATGACACCTGGGAGACTGCAGCCAGAGACCGAAATTCGTGGCGTGCATCATTACGCAAGAGTGCAGTCATTTGTGAGGCAACCAGGACTGCAAGAGCTGTGAAGAAAAGACAGAACAGAAAAACCACTGCAGAAAATCCTCCTCCAGAGACGTCAAGCATTCTTTGCCCACATTGTCAAAGAACATTTCGAGCCAAAATAGGCCTTATCAGCCATCTTAGAACTCACAGCTCCACACGGCTTTCAACCCCACTGGATGAAATGAATGGTCACCATCATTCTTGATGGACAAACAACACACACACACATATATAAAATTGTCACAAATCTGTATTTCATACAGAACACTTGAGTAATTTCCTTACATGTTTTCTGTAAATATGATCTGTTTAGGACTTGTGTGACCGTCATGAGAAAGGCGTCCTTCATGATCATCAAAAGGCAATGCAAAAAATGGGGCAGTATAAGAAAAAAAGAATGTCAGCAACAGTGCAGAACTCAGAGGTAGGTGACTGTCAGCTAGGGTTCTTTGGAAGGCAGGTGTTATTTATCATCATCATTTAGTGCCGACCCACAGTTATGAGTCTCCATCATCATCATGTGCCAGGTTGATAAGTATAGGCGGTCATGTTTCACCATCTTACATGATCACCAGTCATGGATCAGCTCCGTGTTCTTGTCTTGACCATGTCATGTGACCAAGCCATGCAGATTTACTTCTCTGCCTTCTCTTTGTTCTTTTCCCCTCAATCTTGCCAGTTGTCAGCAAGTTCTTTAGTTTATGTCTTCTCATAACATGTTCAAAGAATTTTGACTGTCTGAGTCTAATTTCTATTATCAGTTTACGGTTTTCATGTATGTTTTGTAGGACTTGCATTGAGTCTCCAAGCACTCTCTGTTCTGTGTCTTTGTGGTGCATTTAGCTCAAACAGGTTTCTGATCTGCTTCAGTGCCAAACAACAAGTAGGTTTCAACCAAAAATGGAACACAATCAAATGAACAAATATTATAATGTAAATTTTCATTCACTGGGCATTGAAATTACCGAAGATGCCACGAAACAAAACAAATAACTCGACAACCCTGGAGGGAGAAATCATCCTTCTGTCCTAATGTGGCGATATATTATTCTTCGACACTGAATCAATTAAAGTTCATTTCTTGGATCTGGCCACCTACATGTACAATGATCCTCTCATTGTGTACTTGTCCTAACCATGGGTGGTCCAGAGTCTTGGATCAGGCTGTGTTCTTGTCATAGTTATGCCATATGGCCAAGCCATCCAGGTATTTATCTTTGTCTTTCTCTTGTTCTTTTCCGAACGAAGATTGCCAGTTGCCACTAAGTTTTTCAAATTTATTTCTACTCACAACTTGCCCAAAAAAACCTTGACTATGTCTAATTTTTCTAATAAATTTACGGTTTTCATTTGTTTCTTGAAGGACTTTCTCTTGAAGTTTTTCTGTGTGTCCATGGTATTTGCATTTTTTCTCAGCAACAACATTTCCACTGCTGTGAGATGTTTCTCAGCTGGACTGCTTATCGTCCATTGTCAGGCCGTGATGTGATTCAGTATTGTATTCTTCCGTTCATGTGTTACCAGTGCCCTTAACTAGAAGTAAAGAATAATAACTCTGGAAAACATTGGATGTGGAATCAAATGTGGCAGAATGGAGAAACTGAAACATCCCTGCAAGCAATTGCAGGGTTAGCAAGCTACAGACAAGATATATTATCTTCTCCAACTGCTGAGAGACCTAAGTATCTATGAGTGTGTGCAGAATGCAATGAAGCTTACGCATAGTAATAGTGATTATCAAAAAATAATATCTAACAGCTTTTGATTTAGCTGCACTATTGTTGATTTGCTATAAAATGAGTGGCAAAATCAATTTACATCTTCCATTTGTCTTGGATTTTAGTGAATGCCCTAGTCATGCAGAAGTTGGGGGTATTGAAAGAGCAAAGATGTTGATATTTACATAATCTGTGGCATTGAAGTTGATCGAGGATGTGGGTCAAATGTGATTTAACAAAATTGCCCAGCAGAAGAAGAAAAATGCTCAGCCCTTAAATATATCACCAAGTCAAAGACAGCAGAAATATTGGTATCGGATGTGTTACTGGGCACACACAAAAAACAGATGGAAAGATACCACAGGCAGATACACATCCAGTGTTCTCTAAAGACAGAAGACATATCTTTATATCTGTCTGTGTGTGTGTGTGCACTCACACATGCTCCCCTAATGGAGATGAGCAGTTGTGGGTTTGTCCAGAATTCAGTATGATTGATTTTGTACAAAAATTAACACCTTATAATATTATTTTATTTTCTCAATCACGTTATTCAGACTAGTGCAGTTGAACAGCTGGAGCAGAAAATTCTGGAGGTAAGTGAAAGTTTCAGTCAGGAATTTATGACAAGATGAACATGCTTATATGTGGTCTATATTATGTTTATATGAGATCCGTAGTAGAGTAGTGGCGAGATGCCCACCCACCAACCCAGTGATCATGGGTTTAAATCCACATCAAGGCAGAATTTTAAAATTTATCTGGACTCCCAGGTCAACAGCCCTGGCTAAAAATGGGTACAAGGAAATGTCTAGGGAAGTAAACACAAGTGGTGAGATACTGAACACATCACCCCCAGAGTGCCAGTTGGTCTATACAAATATGGGTAGAGCACCATATGTCTAGTGCACTGTAAGGTGTGTACAAGGGTCATTTCCTATGTTTTATATGTTACACCATTATCATCAAGTTAGTCATCAGAGTGCCACTGTAAGGTGTGTACAAGGGTCATTTCCCGTGTTTTATATGTTACATCATTATCATCAAGTTAGTCAACAGAGTGCCACTGTAAGGTGTGTACAAGGGTCATTTCCTATGTTTTATATGTTACACCATTATCATCAAATTAGTCATCAGAGTGCACTATAAGGTGTGTACAAGGGTCATTTCCTAAGTTTTATATGTTACATCATTATCATCAAGTTAGTCATCAGAGTGCACTGTAAGGTGTGCAAAGGTAATTTCCTATGTTTTATATGTTACATCATTATCATCAAGTTAGTCATCAGAAGACGTGTTGAAGTCTGATCATGTCGCTCCACTGTTCCCTATTCTCAGCTATTCTTTACAGCTCTGCATCTGTCTCTGTCTGTCTGTCTGTCTGTCAGTCTCTCTCTCTCTCTCTCTCTCTCTCTCTCTCTCTCTCTCTCTCTCTCTCTCTCTCTCTCTCTCTCTCTCTCTCTCTCTCTTTCTCTTTCTTTCTTTCTTTCTTTCTTTCTTTCTTTCTTTCTGTGTGTGTATGTGACAGAAATGAAAATACTCAACATGAAGAATGTGCAAAAGGGCAAGAGAAAGCCAAGGGACAACTTGTAAACATGAAGTTTACTGTCTGACAGATGGGAACAGTTATTATTAGACATGATCATCATAATACAAATACTATGAGGGTGTGAAGTGATAGGCCATCCACAGATATTAGGTCAAGAATCGTCAGGTGATGTGACCACGTTTTTACAGAGTATGTAGCATAATGATTAGAGTACAGTCTTCTGCAGAATGTGGCCTGGGTTCAACCACTAGTTGAGTTCGGATTCTTTTCTGACCAGTACAATTCTGGGGTCAACCCATAAAATGGATTTTTAAAAAAAAATGTTGTATGTCCTTTGCAGGACATTGCGATCAACCCCAGGTTGATTTTCTAGACAATTTTTACATACTGTGGTTTGCCTTTGCTTTCTGAACGAGAAGTCAACGTTTTAATCCTATTTAGGATTCCTTGGAAATGACCTGGGAAGTAAAGATGGTGGGAATGGGAATTTAGTCAGCCATATCTCATGCAGTGACCTAGCATCTGTGTAGAACTAACATTGTTTGCGTGAATGGACATAATTCACATTCACTACCACCATGAGTTGTAGTTAATATGCCCTATTTAAAGCACAATGTAACAAACCATGGCTTGTCAAGGTGGCAGTTGGGGAACTAACACTTCAGAACCACATACACCACTTTGCCTAATCTTTAAAAAAATTGAATATAAAAATATATTTTATGGCTGTTTGCGTTTTATTGAATTAAAAGGGCACACGGCACAGCTGTCAACTGTCATTTCTTCTTCTTCTGCGTTCATCCAGAGTTTTTTTTTTTCGGACGTGATTGTGTTGTGCCTGTTTACAGCAGAGCTGCGTTCTTGCGCCGTTAGGCCGACACATCCGACTTCTGCGGGCATTTGTTGACCGGGTTAACCTTCCCGGCAACTGTCATTTACTGCCAATAGAGCACCTTGCGGTGTATGGGGGGGAGGGGGGTCTTTGAGCCTGAGGAATTAAGGCCGCCTGGCTAGTGCAGTCGCTGTGAACTGTGCAGGCTACGATTTTCTTTTTGCCCCTGACATAAAAAATCCCACACCTTACCGGGAATTTGAACCCGGGTCTCCCGAAGAAGAATCCGGCGTTTAGCCACTCGGCCAGCAGCTCCTCCATGGCACAACTAAAAGGTTTTATTGATCGCCACTGGCTCAGATGTTTCCAGATTTTCTCCCAACATAGGTCTGAAAATGTTTACAAGAATCATTGGTTTCCTAGGGTATCACATGTCCCTGGATCTCTTGGTTAATGTTGATGGATACCAAGCTATCTCGTATAAGGTATAAATGCAGGAGATCCCATCTGCAAGTTGCAAATTTTATATATACTATGGCAGTTTGAAATCACATTGTGTAGAGCATAAAGCTGTTGTCTTGGCAAAATTATTGGAGGTAAATATATGCACTGATAGATAGAACCTACTGACGTGGATAAAATCTGTTTCATTATCATCATGTGCCTTTGCCAAATAGCATAGGTGTTTTCAGATCTTGATCATTGATGTTCTAGATCAACTCTATTGATCATCTTCATGTCATTCCCCATGCCACTGTCAGGCATCATTTCTCTCAATCTTCCTCTGCCTCTTCTGTCATTGATCTCTCCTGTCATCATGATGTTCTCTGGTGTCTCTCTTATTATATGACTACAGAATAATGATTGTCTTTTCTAGAGTGTATATGATTTTTTACTTTAATTAGCCTCTTCCAGGCATTCAGTGTTAGTTACTCTGGCCAGCCAAGGTATTTGCCTCAGAAACCGCATCTCCATGCCTCCAAGGTCTTCCTGATTTGTTCATTCTGTTTACAGGGAATAGTAAACTATAACAGTGCATGCTGAAGTCAGGCGCATTGACCTCAAAGTTAGAGAAGTGCAACATGGCGCCACGCACTCCACTCAACAGAGAAGCAATGAAGGATAATAATATCATATTCTAAACAGCAGTCAGCATGGCTGAATGAATAAGAGTGCTCATTCTTAAACTCCAGTTTGCTGGTGCCGAGGTAGCGCTTCAACCCATCAGTTGGACTAAAATGCTGACTTCTTGTCCTTGACTTGGGGACGTAAATTACAAGTACCTCTGAAGTTGGAGTGGGGTTGCCTGATGGTGAGGGACACTGGTAATAGGGAAAGCTAATTCACATGCAAAAATTAATGCAGTGCATTAGAAGTAGTAGCACGAGAATGGACTAAGCTTGAGTTCAATGTGAGTGAACATGCAACAACAAAATATTCTAAATAAACTTAATACTTTGACCATATTAAACATCACAGTGGCTGGGAAAGAACAGCAATGCAAGGCATATTCCTAGTGGAAAGAGCAGGGGTCGGTCAGCACAAAGATGGACACAGGACATTGCAGACGCATTTAGTATGAGGGTACACGAGGTAGGAGAAATGGCCAGAGATTGAGAGGGTTTTTGACTATGCCATGATGAGAGCAATGTTCTGTTAAGGACCTGCTTCATGATGTTGAAATAAACTTAGACAAATGTAACAATTTCCTGATCAATGTGAATTCTCTGTTTCCATTAGCAAGAGGACCTTCTGGCGAACATGGAGAACAGGAACTACTTCTCTTTGCACTGTTTACAAATGGAAACCCAACTAGTGCATGCTCACCTTGACATTCTCTATGAGTTTGTTGCATGTCTGTCCAGTGTGGAAGCAAAAACAAATGCAGACGTAAGCGATGTTCAGTTGATGCTGTCTGTCACATCCTTTTATTTGTGTTCTTTCTGTTTTATTACTTTCCAGTGTCTAGTAGCATGTTTTACATTGAATATTTTTTTCGATGAATTTACTCTTATACATAAAGAATCCAATAGCAGAAACAGTTTGCTAATGTGCCAGTGCTAAGGCAGAATTCCTGGTTTTTTTTTAAGTTGGTGACAGATTCCTATACTCATCCTGCCTTTCCTACTTCAGTTCACAATATGAATAAAATTGGTAAAACTGCAGTAAAGTTGTAGAGGTGGAAATAGTAGAAAAACATGAAGTGCAGGGCAGCTTTACAAAATAGTTTAGGAAAACAAAGGATGTTTATGTGACAAGCCTTCATCAGGACAGAGGAAGAAGAAAACACAGTAGCATACAAACCATGTAGATGACACTTGCTGTGACTACATTAAGGCATAGTAAGCAGAATGAGATGACATATGTGGTACTTATTTCAGACACTCCAAATATTAAACAGTGAAGGCTGATGAAAGTTAGCATATATAACAGGTATTACGAGGGTGCTTGATAGTGTGGGTGTAGGGGAGGCTGTTGTGGATCAGGTGGGAATGATTCAGTGAACACATCAGGGAAACGTGTTTGGGGAGGCTGTGGTGGATCAGGTGAGAATGATCCAGTGAACACATCAGAGAAACGTGTTTGGAGAGGGTAAGGCAGAGGGGGTAGTGCACAGTGATATGGAGGTTAGTAGTATTGGCAGTCACAGTTTGGAAAAGTGCATAAAATTAAGATTCGGTAATGGACCAAGTAGGAACCTAAGGATTATTCTAGTGGATGTATCCCAACCCTTTCGAGATGGGATCAGAATGAATTTAAAGCATAAATAAGACAAAATAAAAGCATTACAGAAATAGTTAAGACAAGTATATAAGCAAGGCAGCCATCACATTAGGGAATCGGACACTGAGATGTGACAAGACACTGATAGCTGAACACAGAGTTAAGAAGGGACGCATAGAAACAGTCAGAGATAGAAGAAGGGATACATAAAAACAAACTGACAGATATTCAGAGACAGAAGAAGGGACACATAAAAACAAACTGACAGATAGAGAAAGAAGAAGGGACACATAAAAACAAACTGACAGATAGTCAGAGATAGAAGAAGGGACACATAAAAACAAACTGACAGATATTCAGAGACAGAAGAAGGGATACATAAAAATAAAGTGACAGATAGTCAGAGACAGAAGAAGGGACACATATGAACCAAACTGACAGATAGTCAGAGACAGAAGAAAGGACACATATGAACCAAACTGACAGATAGTCAGAGATAGAAGAAGGGGCACATAAAAACAAAATGACAGATAGTCAGAGATAGAAGAAGGGACACATAAAAACAAACTGACAGATAGTCAGAGATAGTCCAACGTGCGTCACACCACACGCACTCCGACTCGACGCGCTATCGAGATCAAGTCGCCTTATCGGATAACGCAGAGGATGCCTCGCGTTAAAAGTGCTGCGCAGAGACATGCGCTATACGCAGCCGGGAAGAAGAAGGTAGAAGCGAGGAAGGCCGCTACGACTGCTGAACCTATTTCTACGAGCAGCAGTCCGGTTCCTACACCAGCTGAAGCCGTCCCAGTTGATGAAGATACCACATCTCAAGCCAGCAGTAGCCGGGAAGTTCCAACCAGCTCCAAGACGATACAATTCAATCTACCAGGGACCGCCACACAGGAGGAAACAACAGCAACATCTGAGGACTTCACCGGCAGAATACTGCTCAATCAGACAAGCGTGGGTGAAGCTAAACTGTCGGCGCTACCAACGGACAAGATAATCAGTCTGTTGGAAAACAAGCTGGGAAGACACAGCATCAACCAGCTGCGCCAAGACACCTGAGGGAGTAGTGGTCTCCCTCAACAAAACCCAAAGACCACAGCACTGATACAGAAGATCGCACGAGATGAGAAAGCCGACATCAAGCTTCACCACGGCATCTTATTGGAAGCCAGCTGACACAACATGATGAAACGATGGGTCATCAAATGAGTCAAGACCCATCTCATCAACGACCAGATCAGGGAGATGCTGACAAGGGAGAATCACAAGCTCAAGATCACCAGTGCGGAGAGGATCATCAGAAAGAACAACATCCCCTCTACTGTCGTCGTCGCAACATCAGAGGACCGATTGATTGCTCCCTCAGTACATCAGATGGGAAAAGAGAGACCAAGTACCAGAGCACTACATCCCGAGGGTGCTGCAATGTTCTAAGTGCCAGAAGTTTTGGCACACCCGTGCCACTTGCAAAAGTGAGGTGGAGGTGTGCAGGTACTGCGCAGGACCTCATCCATAGTCAGTGCCAGCAGGCAAAGGTCGACAAGGACTTCAGGAGGCCTAACACCAACAGAAAATGCGCCAACTGCCTCGGCAACCACGGCACCAGGTACCTCGGCTGCCCCTGCCACCAAGACAGCAAAGAAGCTATGAAAATCGCCATCAAGACTAACCTACCATATAAGGAGGCCAGAAGGCAGTACGAGGCGACCAGCCGACTCACCAAAAATGACAAAGCACAACTGGAAGGCCAACTGAAGGACCTGAGAACACAGCTCAAGAACATGGAGGAAGAAAAAGTCAAGACGCAAGAAACACAGACAACAGCCGCTCAGCGCATCCTGGACAAACTGAAGCAAGTCCAGCAAAAGATAGAGCAGGATGTCGCCCGAATGGCTGCTATAAAAGCTGAAACTGACGAAACGCTCGCAAAAATCCAAGAGGAAAGAGTCAAGACAGAAGACACTCTCAAAGAGATACAAGAAGAAAGAGCACAGATAGAACTACTCAAGTCCAAGACTGAAACGCCAGAAGCAGAAGATGCAAAGTCCCATACAGAAGGACTAAGAGACGAAGAAAGAGAATGCCACAACGACAGCGGCGAAGAAGTGACGCCGGGGATGTGGGTATATAAGCGCAATGGACGATTGATCCACGTATGAGAGCAGCTGAGAAGACACATACGGCACCAAGATAGACCAAGAACACCCGAACCAGAAAATGCAAAAGAAGAAGCTACAGATGAAGAAGGAGAACTGGATGAAAACGGCAGCCTAAACCAAGAACAATGGCACCCTACACCAAGCTTGAACTGGCGAACACCAAGAAGATTTGAAGGCAAGCCAAGACGGGGAAACAGGAGGAACACCAGAAGAGACGACAACTGGTAAAACTCCCTGAAGGAAACAGCACCATATGACGGGGTGGGTACCCAATTACTCCGGGCCTCAACAAGTGCGCGAATCTGTCCAGACATGAAATACCTCATCAAGAAAATAACGACCGCAATCAACCCATCAGAAGTCGGGAAGCTGACAACAAGCAGCCCAAAGTACGAAAGAGAAACTTCAAGCTACACCATAGACACCCTACATAGCCAAGTCGAAACCCGAAGGCTGAAAGGGGGTACTCGTACCAAAAATTGGAGTTGGAGTTGGAGTCAGAGATAGAAGAAGGGACACATAAAAACAAACTGACAGATAGAAGAAGGGACACATAAAAACAAACTGACAGATAGTCAGAGGTAGAAGAAGGGGCAAAGAGAGACATACATTCAGAGAGACATGCATGTTATTACGATCTGGTAAGTTTATAATCGGTAGTCTAAACTGCAATACTGGGAAACCATCAGCCAGTATACACCACAACCAATGTTATAGCACTCTTGCAGCTCGATATTAGAAGTTGAGATAAATACTCATCACCTGGTATCACATTTTATGTAAATGAATTGATGAATGGTTGCATCTGTGTTTTTGTTAAATAAAGTTTGGAAAGAAACTACCAAGGAGATTGCTCAGTTAATGATTGTGTTCTTAATTAGACGTGTCAAGGGAACTAACTAATTTACATGTAAGACAAAGTGTTAACATTATAGGTGCCCCTGGAGGAGTTCTTTAATGAAGAATTGAACATGTCTCTGTTCAACATAACTCTGCTAGTTCAATAGGCAACCTGAACAAATCAGAGTGACCAAATGAACAAACCTGGGTTGCATTTCATTGTGTTTACAAGAGTTCTGCTACATTACATCAGAACAAGATGATAATCATTTTTCAGTTACATTATAAGATGGAAGGTCTAGAGAAAGTTGTGACAACCAGAAAGATTAAGGGTATTAGCAACAGGAAGAAATGCTGGATCAGATGTTCAAATGGCACGGAAGAGGATTAGCGGTCAAACTTATCAAGAATACAGAGGTCATATATTTGTGGAGAAACATGATCGCCCAACCGTTACCAACATTGTCACAGTTCCTACTTATATATTCTTATTCTGCTGCTGCTGCCTTTCATCTCCCAATGCAGCACATAGGCCATCAACCAACTCACAACAAGCCCATTGTATACTTGTTCATGATTGGCTGGATTTCACAGCTAAAATGTTTACAGAATGAAGTAGCCAATCCCATGCCATCTTACCACAAGCATGGTAGGTTACAATGTTACTATTCTTAGCTTCCTGGTAACACTCTGGTGACTTGCTATATATACATTAATTATAACTCCTTGGAGGTTAGAGTGGCCAAGAGGTTTAATACTGCTGATTGTGGCGTAGTGGGTTCATTTCACACACTGGACAGTTTGGGCTTAGACATTGACTTGGGGGTGTAAATTACAAGTACCTCAAAAGTTGGAGTGGGTTTGCCTGATGATCATGGGCACTGGTAAAAGGAAAGCTAACCCTCGTGCAAAAATCAGTCCAGTGCACTCACTACTGGCATGTGTGTGCACTACTTCGAGTTCAAAGTGAGGAAACAGGAAACACAAATTATATTTTTGAATGTTTTGTTTTCTGTATCATTCATTTCATTTAATAAATTGTTCATAACCATCCATATTTACAGGTGTCAGCGATCTGGAGGTCAATGGAGCCAACCATAGCAAGTCTGTCACCAGCAACACCACCTTCCCCCAATGCTCGTCTTTCTCCGCTGGGATCACCAAGCAATAATAACAATAATAAATATCTAACGAATAGCACATAGGAATGCTGCCAAGGTACTTATACAGCATTTGAAGATTACAATGAAGTTAGGTTTTGGATGACAGGATGACCATGAGTGTTTATGTGGCAATTAGAATTGGCATGCTGCAGGCAGAATTTGTTTACCATCAGAGTAACTGAATAACAAATAGGTTATAGTTTTTAAGTTGTTGAACTATTGGATGAGGGGACTGAGCACGTATGGGAATGTCCTGAGTGCAGTGATGTCAGTTCTTAACTCAACTCAACTCAACTGTTGAAAGATAATGTAAGACAGCAGAGAACAAATAAATAATTCACAGCTCGTGGATGCATTAAATATCACATATTATATGTCTAATATGTTTTTGTTGTTTTACGTTTATTTTCAATTGATTTTTCAAGTGATGAATAACCTAGCTATAGTGCTAATGTTAAAATTTGTACCTACCTCATAATTTGCAATTAAAATTAACTCTGGCATTCTTTGCTATTGTGACCAGTGTTTGAAAAGTGAACTGGGTATAATACAGAAGACATTTCACAGCGAGGTATTCCTTGTGTAAAGTGATATAGAGAAGGAAGTCTCAGTAATGGAATAAATGTGTGCCTCCGTGCAGGAAATGTGATGTGAAGTAATACATGTTCTTTTTAAGGCATTGTTGATCTTCTGGTGTGTGATACTATACTCGAAAACTAAACTATTATGTTCTTAGTCATATTAGCTTGTGGCTCTTTACAAAAACAAAATTATTTTATCTCTTCTAGCTCCTGCAGTTGGTTTCCCATTCACAAAATACATTAATTGATACATTCTAGTTGTGCAGTTTGTTCTCATTTGTCAGACCAGACACTAAGTACTTGATGCACTTTTGTTAAGGTAGTTTGTCCTCATTCACAAGAACAGTTTTTTTTATTTGTTCTAGTCGTGGCAGTTTTCTCCCTTGCAGGAAATGTGATACGAAGTATTTGGTGTGCTTTTGTTGTAGTAGTTTCAATCCACAAAGAATTATAGTGTGCTCAGGTTGTGATAGTTTATCCTCAGCTCTGATATTTGAGTTGATAGTGACATAGTAAATTTGATTTCTTTTTAACATTGTGTATTTCCCAAAGCAGCGAAAGCTTCCCTTTTTTATTTATAATGTGCCTACATACACTTATGTGGACATGTTAGTTGATATGGAACTACACTGATAATGTCATGAATGCGGTCAAACGAGGGTTCAGCATTTGTTGCCTGCCAACATAGGTAAAAATTGGCCACTTATTCTTCTGTGAATTCGGGCCTACAAAATGTGATGGCATTACATCATCACAAATCTATAGCAAGTTCTGCTTCATGACGTGTGTATCTGTGTGTGCATACAATAAGCTGGGGGAAATCAGCTACTTTTGCCATATTACTTGGATGAAAGTACAGCTTCTGTAGTCACTGCCTTTCAAGAAGTGTAAGTTTGTCATAAATATGCCAGTTTGTTTTTCTTTCAACAAATATAATTGCACACTTAGAACAGTCATATCGTTTATATCAGTGCAGACTTCATGTCTTAATTCTGATTTTTAACACTTAGTTGAAACACAAAGGTTTTTAAAAACAGTATTTTATATTATAGTAAAAGTAAAGGACTCCTTTACATGATTCAAGGCATATTGGGTATATGATATTAGTCTCATATTGTTACAGACCAATCGACACTTGATGAATAATATGGTCAATATCCCACCGGTTGCCTTTACTGGCAAGCTGATCTGCCTTTTTGTTGCCCTCTATATTGCAGGGTGCGGGTATACAGTAGTGTTGCTTTTAAATGTGCCATATGGCAACTTAAATTTAGACCTAACAACATGTCCCCAATTTGCCTTAATGGCGTGTAAATCAGCTTAATTTACTTGTTACTTTATATTATTATTTTATGTTTTTGTTTTATTAATAATGTTGTTTTGATTTCACCTATCGTTGTTTAAGCCATCTGCCAATAAACGTGTTTCTCAAATGTTGACATAAATTTAATGAAAATCAAATTGTAATGTTAAATACCATGGTGTGGCTGTTTAACAATTGTGCATTGAATGGAAATTTGAACGTACATGTTGTCTCTGCTGTATGTAAGAGCTACAGTATGTGTTTTCTCTTACATGAGAGAGGCTACAGTACATGTTTTTCTCTAACATGAGAGAGGTTACAGTAGGTGTTTTCTCTTATATGAGAAAGGCTACAGATTGTGAGTGCTACAGTAATTGTTTTCTCTTATATGAAAGATACTACAGTAGGTGTTTTCTCTTATATGAGAGAGAATACAGTACATGTTTTCTCTAAATGAGAGAGACTACAGTAAATGTTTTCTCTTACATAAGAGAGGCTACAGTACATGTTTTCTCTAACATGAGAGAAACTACAGTACATGTTTTCTCTAACATGAGAGAGACTACAGTACACGTTTTCTCGAACATGAGAGAGGCTACAGTACATGTTTTCTCGAACATGAGAGAGGCTACAGTACATGTTTTCTCTAACATGAGAAAGTATACAGTACATGTTTCTCTAACATGAGAGAGACTACAGTACGTTTCTCTAACATGAGAGCGGCTACAGTACACGTTTTCTCTAACATGAGAGAGAATACAGTACATGTTTTCTCTAACATGAGAGAGACTACAGTACATGTTTTCTCGAACATGAGAGAGTATACAGTACATGTTTCTCTAACATGAGAGAGACTACAGTACGTTTCTCTAACATGAGAGCGGCTACAGTACATGTTTTCTCTAACATGAGAGAGACTACAGTACATGTTTTCTCGAACATGAGAGAGGCTACAGTATATGTTTTCTCTAACGTGGGAGAGACTACAGTACATGTTTCTCTAACATGAGAGAGACTACAGTACATGTTTTCTCTTCATGAGAGAGGCTACAGTACATGTTTTCTCTAATGTGGGAGAGACAATAGTGCATGTTTTCTCTAATGTGAAAGAGGCTACATGATAATTTACTGTAACTTGAAAACCTGAAGTTAGATGCAATCATAATAAGTTTAACATGATAATGTTTACATTATGACAACTTTAATTGGAACATGAGAGAACTTGCAGTGTATATTCTGCTATAAGTTCAGCACGAGACAGGTATGTTGCCATACTTTGTGTTTGTAAGCTGAACAAAAGCGATTATAGCATACAATTTTGTTTACACTGCATAGTTATGTTTAAAATGCAACCAGACATTCCACTGTACGCATATGAAGTACTTTGGTCATCATTATTCTGGCCTTTTATTTTTCCCAGATAAATATTTGCTACCCATTTTAAGAGCCTAAGGCACAACAACCGCATATAAATAAAAGTAATAATTTTGAGAGTCTGCATTTTTCCTCAGGCAACATATGAATGTGACCATTTCATAATCAGTCATATAGAAAATTTAGACTTTTGAACTTAAATGACACTGAAAATTCTTAGAATACCATGGCAATAAATGGATATGGGAAGACAAATATCACATAAATACAATGGTAGTATTTGTTAATTAAAATAGAATGAGTAACACAGCTCAGTTATACTGTGTGTAAAAAGTCAAACATTTTTGGTCAGTGTTATTGGTATCTCTAACAAGCAAAGAATAATAATACTGTAACCTACCGTGTGTGCCCCAAGAGGTGACTGGGAGTTGACATGACCGAAATGATTAAAGCATTTTTGCTTACATTTTATGTGCAATGTTGATGGTATAGTGGGTTCAAGCCACACACTGGTCATGTTGGACTTAAATGTTAACTTCTTGTTCTTGACTTGAGGATGTACATTACAAGTACCTCAGAAGTCGGAGTGGGTTCACCTGATGGCACGGGACGTTGGTAGTATGGAAAGCTAACCAACACACACAAATTAGTCTACTTCCTCATAGTTAGCAACTTCTAGTAGTAGTAGCAGCACGTGTGTGAGCTATGCTTGAGTTTCAAAGCGTTACCCGCTTAACTAAAAATAACATAAAATGAGGCAACTAAAGAGGGTTGGCATGGAACTGGCTTCTTCATCCCTAGAAAACTTTAGCAGTAAAATCCAACCAATGATGAACAAGTTTACAAATGGCTTTATGATGAGTTGATTGAGAGCCAAATTCTCCATTGGGAGATAAAATGAAAAAGAAGAAGACAACACTTAAGTAATTCTGTGCCAAGAAATTCGCTATATGTTCATTAATCATTCCCAGCATCACACATATTCCGTAACTTTTTTTGGTCCAGATAGTTGTTACTGTACAGTGGTAAATGTTGGGTTAGACGGAGTTAAAATAACAACTGTGGGACTGAAGCAGGTGACATTTTTCAGTCCTAGGAATGTGAATGAACAAATTAGGAAGAGCTTGGAAGCAACTCAGATGTGGTTTCTGAGACAGTTGTTGTGAATATCTTGGACTGCCATGGTAACTAATAATGAGAGGCTAATGAAAGTAGAATATTATATACAACTATAAGAAAGAGGCAAACAGTCTTCTTTGATCATTAAGAGGCAATATAAATTATGACATTGAGAATGGTCAGTGGTAGAAGAGGCCCGACTGAGAGTAATAATGCAGAATGGCCTAAGGATGGTGGCATGGAGGAATATTGTCAATAGATGAACAATAAACAATTGCTCAAATATACCAAGGCATTAGTTCCAACCAATTTTATGTAGACAGACAGACTTTGTTTTAAATTTGGGGCTACCATGAGGATAACTAATGCACATTCAACCAATTTCAGTGACTAAGTGTTTTAAGTATTTCAGCCAAAGTATAACCCATTTATTCACTACACATAATATATAATTGCAGTATGAATCTGACGAGATGCAGCAAAATATACCAGGCAATAAATCATGCAACTTATTGTTTGTGGCTTCTGTGTTTAAATACTGAAGCTGTTCAAATTGTCTGAGAGAAAGAGTTCAGACACAACTTTCTGAGGTAGTATGAATCAAATTAAGAAATAATACTTCTTCTCCTGCGTTCATCTGGAGTGTTTGTTCAGATGTAATTGCGGTGTATTGTTATGTACCCTTCGGTCTAGACCCTTAGGCCAAAACATCCGACTTTTGCATGCGTTTTTGACCAGGTTAGCATTCCTGGGGGGACTCTCACTTTTGTGGTGCTGTCCACATCTCAGCTGGTCAAATTAGAACGATCAAATACTTCACGATCATCCCTCAGTGGAAGGCAGGGACAGTCCATGGGCATTATCCGCCATCCAAGAGAGGTGTCTATAGTTGCAGAGACGACACATAGCACTCTGTGCTGGGCTCACCGAGGGAATCGCCACGTCCTCCTCATGGCTGCTTTAATTCCTCACTTCAATATATTGGGCATTTTGTTCGCTACAGGCCGCTCCCTGCACAAACCAGGCCGGTCTGCAGACAGTATCCACTCGGCGAGCTTTCGATTCAGACGTGCTATTCATTGTGCCCGGAAGACATATATTGTCAGAGCTGTTCCGGGCATGATGGACATTCGGAAAACTAGCTAGTCAGAGCTGTTTCGGTCACAATGACATTCAGAAAAATAGATAGTCAGAGCTGTTCCGGGCACGTGGGACATTTCACTCGGACGTTTTTGCATTGTGTCAGTTTTAATTTGCCACGCTTAGGCCTGCACATCCGACTTTGGCTGGCATTTTTGATCAGGTTAACCATCCTGGAGGTTTTGAGAGACATTTTTTGTGGTGTCACTCACATCGCAGCTGGTCACGGTAGAACATTCAAAGACATCACGGTCAACCCTCAAGGGAAGGCAGGGGCAGACCATGGGAATTTCCCGCTATCCAAGGAGGCTTCCATAATTGCAGACCCGGCACATAGTGCTCTGGGACTGGGCTCACCTGAGGAATCGCCACATCCTGCTCATGGCTGCTTTAACTCCTCACTTCCATGTATTGGGCATTTCGTTTTGCCACCGGTTGCTCCCCACACAAACCAGGGACAGACAGTCTGCGGACGACATCCACTCATCAAGCTTTCGCTTCTGATTTCCATGTTATTGATTTGCTAGCCAAGCGTTCCATTTCGTGTTTTTGAGACGTTTTTCCACCTACTTTTTTGACTACACTCACTCTATGAGTATAGATGCAGACTTTCATTGTAACCACTTTGTGCATCTGGACCGCTTTGCCACCTTAAGTACCGCTCACGAGGTAGGCTACATGTGCTGCCGGCTTAGCACCTTACCTACATGCGTCAGAGAGCGAGTAACGGCCAGGCCCTCTCATCCGGGGATCCCTCATAACCCCCAGCTGAGAGCCTTCGAACAAGTATCTGAACTGAGCATGTAGCGTGCTCAGCATCTCACCTCCATTTTGCAGTAGGTATTGGCCCGGCTCTCACATCTGAGGGTTTATGGCTTAGAGGCGTTCACCCTCAGATGAGATCCTTAGAGTATGTGTCCGGACCAAGAATTTCTTCCTTCGCGCGCCTGGTTTGAACTTTTGACTACTATCTACCTGCAGAACAGTAGGTTGTATCTCTATTGGTCTGGCCCCTAACCCAAGTCCTGTAGTTGTGCTTCTGTCGGCATAGCTCTTGGGGTCATTTGGACATGCAAGCAGACTGAGACAAAAACTGTTAGTAAGAACAAAAAACATCATTCCACAACAGATTTTACAATAAGAGTATTCCCTTATACTAGGTTTTGATGTAATGAAGATGGGAACCATTCCATTTGTCTTTGCTTATTTCTTCTAGAAGAAAGGATTGAATAGTCATGATGTCACTTCTTATATTGCCAACAACCTATTTTCTCTTGTATTTATTAGCATACATTATAAAATGTTTATAATTCAGGCACTTGCCACAATTCTCATCGCTTGTATGTAAATAGGCACATATTTAAGTACAAAGTCATTCTTCACATTGAATTTGAATTATATAGAAATGTGTGATGCATATATGTATGTTTTGAAGTAGTAGTATTTTCTTTTAGATTACTGTGAAAATAATACTATAGAGTATTACATCATTACCTTCATCTTCGTTGACCTTCAGACATCAATACGAATAAATGCAAAGAAAGCAGCAGTTATCTTAGCTTGTTGACACCTCTATAGCGTTTGCACTCAAATGGAATGGGTGTAGGCCATATTATAATATGAGGGGGCTTCAAGTCAAAACCATAAAAGTGTGGTAGAAATGACAGTAACCATGTCATTGTCTTGTAACCTGTCGGTGTTGTTGTTAATGATGTCAAGCTTGTTCAGCATGTGACATCACAGTGTAGACAAACACGGTGACATGAGTAGAGTGGGAAGTTTCAAAACTTTTTGGTTCAATGAAGAAGTATAGCATGTGATGCGTAAGTGGTTAAACACAGACCAAGAGAATTTTGTTCTACAGGAATCTAAGCACTTTATCAGCACTAGAGGACTTGTATTGGATGCAGTTGTGACTACATCGAAAAATGATACATTTGTTCTTTACTTTTTCAGAATATATTCATCAAAAACCAAAAAAAAAAACAAAACATTTCAGGTTTTCATTTGAAGCCCCCTAGTATATAGTTTTGTACAAGTAACCTAAAGTTATCCTTTTCAGTCCTTTATTCCCCCAATAGACCATAGGGCATTAACCATCTGATACTATCCTCTTTTAACCTTTACTGCCTCTTGTAGTTCCTTCCAATCTTTCCCATTGTATTATCTGTCTCTAATTCTCTTCTTTTTTTTTTAAATTCTCTTTTAGGTCTTTCCATATTTCTTTTGTCCTGTGAATTCCAGGGGAGGACTGTCTAGTTGTGCCATTAACAGGTTTTCTCAATGTATGGCCTTTCTAGTTCCCCCACCTTTTTTTGTGCAGGAATTCGACATTGATGATCCTGCCATACCAAATTAGTCCTTCTATTTTGAGCTAGCACTAGTTAATAAATGTTTGAAATTTATTAATAAGAAGTTACTTACCTTGTTATGACTGGTTGCCAGTTGTAGTATTCAAATACAGTTTCAGTGTTTTAGTTTGGTTGTTTGCCAGTTTCAGCATTGTAGTATATTTAAACAAAAGGAAGCCAGTAAATTTGTTTATGGAATACATATTATTATAGTTTCAGTATTCTGTTCTTACCCTCGCATGATTTATTCTGTGATTTTCATTCTGATTCTCGTTTAATCTGTTCTGTGATTTTCATTCTTACCTTCATTTGCTCTGTTCTTTGATTTTCATTCTTATCCTCATATGATTAATTCTTTTATCTTCATTATTATCCTCATAGGATCTCTTCTGGGATTTTCATTCTTACCCTTGTATGATTTATTCTGTTATTTTCATTCTTACCCTCATATTATCTATTCTGTGATTTTTCTTTTAAATCACATAATGCCCATCAGCTTGCCAGCTACATTTTTAGAATTGTTACTTATAGTATATATATTTAGTGGGAGTCGTCGTAACCTAGTGGCTAGACACTCACCTACCTTCCTAGAGGTCAGCATTGGGGTGAATTCGAATTTTTAAAAATTGACCTGGTCTGCCAGGTTGACCTAGCCTAAAAAGACTAAAATGGTTGCCAGGACATGGCTTGGGTAGTAGCATGGTCGGCGTGGTACAGATCACATCACCCATGAGTGCCAATTTGGTCTATACAAAATATGGGTCTATTAACATATGCCCAATGCACCTTAAGGACCTTTACCTTTTTTAACATATATTTGATATGTGTTGAAAATAATATTTTTAAATAGAAGGTTTAGTAACAATTCATTTGTTTTTATGTTGTATCAATCTTCTGATTGTGTGTTGTTTTTTTTAAAAAACATTTAAGCATGTAACTCCTTACAGTTTGTAAGGATACATTTTTCTATGTTATATTTACATCATTTGATTTTCATAGATTAGCACATCTTGATTGTTTATACATCAGTTTGTTTTGTGCTTCTTTGAACAATGGCTTATCAAAACAAAAATAAATCAGTTTTTGATTTTTAATTAAATTATATTTGCATTCAGTTTTCATATTCTCATAGAAACCTAATGATGCCAGGTTTTTTTAAGAAAATGAAATATACATTGGTGGATTCTGTTTCTGGAAAATGATTATGGTGACGTTTGGTAGTTGTGAATGTGATTATTTTAAAGTATTTGTCAAATGAGTTTGTTTTTCTTTGTTGTTTAGTCACAGCACCACATGACATTGCATAGTCAAGATGATTCTTTGTGTTTGTATATTGTGAGAAGGCTGTATATATCATGGGCATTCTGTGAACTGTTAGGAAGCTGTCCGCATCGTGGTTCATTGTGTTTTGGGTGTCTGTGTTATATTATAATTTTGTGGTATTGTGATAGTAATCCTATGGCAAGTACTGCCACAGAGGTGTGAAGTGATAACCTTCACATGTACTAGGTTACAGTATTGCTAGGTGAGGATAATCAGCTGCTTTCTACACCACTTTTGCTTCCAGAACAAATTTCTGGTACCTATTTTACAAGACTTGGTTAACTAGTTACTCAATTATAAGTAGACAGTCCACATTATGTAACTAGTTACATCAGAAGTAGACAGTCCACATTTTGTAACTAGTTACATCAGAAGTAGACAGTTCATATTATGTAACAATTTACTAACATCAAAAGTAGATAGTACACATTCTGTAACCAGTTACTCACATGAGAAGTAGACAGTCCACATTTTGTAACTAATTACTCTCATCAGAAGTAGTCAGTTCACATTTTGTAACCAGCTATTGGCATCAGAAGTAGACAGTCCATATACTTGGATTACATTGTGAGAAAAGAAACACTGGAACACTTGGAGACGGAAGGAAGACACAAGAAATATGTTTGCACATTGTGTGAAATCAAGAAGAACAATTAACCTTTAAGCCTCAGCCCGTTCCCTGTGGATACCAGCAATGCTCTAATCATGGTTTTTCATTGCTCATCTTGGAGCATGCTGTGACCTAATGTATCAAATCTCCTGAGGCTGGATTTCCTTGACTTAGAAATAAGCTCTGAAGAAGTTGCTGTACTGCAATTCTTTACGGAAATCACAAATATAATTGTAATGGGAAAGTATGCATTCAACAACCTCACATGTGTACTTCTCTTCAAACAAACATGACATAAACTGAAATGGGCTGACCAAGTGCCATGTGTATTATCACTACTGTATGGAGGTGAAACATGATCCTTGACTGGAAAGATGGGGCATACATTTTAGGATTTTGAAATCTGGGTCCCAGGACAAGTTTGTTCTATGGAAAAAGACAAATAAAGAAGTTGTCGAACAGCTCAGTGTAAAACCTGTATTGGAAAGATAATAAAGAAGAATGACAAGGGTACTTTGATCTTATACAACAACATAACTCTACCAACAATTTATGGAAAACTATAATGGAGGTAAATGTTGAAGGAATAAAAGCTATAGGGCAGCAAGGATATGATTGATTGGTTGCTTGGTTGATTTAAAATCTCTTGGTTCTCAACTTTAACTATTAGTCCAGTGCATTGGTGTTCACATAGCCTTGAGCGAGAAAAGGGATTGCATCTTTCTGAGTGAAGTTTGGATAGAGCCTTTCCTCCCCTCCCAGTACAGAAGTACCATCTCCATGAGGCTGTTGCAAAACTTTCCTTCCCCTCTATAAGCTCAGAAGTCATTGAGGTGTGCAAAACCTCTATTGAAGCTTAAAATCTGCAGAGAGGCATAGTAGGGTGTAACTAGTCATGATTCAGCATAGCATGTAGGATGCTAGGATTTGGCTTAAATCAGTAATGTTGCCTCCACAGGTTTTAGGTATTTCATTGTTAACATATTCCAACCCAATAAATGGACAGATAACATCAACATATGGTCAGAATACAATCTAGAAGAATTTATAATGAAACATCAAGATTAAAGACTGGGTGATGAAGATAATCATGCTATTTTAATAAAGGAGACACAAACAACAGATTTTATAATTTATTTTGTTGCATATTTTGCTTTTTGGCAGGTGCATACTCCAGAAATAAATAAATGAAGCAAACAAATGAAGCCTTTAGGCTTAAATACAAAACACACAGACGCTAACTCTCAAAATATAACTGCTTGTTTTATCGGAGACTACCATATCTTTCTGTTTACACAGTGGTGGATACCAGCGAAGGATGGCTGGTGCAGTCTGTTGTTTGTGTCTTCTTTGTTGAAATTTTACCACAGGGAAACATTGCTTTGATAATGCTATTGTTGTAAATGAAGTTTGTTGTTAACAAAGCACAGTAATTATTCAAGGGGGCCTTGACTTGTCGTGTTGCTACTGTTTGTGATTTCTTATGTTGATTAATGAAATTAACTTATTACCAGGGATTTCTCTTGTAAAGGACATGAAAGTTTTCTCCATGTTTGATACCAGATTTTTCTCACTTTGAGTTTTCCACCTGCTAAAGTTTAAAGGCCAGTTATTTCCAAGTTGTTGTTTTTTTAAATATGTCTATGAATGTTACACATGGCTGTAAGATAGATATTTTACAAATTATCATCAGGACAAAATAAAACCAATGGTTTAGTCAAACTTACTGGCCTGCCATCATGAACACTTGGGTAGTTTTCGGTACCCACTAATGGACTCCTGTATTTTAAGGGTTAATTTCACATCTGTACTGTGCAGTTAGTACAGTCTGCTTAGTGTGACATAAAAACTGTTTATCTAACATGTCAGTTTATTGTGCTTCCTTGCTTCTTGTGGAAGCATTGTTAGAGTCTACAAATGTTAGATTTCATAAGTCATGTTGAATTTCCGCCCAGCATGGTTGATAAACTTGTTGAATGCCTGAATGGTACTTCTGAAATATGTGGTGTGGTATTGTAATTAAGAACCTGTTCCAGTTATTTCAGATTATATGTCCATGTTAGGAAGTGTGTTTATTCATAGAACATTAGGTCTTCACACTCTTGTCAAACCTAAAGGTGTGCTGTCTCTCTGAGCAGGTTATTACAGGGTACAAATGTATGCTGATTAAGGCGGCAACATGAGGGGTACTGTTTCACAACCTATGTGCTTGAATTACAAACAAGCTACATTGTTGATTATTTTCATGTTGCATGTGTCTGAGGATTGCCAAAACAATTGAAATATGTTGGTTCTTATATACCACTGTCATCATTATCATCATCATCCCATTTTTATCGTCAAACATTGGAATGTATTTGTTGTTTTTATAGAAGTCATTCGGCTGTGCCTGTTTCTGCTGGTGTGTGGCTTTTTTCTGCTGCACCTGGGCGCCCAAGTTGACTCAGCCTAAAATGGGAACCAGGAAATGTCCTGGGATGTAAAGACAACCGACGTGATATTGACCAGATCACTCGTTGAGTGCTGATTGGTCTAAACACATAGGGCTAGCACCATATACCCGACATGCCTGAAGGTGTGTAGAAGAGCCCTGTACTGATTTTACTTTTACCATTTCTGATATAGATGGTCAAGTGCAGGATTGTGTATAATACATTAAATACACATTTGATTTTACCTTTTACTTAACAGTAGGACTAAAATAAGTAACAGCAAATACAGTAAAATATTGTTATCTCGGCAATGTGATCACTGTGATATCTTTCCATTAGAAATCATGAAAATATTGGTTGTCTTGCTGCCTTTGTTAGAGTCATTTAGAGGAAGTCTGAAGATCAAGAAGAAGAAGATCATAATAGTTTAGTAGATAGGCAACAGTGAGATCTGTCCGTGGGAAATCACAGAGATTTTGGCTATCTTGAACTGATTGTCAATCATTGTTAGAGAATTTAATCTGGAATATATGTGGAACAAGAAAGGGAGATAATGATAAAATTTTGAAAACTTCCCCTCTTGGAGGAGTGCAGTTGGTAAAATTAAACATGGTTCGATTCTAGCCTTTTTTTTCCTTGATAAGAGCATGCAGGATTGTGTATAATTCATTGAATACATGTTTGATTTTACCTTTCCTGATATGGATGGTCAAGTGCAGGATTGTGTATAATTCATTGAATACATGTTTGATTGTACCTTTCCTGATATAGATGGTCAAGTGCAGGATTGTGTATAATTCATGAATACATGTTTGATTGTACCTTTCCTGATATGGATGGTCAAGTGCAGGATTGTGTATAATTCATTGAATACATGTTTGATTTTACCTTTTACTTAACAGTAGGACTAAAATAAGTAACAGCAAATACAGTAAAATATTGTTATCTCAGCAATGTGATCACTGTGAGATCTTTCCATTAGAAATCCTGAAAATATTGGTTGTCTTGCTGCCTTTGTTAGAGTCATTTAGAGGAAGTCTGAAGATCAAGAAGAAGAAGAACATAATGGTTTAGTAGATAGGCAACAGTGAGATCTGTCTGTGGAAAATCACAGAGATGTTGGCTATCTTGAACTGATTGCTATCATTGTTAGAGAATTTAATCTGGAAATATAATGTGAACAAGAAAGGAGATAATGATAAATGATTTGTAGAATTAAACATTCACAGCTCTCCTTGGGAGCTGCACTTGGGCAGTGGCTAACACTCTTGCCCGCTGCCCTGTGGCCATGGGTTCAGATCCTCAAATAGACCTAGAGTTTTTTAAATTATACTCGGCTCCTAGTCGACCCAGCCTCAAATAAGCACCAAGACATGTTCTAGGAAGTAAGGGCGGCCAGCGTGATATTGACCACATCACCCACTGATTGCTCTATACAAATATGAGGCTAACACCATATAGCCAATACAGATCAAGGCATCAAAGAGGATCTAATAAGAGTGATGTTTTCTTGATATAGGATATATTTAGTGGCCTGCTGTCTTTGTTATTTATGTAGTGATCTGAAGGCAGAGAGAGAAGAAGGAAACTATTTACTGCTGAGCACCCACATGTTCATTCCAAGCCTGAACTAATTGTGATCATACAAAACTGCTGTTGTGTACATTTTTGTCTATTTATAATCAACACAAATACATTGTCTACTGCAGAACACATGTACGTTACATTCTGCTAAACATGCTATGGATTCACATTCACATTTGTATATTACCAGTGTAGAAATCAGAGCCCTTCTGTTTGCATTGCTTAATATTAATATATTCATTCTTACCACCTTTGCAGTGATAGCTAATTAATTGATTGTTATATAAACTGCCATCTAATGTTTTAGAGGTTGTTTTATCAACTGTAAATTCCATTACCCAAAGCATTATAGGGCTGCCTTTTTGGGGGCTTTAGAGATTCATGAACACAGAGTCAGGGGAAGACCGTGTAAATGATGGAGTGATAGTATCAGGAACAACCTTAAAGAAATGAATACCAACTTACAAAGAGCATTAGAAAGAGCATATAAAAGATCTGTATATCTTCCCTCCTACACTTCACTGAGGTAAATGACAAAAGAGAAGAAGAAGAGATTTATGAATATCTGTCATTTAAAATTATTTGCAAGAAAATATAAAAAAGTTGAGACTTAGAAAAGCTATATCATACTCGCTGAGTTTTATGTAAGTGTATTCTAGTCTATTTTTTATACAATTTCATATGTTCACATTTTTTTTACATTTATCTAAGGCAGGCTAATATCAGTTTATAACAAAATTTTTCATTAATTCATTGTTGATTTTATGTGCTATAGATTGTGTAATTAGCACAGGGATCAAGCACAAATGTAAATCAAATATAATTGCCATATTAACTTATTGTCTTTAATTTATAACAAGTAATGGATAAATACAAAGCACACTGGATGGACAGAAAAACAAATAAGACAGTCATTCAACAAAATAATGAAAACTGAAAATTGATTACAGAAATTACATGCAGACAGTCAAGATTTTATTAGGAAAAATTACTTGAAAATGTGAACTGGAAAATTTGATGAGAAAAGAACATGGGGATGGCAAAGAGATAAATACCTGGATGACTACTGATCAACATGACATATTGGGACACGAACACAAACCTGATCCAAGATCATGTGAGATGGCGAACCTTGAATCACACTTATTGGCATGGCAGATTATGATGATGAACAGATCAATGCTAAGAAACATTTCTTCTAAGTGTCTGGTTAGGTTTGTTTAGTCTTAGTAAAGGACCACTTTCATTGCACGCAGGTATCTCCACAAGTACTCCACTCACCTCCCATAGATCACACAAGGAGAGCCTCAGCACTGTGCACAACCTCTGTAATACCAGCGAGAATCCAGATGTGTGTATCCAAAATCAAAGAGGCTGCACATTTTTTGTTGATAGCTTTTCTAATTTTGAAATTTAACTCGACATTTTAGTCTCTTTAGCTGTGGTTTGGTCTTGTAAGTATGTGACCAATAATGAGTCAGAATGGTATAAAATTAGGTTAGTCAGAAAAACAGCTGGAAGTTAAAGAGAATTGTGCATAATAGTGATGATTGACTATGCTGCAGATGAGATTCTTCAAAAATATCGTTGGAATTACATATGACGATGATGTCTCAAGAGTCATTATGCAGAGTATCCTCATATACTATGTGGGACTGCACGAAGACCTTTTAACAATTGTACAAATGTTTACAGTCCAGTGGTATAGTCACATGACAGGGTCAGATGGGTTTTCCAGCCCTCTTATTATTGGAACAGAAGTCTCCATGGCGAAGTGGTTATTCTGCCTGCCTCATGCTCCAAAGGTTATGTGTTTGATTCCAGCTTATATTGTTTGTTTCATGAAAGCATTTTCTCTGAGACACTGGGGGTCACCCTGGAGCTACAGTGTGTGTGCTTGGTGTGACACTTTCGGCAGGCTGCCCTGTGGAAAAAGATCAAGCCATATGGAAATAAAACATAGTGTCATGAAGTCAATCCTCTGCTTGTTAAACCCTTTTTTGGGGGAGCAGTTCCAGGGCAAATAAAGGGAGTTAAGAAAGCAGAAAACATTGTTCTGGAAACTTACTATTCCAAAATGAACAAGAAAACCCCTAGCAGAAGCTGAAATGATGGTGAGAGACAGACATGTGGAAACACATTGTTTGAAGTGGATCAAAATAAGGTGCCAGCTGATCTTATATGTTGTAGGATAAGACAAGTTAAAACCTTTCTGTAATAAAAGCTGTCTTTTGTGTATGCTTTTGGTTTTATTAAGAGCTTAAAGAACTAGTCAGATAAAACAAATGGCAGGTTGAGGATGTTAATTATTGTTGTTACTACATTTATCACATATGATTTTGATTGTTGTTAAACTGATACTGATGAGTTGTCTGTCCTTGATAGTTCTACTTCTACTCATGTCTGCATTGAGTGGGAAACGTCTTTGGGTTCATATAGATTCTTTCGGCCTTTTTAAATATTTAGTTTAACATATTTATGTGACGAGACACAAATTACTCTGCCACAAATTATCATTTCAGTTTTTGGGGTGAGAAATATTGGAAGACTAAAGAAAGAGCATATGCAGAAGAGATGTAGAAATGTATAAAACTAGTTATTACCAACCAAAAATAAAAAAATAGTAAATATGGTTTTTGAGAACAATTGTTGTAAAAAAACAAGTAAACTTTGTTTTGGTTTTAGTCAGACACAAATGTTTTAGATATAAATATATAAGCTTTTTATTCAGTAAATATAAACTTTATAGGGAGAGAAAGCATTTTGTTCAGAGAAATAAAATTTATATGAACAATAAAAAGAAAGCTATTTCATTTAGAGATAGTGCATACAACTGATTTTTGTGAAATGGTAACAAGAACTTATCGAGTAGCAATTGTTAATGAAATGTATTTGAGATAAATCAAATAACAATGAACAAGAATAAACCGTTCAACAACTGTTTCTAGAAAATGTCTTAGATAAATAATCAAAACTGCAGTTAGTAAAAACAACATGTTTATTGTTTGTGGAATCAGATACTAAATTGTAACAATTATAATTGTTGTAAAATGTTTAGCAAAACGAAATTTGAAATCTGTTATAGGAGTAACTGCGCCAAAATGATTTTGTATTGTTTGTAGTGATGGTTACATATCAACAAACATAACATAGAATAAAAGCAGCTGTTGCTTATTGATTATACATTTCTAGAACATGGGGTCTTAACTTGTTTTTCTGTCCCAGGCAGTGCATCATGTGTGATCATCTATTTTTTGTTATGGATAAAGAAACACATGGTGTGTTATTGAATCTTTTACTTTTGGACTGAGCACACTAAATAAATCTGGCTAGATATATTAGCGTGCAGCACAGTATACAGTATAGTGTGTCTTTGAAGATAATACACTCATTCTTTGTTCATTGTGGTTATTATCCTCCATGGAAATCTGCTGCATAATCATCAAGGACTAAAAGAGTTAACCTGTTTCAGTATGTGAGAGAGAGACAGACAGAGAGAAGAGAGGCACATGGATCCCTTTAGTACTCTGAATAAATCATTCTCTGTTGTCCAATACGCCACATGGACATTTGTCTCCAGGATGACTGATCATGTACCATCTAGCTTATCCCATGACCCCAAATTATAGGGCGTTTGTCTCTTCACTGTCAGAGACTAAAGTCTTCAAACTTGGGGAGTTTTGGCTCTTGGTTGCTTTAAATTGTAGTATCTTCAGTAATGTTTAGGAGTACTACTGGCTTGTGTGATGTTTTATAAATGATTTCAGGGAATTAGCTGTGTACTTATTGGGTATTTTAATAACGCCATGTTAGCATCCTGTGTCAGTATCATTTGTGTTGTGTCAGGGTTCCATACATCTCATGGGCACCTTCAGGGTAAGTTTTATTCTCAGAGTCTGCTAACCCTGTGTTAACATTACATTTATTTGTATATTATTCTTGATATTTATTTTCATGATATGGGGGAGCTGTGTCTGAGAGGTTCTGCCTCAAATCCCAGCACAGGGCTGTGTATTTTTACAGGAACCAGTGGTATCCTAATCATGTCACCTAGCCTTCAAGGATAAGGGCAACAAACCAGTCCCTTTCCAGATATGGATGGTCAAGTTCGGGAATGTGTATAATTCATTGGATGCACGTTTTATGGTACTTTTTACTTACGGTAGGACAGTAAAACATTGTTAACTCAGCACTGTGATCACTGTGAGATCTTTCCATTAGAATTTATGAAAATATTGGTTGTCTTGCTGCCTTTGTTAGAGTCATTTAGAAGAAGTCTGAAGATCAAGAAGAAAAACATGATTTAGTAGATAGGCAACAGTGAGATCTTTCCATGGAAAATCAAATAACTGCAACCAACTGCAATTAACTAGTGCAAGTCATACATGTGACATTCCCACAGCAGTTAGAAATGCCAAGAGTAGGCCATAATACCTTAGATAAATTTGTTTTGGGTGTGTTTCATTGTATGCATGCATTTAAATGCTTGATAACAATTTTTATTAGTCCTTTTGTAAAGTAGAGGCAAATATATTTGGCCAGTAATTGTTTTTTATACCCATATGATAAGTTTGAATAATGCTTATTGATGCACCATTTTATGTTTCAGAGGGGGATTTTTTACAAATAAAAAATACCATAAAACAACTTTTTTTCTGTAAAAGGGGACAGAAGAAAACACTGATAATGTGTATATTGGTAAGTAAAAGTTAAGCAAGAATCGTACAGAATAGAAATATGTTTTCATCAATTAAATAAACAATATGTCTTTATAACCACAAAATTAGGAGAAGTTGATATGTAACAAGGATGCATCCATTTAATCAAAAGAAGTAAGCATATGTCACTATCCTGCCATGGCAGTTTGCATACATATACTGCGATACTTGGTGAGGGAGGATAAGTTATTATGAATTTGTTTGATGGCAGTGGTGCTTTGAAACAAACAGCCATACACAATGACAAATTAATTCTGCTATAAAATATAGATGAAAAGCAAATGTGTGCCTCAGACAAGTATAGTGAAGCATAGTGTACTGTTTTGTAGAATGATAGCAGTAGAATTATATTACATAGGCCAGTGCTTCTGTCACATAATAGAATAATGCACGTAGACAGATTGAGTGAGATGGATATCTTTAACAAGTCATTCCTATGGTTCATGCTACATATTTTGTTTTAAAGTAACCTCTCCGTAGAATGAATATTTCTTGTTAGCCTGCATATCATGTATGTTTGTTAACAATGGATTTTGAGGAACACTAATGCTGCAAGAGGTTCATTGGTAAATAAATTATTCATTTGAAAATTACTACTGGTCTTAATTTGTTTCATTTGTATTCGGAGATGAGTTCACCAGAAAATGTTAAAGTTTGTTTCAATTCCAATTTCTGAAGGAGAAAGAACAAAACAGTATCCATCTTGTTCTGGTTTCCTCAACGGTAGTTATAACTTATGTGTGTGTGTTTTTTGTTTTTGTTTTTTTGTCCTTTGTAGTAAAACTGTACACTAGGTTGTGTCCTTTGTAGATTTGTTCTAGCAAAGCTGACCTTTTATGCTTTCATTTGTTTCCTTTTCATCCTTAAAATCACTATCATCATGTGCCATGCCATGTCGATCAGGAAATGTTTCTCCTCAAATATCTGCCCTCGGTTCTTGATACTGATACCTTCCACGTGTGATAGGTACAATTGAACGATGTATATAATATGAAAGACAAACTTGGAGACCATTACGTTTACGAGTTATATTTGAAGGGTGTATACATATTCATTGGACAAATGGCACCAATACTAAAGAACAAACGCCTATCAATAGATACTTTAAAAAGCATTCTATGAATACAATCTTACTACCTACTCTATGCTACCAATGCCAAACCTGGATACAATCTTCCTACCTACTCTATGCTACCAATGCCAAACCTGGATACAATCTTACTACCTACTCTATGCTACCAATGCCAAACCTGGATACAATCTTCCTACCTACTCTATGCTATCAATGCCAAACCTGGATACAATCTTCATACCTACTCTATGCTACCAATGCCAAACCTGGATACAATCTTACTACCTACTCTATGCTACCAATGCCAAACCTGGATACAATCTTACTACCTACTCTATGCTACCAATGCCAAACCTGGATACAATCTTACTACCTACTCTATGCTACCATTGCCAAACCTGGACAATGACAGAACAAGATAAAAGAATTACAACAACGGAAATGAGACTCATGGGACGAATACTCAACGTATCAAGAAGAGAGACAATCAGAAATTATTAAAACAGGACTAAAGTGGGAGCTATATAGCAGCGCTATATTTCAGTAGAACACAAGAAGTACAAATTAAATGGTTCGGCCATATAAGTAGGCTACCAACTGAGAGTATATCACAACTAGCAATGATGTACAGACCAAATGGAACCAGTAGAAGAAGCCGACCATGTAAATCATGGACAGAGGGAATAGCAAGTACAAGAATCCTTAGTAATCACGATATATGAAGCCTATAAACGGAAACTCTCCCGCTGTTTATGCTTCACCTCGACACCGCAACGTACAAGAAGAAGGTGAGATGATATACATAGTCAAGCAACATGTTACAAATGTTCCTTTAGTGATTTAGTGAGATAAACACAAAATTGTACAATAACAAATAAAACAAGATAATTAACTGATCAGGTGCCATAGGATGATTAATCGTCTTAAGCGACTTCCCGTATCTGCCACGGGCTTATATATCGCCGAAATGTTGTCATTGCAAAATGTTGTCTCAATTAAAAAATCAATAAAGTACTTTCCCCTAAGCAACCTGCTTTAATTTTATGTACAATACAACATGTCTGCTACCATATTAACAACTTTTGAATCACAACTGTGACACAACCCTACTTCCCATTTTCCGCTATTCATTTTACTTGGGTCCAAACCAACTTTTTGTTTGGCACTGAATTTGAATATAAAAAAGCCAACACCGAAGTAATGCAAGTTAGCAGATCGCCGGGCCCACTAAGTATACAGATAAATGGCACATCTTTGAAACAAGCTAAAGAATTAAAACATCTTGGAAGTATGATCACAGAATGCAACACTATCAACTACCATCATTGGCCCTACATCAAAGATCATCTGCTGCGAGTGCAAGAGGGTGACCGAGAAGAAAATGGATTGACGACATTCAAAGACATTGTACAATCACACGGAATGACACTATCCAATGCCACCCATCGTGCGCTGGAGCGCCAGTTATTCCTCCCCACGACGCTTGACGGCAAAAGTGGAATGTGATGGTGATGATGATGATGATGATGATGACTGAATCTGTTAAGTATATTCATATTTGCGTGTAGGCAGGGTTCCGGCAGGGAGGGACTTATTTATATAACTGTGATTCACCCGTGTGTATAGCAGAGGCCTCAGCATATCCGAGTAACACTTTATTATGTGTGCTTTCCTCCGAAGTCGGAGAGTATCTACCTGCACGGCGAGGAACCACCCGTCTGCACACCAACAAGCCAAACATGGGACAACGGATTATCACGCAAACCTCAGTCCGGTATGACATCACACTGATGTTGGACAACAGGATGTCACCATCCGACACACAGGACTTCACGCTGGAGTTCACAGCCAGCGAACGCAAGCAAGCAACTTGATTGTGTGACATGAACTCGAAACCTCTTTGTCTACCACATGCCCAAATTCTACTAAAGGGCATGCTATTGATCATGATGGCTCCTTCTGTAGAATGCTCCTGGCGTGATACAGCTAAATATGCCAGGCTATAAATTATAATTATGCAATATATTATGTGTGCCTTCATTACTTAAATTTATAACGGGAAAACATTGTTGTGAATAATATATGCATAACAAATTTACTTGAGAAATGGGTAGATATTAATATTATTACTAAATCATAATTTTTAATAATTATTATTATGGCAATTGTAAATAGCAAAGCAAATATACTGTGCAAGATATAAAAATGCTTAGTATGCTAGGATTGGGGTGGGGGAGGACAGTGTAACAAGCTACATGGAGGGTCCCAAGTAACTATGTAACAATATTTCAATATTATTCTATAGCTCTGGCTGGGATAGGTCTTTGCTTGCCAACCCTCCTCCGTTCCCTGGACTCACTGTCACTCTCTCTTTCGACCTCGGGACCTAATCTCTAAGGTGTATTTCTGGCTGACGCATATATAACATGGCAATCGTCAGAACAACTTGAAAGTAATTTTATTAACCTAATCAAGAACAGCAAAGGAAAACATTAAGGCAGTTAAAACAGATAGTTCTACACAGACAAAACCGGAACACAGAATTCAGTTCAGACACAGAGCATCAAGGCTTTACATCATAGACCAAGCTGTAGTCAAGGTCCGTTCTGTCCACATATCGCTCACCAAATGATAAGTCCTCCTTGCTTTCCCTCCCGGTTCGTTTGGCCAACAACGGTTCTCCGTGGAACCAGATTAATGTTCGTGGGAAAATGTCCTGGGATCCCTGGTCACAATGCTAAGGGAAAGTTCTTACAAAAAAAGAAAATAGTTCCTGAGCGGGAATTGAGTAGGTATCCTTCACTGTCTCAGACAAGGATGGGTGGGTCTGATATTTAGGTGGGGTTCAGTCCAGAATACAAAAGGACTCGATCCTAGCATATCGAGATGACTGGTGATGTGTCAGTACAGCTGATGGTCATTCTTTCAAGGTCAGCAGTGGCTCTATCTCGTAGAGATCATACTCTTAGACCTGGCATGGCCCAAAACTTGACATGGCATCGTCCTAAACATACTTTCTGCGTAGAGCCCTGTCGAGACCTTCAGCTCTGTTCCTACTTCCAAAAGAAGGACCCTGGAAAGGACAAACATTTGTGAGAGTCTCCAGCCTAAACTTCTGGTACAGCCGACATGGAGACTCCTAATGGTCTCAGCACATCAGTTGCCATAACACAATATATACATAATAATACTAATCAAGAGCCCTGATTGAATTGGCCCGACCTGACAAGAGGTCCTGGATTGGCAGCGTCTTTCCTAGACTAGGCCTTCAGCTTGACGAGGTCTTGTCGTTTGACCCTAGGAACCTTTTGCATATAAGACTCACTCTCCACACTCATACCAAGCCTTTATTATTATTGAGCACATTCATGTCCATGCTTCCCTCTCACTTGCAAACCCGGCCTTTCTCACGACAAAGCTCTTGTGGTGTTGTGTGGGTACATTTCTGTATGTAAAGAAGTGTCGTTCCCTATTCCCAGCAAGAATAAGAAAGAAGATACCACCCCCTCCGGCCGCCGCTCTCGACTGAGCTGTCGCCCCAATGTACCGGCATTGCCCTGCACAAGCCATAGGTGTAGATGAGCCCTGTCTCTTTCCAGTGCTATAAAGAGCTCTCTTTATTCTCTGGCTTCATCCCGAAGACTAGCAATCATTCGATCCAATGGCTACCCTATCGGCCAAAAGACAAAAGCGATAGCCCATTGTAAACCCTCTTCCGCATCAAGAAGACAGAATATAGATGGTGGGAATCCATCCCCACGGAGCACTCCCCCCCCCCCCCTTTCCGGCATACTGTATATAGGTTGTGTTTATATGTAAACTAAAGATGACACTAGGCAGAGTTCAGGCTGTATGAAGAAAGATAACACCTTCCCATCTGCCGCCAAGAACAAGCGAAATCATCCAGGGAGAGATATTGCTCAGATTCGTTCCCAGGCGATGTCAAGAACAGAACGCCTAACTAGATTGGCTAACGGTCAACCCACTCACAATATGGGCATAACCGGCTTTTCGCCAGTTCGTTTCACCAGTTGAGACAACAGAGATTTATAATTATAGGCCAAGTTTTGGCTGGACCAAAGAAAACCCAAGTTTACCTTTTCATTCCTCCAGTAGGAGACGGCAATTGACTTGTAAAATTCTTTAAAACTTCAATACATCGTGCCGACAACCGATAAGGTTTTCAATGGACATTCATGCTCTAAGAAATTACACTAGTACATATTTGGTGCAAGGCGCGCCATCGGGTTTTCCCCAAGACACGCCAAACTTCCAATCATTCTATTAAGAAGATCGGGTTGTAGAGGTAACCCCAGAGAACTATCCTTCAGGGGAATTGATCGGACAAGAGAACTGAGAGTTCCCGAAAGCCATTTCCCCCTGTTTTCCCAAAATCAAAGAATGCATAAGGACATGGGCCACTGGCGTTTCGCTACAGACAGAAGCACTTACTTACGTAGCAGTTGGCAACGAAAGTGTTCCTTTACCAAATAAAACCACATTGAACCAAAGACCGGATGTTGAAATGCAAAACAGAGGTGGAAGAAAATAACATGGAGGAGGAGAAGGAGAAGCAGAAGAAGAAATAGGAGAGAGGGAGAGAGGAGGAGCAGAAAGAGAAAAGGAAGAAGAGGAAAAAGAAGATGATTATGATGAAGTCCGTACTGAGAGGAAATCTTCATCGATTAGAAAGGAATGTGCCGTATAAATGTGTTTTTCAAGGCACGAACGAAACACACTTACATTCCCACTTTTATCGTTTCTTTACTTATTCAGTATCGGTAGAGATTTGTCCGCAGCAGACGAACATTATCTCCGGCGGGCCTATTCTCGCCGGTCGCGAGATTCGCGCAGTGGAATGACGGGAGATTTGCTTGCAATAGACGAGCAATATCTCCTGTGGTATCTCCGGCGGGCCTATTCCCGCTGGTCGCGGGGTCCGCTAAGGTCAGGCGGTGAGTCTGACGATAGTGCACACTTTACACATGTCCAGACACTTGTGATTGACAGATGTGCGCGCCCTTCTGGTCCGGGCGCGTACGAGACCCTCAACTGTGGGACTTGGCTGAACGCCTCTAAGCCGGGTCCCTTGGGTTCCAGGGTCTGGCCATCACTCGCCACCTGCTCGTGGTGGCGAGGTCTCGGAGGTTTGACGCTGTACCGCCAGCGACTGCAGCCTACCTTGTGCCAGACGTATTGGTTATCCATTCCTCTGAAAAACACAAGATTAGGCCGAGAGAGGGATCATGTCGTTTGGGCACCACATGTTTCTCTGAAGCTCTGCCCAGGCATTGTGATGGAATATTGGCCACATTCCAACTCACATACTTTGGTCTGTCAAGACTGAAAGGTGCCACTCACTATCAGTGTTGGACCTGTGCATTAGTTAGTTAGTTCATTAGTTTAGTCGACAGATTATCCTCACTCCACATTCAACCATTCAGTCCATAAGTAAGTACAGTGGTATCTCGGGTTACGAACGCCTCAGGTCACGAACAATTCAGGTTACGAACAACAACTTCGAAAATTTTATGTCTCGGGTAACGAACAGTGCCTCGGGTTACGAACGAAGGCGAGCGAGAGAGAGAGCAAGGTGTAACGGTGGAGACAACCGATCGCGTACAGTACAAACAGTACTACAAATGAGCTTGTGGATCTTCAGAATGAACAACTAAAGACATTAAAGGAGGAGCAGTCGTCCGATGATGAGGAGTCAGTGACCGTTTCAACTGCCAGGATAAAAGAAATTTGCAGCAAGTGGGCAGATGTCGAAGACTTCATTGTGAACCATCACCCAAACAAACGTGTTGCTATAGTCTGTCCAGAAATGAATGCCATAATTCACGATCAATTATTTTGAAAACTGTCTGTTGCATAGTCATGAAATTTTTCCAGCCGTCTTATATTTACCCCCACCCAAGGAATATGTCTTTTATAGGTCCAAAAGCAACTTAAATCATGGAAAGCGGCGACATTTCTTTGATGTTTTGGTGAAAAATTAGTGATTTCTCGCTAACAAACTTGTTTTACAGTAATGAATGCCCCGCCAATTCAGATGACGACACAAGGCTATCAGAATTCGTATGGGAGTGGGTGCAATGTCTACTCTGCTGAGACGGAACATGATTACTTGTTTTGTACGACGAATATAGCTGTGAATGTCTCTGTAGTGGGCTTCCTTCATAACGGTCAAGATGTTGGTCCTCTTTTCATTGAAGTTTATACAATTATTCGTATGTTCGTGTGTTGTCCCCTCATTTGACAACGTGTTTCTTCTCACGTTTCTTGTTATGCCACAATATTATGTCAGTTCCCATCACAATATTACTCTTCCGTTGGTATTCAATGCGTCTAGAGATTTTTTTTTTCAATGCCAGTTGTTTGTCACCGTTGAGGTCTTACGGAATTGAAAATTCATCACTGTGGAATACAAACTGTTGCTATTGACAAGTTGTATTGTTTGTGCCAATGCTGTCATGTTAATGGCCTGCAATTCTTCTTCTGAATAGTTGGAGCAAAGATATCCAAGTAGGTGTGCATGTGGATTAATGTCTGCGATCTGCCCAGACCTTAATCTGTGTCGCACGATTCCAGTAGTTGATGACTGCTCTCGGTTGCATAAAATGCAATCCATCCTTTCTCCAATAGTCATCCTCCTCTTTCAACACATGGTCCTCACATTTTTTCCATTAACTTTTATCAGTATTTAATAGCGCGGACTGGGTTAGTATCTTGACGTCAGACAATTTGAATATAGAATTTCAGCTACCACCTGTCCTTTAATTTTAAGTCACACAAGTTCTATAGGGTTAAAATGAGAACGGTACGGCGGAAGACTCAAGCTCCCATGACGATGCTCTTCTACCAACTTATCGATTTGATATTTTTTGCTTTTTGGCGTCTGTTTTACAAGGGACAACAATTCTAGCTAGAAATACGTTTCTGGAAATGGTATGTTTTCCATTCGGAGTCAAATCTTTATTGCTCCCTTTGTGCTCGATGCTGTAGGTATTTTGTCTTCTTGGGCAACAGCATTGATATCATGCATTGTCCATAATTGGACACGACGGTTTATCTAGGGATGGAAGCACTGTATTCTCGAGCCAATCTCTAAATACATTACCATTCATCTTATTATGATAATCCCTATTGTCTGTATGCTTTGATACGAAAAAGAGCCCAGCATTCTGTAGTAAGCCATTATGCGTATTACCAGCATGGGCCATGACCAAATGCTGTCCTATACTACTGGGCACATAATGAATCACCCCCCCCCCCCCAAAAAAAAAAGAGAAGTAGATTGTGAGCTTTACTAAAACACGACTACAAGAGACAAATTGGACGTTGCGGCCAAAGCCTTCGTCAGCACATGACAAACATATACAAACTGACACAAACCTACATGAAACACACTATGACAATATAAAACTAATTAAAGGTACTTATCTTAATCCCTTGCTTGGAAAGGGATTTTCTGGGCACATATCGCTTTATCTTTCCAGCCACTGATTGCCATTCCTTATCACTTGTGTGGTGCGCATTGACCCTCGCTTCGTCCAAATACACTATGCCATAATTTTCTGTGCGCATTTCCCTTATTTCACGTAGGTATCTGTAGCCGTGGCTAAGGGCTTGCGAACGCGGTTTGTAAGCCCGTATACCCGGGTTCGAAACACAGCGGTGCTGGCCTTTTCGAAAAAGGTATAAGTGCCAGTCGTTCAGAATGAAATGGCAAACTACTGAACGTAAAATTTGCCCAGGAATCACGAACAGCGAAAATGCTGGGGTTGACTGTTACGTCCTGTGAATGACATGCAACTAAATTTTTTTTAAATCTGCTTCTCGTGGCTCCTAAATGCGGTTGCTCGCAAAGGATATTTCTACCTCCCTTATACTTTCTAAAAGTGAAGCTTAATGTCCTTATAATTTTCCACAAAGTTGTTTTGGATAGCTCTATGTTAGTGTTCTTTCTCAACCAAACCCTAAGTTTTCTTACAGTCACTGTTTCTTTGGCATCCAGCATTTTTATAATAGCTCGCCTTATGACATCTTTGTCAAAGCTGTCTACAATAGCCTTTCTACCTACCGTTTGGTTATTGCGAGGTGGTTTAATTGCAGATTCTTGCACCCATCGACGAAATGACCGTTTACTCAAACCCAATGCGCGCACTGTTCTTTTTTCGGGATTTGTAACAGTATGAAACAGTTTCCTGCGATCAGCTTCTTGACAAAAATATGTGTACACCTTCATAGCGATGCTTTGAAGTGTACAAAATTTCACATTCAATCCCATTGAACAATATCCACACATTCCGATGTTAGCGATAAGTGGTAAGATTTAAAAAAGAAAAAAAAATCAGGTTTCATGAAAGAACCCACATTGACGACACCTCTGAACACTCCCTGCCTTAAGGCCAATCCCGTGAACCAGTGAGAATATTCGACATTGAACGCTGATTTTCTGGCTGAAGGTGCAATACATTAAAAATTATGGACTTAATCTCTGGCCCGTAAATTATATACCGCATATAAACAAACATTGAAATCTGCTGTACAATCTCCAGAACACAAATTTTTTTGTTGGGTGGACATATGATAAGGTTATATGCTAAATCTCATCATTTTCCCTCAGTTGGTTACTGAGATATGGATTTTTATATGGAGACAACCAAATATAAATGCACTAACGAAGGCCCACTTCAGAAAGATTCTCCAGCAAAGGGAAGAGACACATTTCCCTTGATAAGTTTCTTGGTGCAGAAAGATTCCCAGTCGGCTGCCAAGAAACAGCGACAAGATACTTCTGAAACTAATGATTCAGAATAACAAAGAAAGTGACACATTTCCCATGATCGTTTTCTTGGTAATAAAGATAGGCTAAATCTCTTTTTATTTTACATTCAATTCATTTGGTTGTTTTCTTTCTCTTTATTTAAAATCTGAGGTTCACGTATTCTTTGCGTTTTGTCAGGTAAACGACATGATGTACATTACCCAGTGTCTTATCCATAATGTAGACGAAACTGTCGTCTGCGTAAGTTTGGTTACCACATTCTATTCTATCTACTCTGTTTACTGAGCTACAGGTAGCCATGCTCTGTTTCCAGCCCACTTACTTCCTGGCTGGGAGTCTCTGTGGCGAAGTGGTCAAGCCGTTTGACTCGTGCTCCGAAGGTTGTGGGTTCGATTCCGGCCGCGTCCTTCGGTTTACGAGTTAAATGTTTCGGAGACTCCTGTGGGTCGTCGCTAAAAGCTACGGAGTTCGTGCTTTGTGCGACGCTTTCCGTGCTGCGGAAAGAGACCGAGCCATATGGGATAAAACCCTGTGCAATGAAGTCGACCCTGTCGACTTTTAAGCGACTTTGCTTCCTGGCTCAATGGCCCTGAAGAGAAACCACCGTCATGGCATATTTGTGTGTGTGTCACCACACGGCTGACATCTTGCTGCGTTGTCTGTAGTTTTCATCACGGCATCTGTACCATTGCAAGAAAGAAAACCCAAAAGCAAAATTTAACAATTTTAGACATTTGTGGCTATTTTGACCTGCCGTGATTGGTTCTAATGTGTCCCCTTGACACGTCGTTGAAAATAAGAATTAGCTCTAAAAAAAAAATAAAACTTGTGCAAAGTGATGATAAATCCGAGGGCGCTGCGTGGTCTCGAGGTATGGTGTCCGCCTCGAGTGCTGGAGGTCCCGGGTTCATGCCCCGGTGAGGACCGGGATTTTTTTTCACGTGGACTTCTAGTAATAAAATTTCCCCTGGTCTCTGGGTAGTGAGATCGGACGCCCGTGTGTATTGTATTGTTGCGCACGTAAAAAATCCCCTGGCAGTTGGAAATAGAAAAAGAATAACCTAACGGCACTGCCCGAGCAAAATTTCGAGTTAAAAATCTACCAAAAGTATTTCAGGATCATAGCCAGTGCTACGGAGTTCGTGCATGAGCTGAGTTTCTCCGAGTTAGGAGGAGAACGGAGCACTTATGGGTTACACCCGTGTGCCGTGATGTTAATCCATCGACTAAACTAAACTAAACCGGATGTTAATAAAAAAAAAAAAAAGAACGATTCTTTCATCTTGAAACGGATTGTCTTTATTTCATTGATTTCAAAGTTTCGGGTTACGAACGTTTCGGGTTACGAACCGAGTTCTGGAACGAATTAAGTTCGTAACCCGAGGTACCACTGTACTCGCAAACGCTCCAAAGTATCTCCCCCGGCATGTGGCGGCTAACGACACCAGTTCTGCGTTGGTTGAATATTCTTCTTTGCCTCCCTTTATAGCACTGTTGTCTGGTATTTTCCCCTTTGACCTGACGTACTAAGTACTACCAGCAGTAGTACAACGTTTATGAACTACGCTTGAGTTCAAAGCGCGCGAACGCACCAAAAAAGAAAATCACGTGATGTGTTTAATCACCTTGTTTCTATGAAGGTATTCGGCACATTAGTCCAGTCGTTAGTTTTCCACAGCAGTCTATCAAGCAAGCCCAACTGCTTTTTCATTTTCTCTTATAGCGTGTCCTGGCATTAAAATGAAGATGATTCTTGTCAGCACTGACCTCCTCAGGCACTCCATTCACTGTCTTCGAGTCCAACCCATCTTGATATTTCTGGACATACTCATTGAGTCACTGTCCACACCGTCCAATTTGTCTCTTGTAGTCGTGTTTTAGTAAAGCTCACAATCTACTTCTCGTTTTTTGGGGCGATTCATTCATTGAGTCACTGAGAAAGCATGCTAGGTTGCAAGAGTGTGTCTCCAGCTTTAGTTACTGCCATAACCTACATAGTCAAGCTACTTGTTGACAAGGTGAAAAAATCTGCAGTTTTCCTTCAATGTTCCCCCTCCGACCTATACCGTAAAAGCCCATGAACTCCTCACGTGTAAATGATTACATAACACTCGGAAGAATTCTCGAATAACAAGACCTGAACCACAACAATTAGGGTTTATTTCATTATTATACACTGACTATACAGCCTTGTGCAAACTGAAAACGACATGCCACACTTCTTTGGCACTTTTATCCACTCTTCATCAGGTCCTATGTCCTCAAGTTAACAACAACAAAAAAGTTAGTTGCATATCCTTTACATGACGTCGCAGTCAACCCCATTATTTTGTGGCTGTTTGTGATTTCTTGGCAAGTTTAAGTTCACTAGTTTGCCATTGCTTTCTGAACTATCGGCACTCATACTATTTTTTGAAAACCAACGCAAGGCGGTCTGCTTCCTAATCGCCGGAGCTGTGTTTTGAACGCAGTATGCGGGATTACGAATTGCGTCCGTAACTCTTTCGCCACAGAACGAACAAATCTGTTACATTATGTCCCGGAGTTCTCTTATGAAGACCTCACTGTGCACTGGATGTTATGAGTCGGCACTGACTTGTGCTGTGTAAATGCTTGGTCATTCTTCCAATGCTGGATGATTAAGGAGTGACTGCTTCGCCCTGCATGCTGTAATTATTGGACATTACCAGCGTTTACAGAAAAATGGTAACATCGAAGATGGCATCGCTGAGGTGTTACACGGGCTCATACGGGAGGCAAAGAACAGAGTACTGTAACCTACCATACTGAGTCAACTGAGGAAGATTGCCCTGGGACTGGCGACACCATCCCGCTTTAAAAACAAAAACAAACAACAAACTTTATTATAAAATTCACCTAGCCATGTACTGTCACTGTCATCTACTGCCGATAGTACAGGGTGTCCGTAAAGTCTGGATGCGTTGGTAAAAATACAACTTTTTATTCAAATAACATTTTCAATAAGATTTCCATCATTTGCAATGCAAATGTAATGTTGAATCGCTTCACAAAATTTTCGTGAACTCCATGCAATAATTCCACATTGCCTTCAATTTTGGTACATTCATTCCTTATTCGTTGAGTCAAGTGTATTGGATCTGTGATTTATTTTATGTGTCCAGACCTAACGGACACCCTGTACATTGTTGTGTAGGACGGGGGTATTAAGGGGGGGGGGGGTGTCTTGAGCCTGAGGAATTAAGGCCGCCTGGCTAGTTCAGTCGCCGCGAACTGTACAGGTCAGGGTTTTCTGTTTTTGCCCCGAACAGAAAAGAAAAAAAAAATCCACACCTTACCGAGGATTCGAATAAAATTTAATAAACAGCCAACCAAGATTAAAAGAAGCTCTTCTCCTAAAAGAAGGATGACGTGATGCGTAGAAGTAGTCTAGAGTACCGGTTTACTCTTTTCACAGAGGAAAATCTTCATAACAGGAACCTGGAATGTGAGTGGCACCTTACAGTCTTGACAGACCAAAGTATGTGAGTTGGAATTTGGCCAAAATTCCATCACAATGCCTAGGCAGAGCTTCAGAGAACATGTGGTGCCCAAACGACATGTTCCCTCTCTCGGCCTTGCCTTGTTTGATCCAGAGGAATGGATAACCAATACGTCTGGAACAAGGTAGGCTGCAGACGCTGGCGGCTCAGCGTTAAACCTCCGAGACCTCGCCTCCACGAGCAGGAGACGAGCGATGACCAGACCCTAAACCCTTTGGATTTGACTTAGAGGTGTTCAGCCAAATCCCGCAAGTAAGGGTCGTATACGCGCCCGGACCACTGTGCGCGTACACCTGATAAACGCAAGTGTCTGGACCTTGTAAGCGTGTATTACCGTCAGACTCCCAGCCTGACTCGTGCGTCTCCCGCGACCAACGAGAGTAGGCCCGCCGGAGATATTGCTCGTCTGGTGCGAGCAAATCTCCCTGCCTGCCACTGTGTGGATCTCGACGACCAGCGAGAATAGGCCCGCCGAAGATATTGCTCGTCTGTTGTGGACAAATCTCCACGAATTACTGAATAAGTACAGAAACGATAAAAGTAGTGGTATTTCAATTGCGTTTGCGCTCCCACCTATGCTACACCCTTCATGTGTCTTCACAAAGTCGGACTAGAGTCAAGCTCAACAGGGTCTTCTTTCCCCGCTGATTCTACCAAGCCCGTTCCCTTGGCGGTGGTTTCGCTAGATAGTAGATAGGGACAGTGGGAATCTCGTTAATCCATTCATGCGCGTCACTAATTAAACGACGAGGCATTTGGCTACCTTAAGAGAGTCATAGTTACTCCCGCCGTTTACCCGCGCTTGGTTGAATTTTTTCACTTTGACATTCAGAGCACTGGGCAGAAATCACATTGCGTCAACACCGGGTGACGGCGGTCGCAATGCTTTGTTTTAATTAGACAGTCGGATTCCCCTGGTCCGTACCAGTTCTGAGATGGCTGTTGAATGTCCGCCGACGCGGACGACGTCGGGGAGACGAAGCCGCATATCTGGGGCGGTCCACGGGAAGGTTGCATCCACGTTCCGAGCTCTGCCGGCCCGCCGACTAGCGGCGGCGGCCTCGCCCAGCCCGGGCCCACCCCAGTCCCGCTTCGTACCCCGGCCCCGACTGACCCAGCCCTCAGAGCCAATCCTTTTCCCGAAGTTACGGATCCAATTTGTCGACTTCCCTTACCTACATTGTTCTTTCGACTAGAAGCTGTGCACCTCGGAGACCTGCTGCGGATATGGGTACGGCCTGGCACGAAATTCACACCGTCTCCGTGGGGTTTTCAAGGGCCGACGGTAGCGCACCGGACACCGCAAGAGCCGCGTGGCCGGTCTCCCTGGTTGAGGCGTTAGCAGCTTTCTCCGTAACCCCGAATACTCTCGTGGTTGACGTGAGCGCCGAGAATTGGAAGCGGTTCGAGTCGCGCCAGTGACTTATAAGAGTATGGAACCGGTCGCTCAGAAAGCAATGGCAAACTACTGAGCGTAATGTTGCCAAGAAATCAACAATCAGCTGAAAGATGCTGATGTTGACAGAGATGTCCTGTAAAGGATATGCAAAACATTACATATTATTTGGAAAACACAGCACATATGATAGGGGAATTATGAGAAAGCAATGTGATAAGGGGAAAGCAGACAAAACTCTTCTCAACACCGGCGAAACGTTTGCCCTCAGGCCATACAGTGGAAAATGCCCCTCAGCGTTAAGGACCTTCTTCTTCTTCTTCTTCTTCTTCTTCTTCTTCTTCTTCTTCTTCTTCTTCTTCTTCTTCTTCTCCTCCTCACCCCTCCTCCTTCTTCTTCTTCTTCTTCTTCTTCTTCTTCTTCTTCTTCTTCTTCTTCTCCTCCTCCTCCTCCTCCTTCTTGTTCTTCTTCTTCTTCTTCTTCTTCTTCTTCTTCTTCTTCTTCTTCTTCTTCTTCTTCTTCTTCTTCTTCTTCTTCTTCGGTCTTTTTATTTTGCATTGTGTCCCCCAGAGAAAAGTCTTTCTAGTTATCCTACTAAAATATATCCCACCAGGAAAACAAAGAATAGTGGGGAAAATAGTAATATCGTAATCCATCAAGCGTACCGTAAGAATCGATTAAGATGCTTTGGCCGTTACAGACGATTGCTGTCTAGAAAAACTGCGCGTAGTATTCTCCCGAAAACTGATTTTTCAAGCAAAGGAGAAGGGTCGGAGTAGAATTTCGTTCATATATCTTTTTATTTCTCTTCTGTCTTTCATCACCCGTTGCAGAATTGTGTCTCAACAACTTCATTCAATTACCTTTTCAGACTTGTTCACGACTGGTTGAAACTTTGCGGCTAAGATTTTCTTTACGGATTGAGGAAGCCAGTCTCATACCGGCCCTTCTTAGTAGCTTCTTACGACATGTATGGTATGTTATAGTGTTACTATTCTATGTTTCACTTATGAGCCACAATAACACGCAGTAGTTTCAAATGTCCCACTGGAAGACAACAGGCCATTGTGGTGCGGTATTTCTCCTGATGGTCGTCGTCTCCGCTAAGACGAAGCCTGCCGAGGACCATACACATTAAACGCTTTGAGACTAAAGGCGTCATTGCAAATCCCATTGATACTGGTAGACAGACAGTATCCAAGTCTAGTAGTACTCACGTTTGGACACCTGACGCGCATAATACTTGCCTATCGGGATGGAAAGACAGTTAACACCACTCCCTACGTTCTCCATATTGTATAACTGACAAATCGAACGACAGGGTTCAAATAACAACTTCATAAAAGAAAGCAGCAACTAAGAGGGCTTGGCTACGTATCAATATTATAAAGTTCCACGAAAACCAATAAATCCCACGTACAACTAGAACAGAGACTAAATGCATCCCTCACTCCCCAATCAAAAGGTGAATAAACAGCTCTCAACAAAGCTTTACACACCAAGGTGTCTGAGTTCTCAGGCGTATATCACATAACTGTCTTCGCAGTCTGACGCAACAGAATGTGAAAGTGTGGGCGTGGGCTGAGTAGGGATGGTGATGATAATAAGACAAATAACAATATAACTGACAATTAGAAACCAGGTTGACGTGGGGCAAGGACTGTATAATTGGAATAGTAAATAAACAGTGGTTTCGTAATAACTGGAATAGTAAATAAACAGTGGTTATATAAGAAATTCAGGTCACAATGATGCAGCATAAACAAGACAACTATGAAGAGATTAAAGTGTAACTAAGATCCATTTAACAACAAAATACAATACAACAATAAGACAATGGAATTCAACATAATAGGAAACCAGGACAAGCCAGGGATTTGACGTGAACATTTGGCACAATTTCAACAAATTATCTGGCAAACACTTGCAGAAAGGAAAGATCCAGTGTCGGATGGTCCGGGTCGCGAATCTGTTCACGGATTTCTCATGAAATTGTATCTGCTCCTCTGTTTTCAGCATGTTTGTCCACGGAATTTAAACATTATTTCTGTATTGTAAACTGTTAACTATATTTGATTTCTTGGAGGTGGGCCGCGCCTGTCTGGGTGTTTAAAAAAAACAGCTGTGTCAACAAATCCGTCTAACATTGCAAAAGTCGACACGAAGTGAATTATTTTACAAAGACGTAGGTAGTAAAAATAGACCCGATTTGATCCAAGATGGAGGCGGTGGCACTACATCCTTTCACTGCAACAGCCGATGATGAACTTAGTTTCAAGAAGGGGCAGATACTAAAGGTAGGATTTTGATTTATTTATAAACAGTTTGAATGGTTTTATGATACTTTGTTAAAATGTGTTTTACTTTATATTTGATTTAATATCTTTCTTGTCCATTTAAATTGGCAATATGATGTCGCAGTGTCCGTCGTTGCAGGAACAGATTGGAATTTCCATATAATGTGATATAAATTCTACTATTTATTACATAATTCAGAATTTATCGAGTGTGTAGTTATGAATATCTTCTAAAAGCAGATTTGAATAAGTTTAGTCTGTTAAAAGAAATTGTAATAGTTAAATTTGGACGTGAGAATTCCGGCAAGTTGACCCACTAAACTAAGTAAACCACTTTCCTACTTTGTGGTTGTGGTCTCCACATTAGATAAGGCTAAGGAGTGGTATTTTACTATTTAGACATTCATCTTCCTGTTCACACATTATTTCAGTTGTAATTATTTCAGTTGTAATAATTTATTATTCATAATTGATATGTAAAAGTAGCTTATTTCTAACTCATGAAAATATGAAGTAATATTGCAACTTTAGTTTTAACTTGCAATACTAGTATAGGTCAATTACAATAATAATAGACTTCACTATAGGCCTGAAACTGAAACAATGAATTTCATTTTCATTCAGGCTTTTCCTAATTTATAACCTAGTTTCTATTTGTGATTTCATTCTTTGCCGTTATGTTTCCTTTACAAGTTCTCACTGTGTAATGTGCTCAGGGTTGGTTGGATTTTGTGGCTAAATGTTTCTACATGATGAGATTCTGATTCTGACTTCAATAGGCAGAATCATGCACCTATTTGGGAATAGATATATTAAAATAAGAATACAAAAGGCAACTTTCATAGTACTAGGAAATTTGTGGAAGACAAAGGAAGTTAAACTTAGCACCAAACATAGAATTTAAAACTCCAATGTTAAATAGGTACTACTACTGCATGGGTCAGAAACCTGAAGAACAACTAGAAGAATTGCTACTAATAATAAGATGCAAACATAAACTAATTGGTATCTACTGTGGAATTGTGGGAATAAAATGGTATGACAGAATCACCAATGTAGAGCTTATGGAGAGAACTAAACAAATTCCAGTAAACCAAGTAGTGAGGAAAAGATGCTGTTTAGGACGCACACTGAGAACAGAGGATAATATAAATAGACACTTTCTTGTCTAGAGCCCACAATGCAAACAAAATCACAGATCTAAAAATATGTGAAGAGAATCAGATTTGTATAATATTGGGAGGACATGGAGGGAGCTACAGACCTCGTTTGGTTGAGGGCCTGTACTCTAATGGGAGATAAAGGGCAGAAGAAGTGTAAGTTAGCAGGATACACCTTAATTATGTCTATATGCTGCATATGTCACATAACATGTGAGAGAGACAGAGATAGAGATATTATATATTTAAGTATTTTAAGTCTATATGCTGAATATGTCACATAACATTAGAGAGAGAGAGATATTATATATTTTAGTAGTTTAAGTCTATATGCTGCATATGTCACATAACATGAGAGAGAGACAGAGAGAGATTATGTATTTAAGTAGTAATTTGAGAATGAAGATAATCTTGTATTTTCATCTAATTTCCTAATAGATGTGTCTTAAATTTTTCTATTGATTGATCAAGATGAATGATTATAATACTAAAATGTGTTATGCTAGGTAGTTGTGTGTGTGCATGCACATGCAGTCATTCACCAAATCAAGAACATGATAAGATTTTTGAAATGATTCAGCTTGTTTGAATTCAGTATGTCCATTCTACCATAACTGACTCTCTGTAGCCCTCTTACAGTGAAAGTTAGTTTAAACGAGGCAGTTGGCCCTCTGAACCAACAATAATATCTCTCAGCTTGCCACATAGCTCACCCATATTTGTAGAAGGGGAAGAGACTGTCATATGCTGATGTGTTGCTGTACTGTCAGGGCGAAGACCTGTAGCAGGTGGCTGGAGAACTTGACAGTATCAGTCATTTTGTGCAGGGAAACTGGAACACTGGTCAATCTGGTGAAGACAGCTGTGATATGGTTCTTGCTGAATAACCATATTGTCAACACTGCAACACCAGCTGTAAGTTTATGCTTGAAGGTGAAAAGGACTCATGCAGTGAATTATCTCGGAGTGCTGTTTGATCCAGTCTTGCTTTTATTGTGATGTCTGAAAGCTAGAGAGGACAAAGCTGTGATGAGTGTTGCTGGCTGTACCTTTGCCTGGACAAGTAATTTGACTGTGGAGGTCATGGTGTTACTAAAGCAGTAGCCTGGCTGTAGAGATGCTTTTTCGGTTACTCAGTCAGCATGCTCAAAAATATTGAAATGGCTGGGCTTAAAGATGGTGGAGTCTAGGAGGTTAAAGCTGATAAAAGTCATCATTTTTGTGCCAGGACATGCAGGTGCCAAAGAAAACGGACAAGCTGATATGCCCATGGGTGATGCCATTGGAAAGTGGATGAGTGATTATACCAGGCTGTTATATAGAAAAGCCTTTAAAGACTCAGGGCGATTAAACAAATCAATTAATTGTGAATCTGCAACATTGAACAAACTGTAAGAACATCTAGTAAAAAGGAATGAAGCTAGACACTTGAACCTAAAATTGTATGCCTTACATTTAGTATTGTTAGGAATGTAATAATTAGATTGATGTGAGACAGGGATGTGTAATGTCTCCAAATCTTTTTTTCCTGTATCCATCCATCCATCATGTGCCATGCCGGTAAGCATGGGCGGTCATGTTCTGCCATCTCACTCGATCACCAGAGTTTTCCTGTATAGTGTATATATTTTCAGAAATGTACAGGATATGAAAGAAATCATCATTGGGGGAAGAAACATCAATAACATTAGATCTGCAGATAGAGTATTGATTACAGATAATGAGCAGGATCTGCAACATTTAGTAGATGCGGTTGTTGCACACAGTGAACAACAGGGGTTAGAATTAAATTGTAAGAAGACACAAATTATGGTCGTCACTAGGAAGAACGAAATACCACAATGTAATATACAGGTAAATGGGAATATTCTCAAACCGAATGCTGTGATGTCGGTTCCTAAATCAATCAATCAATTATCAAACAAATCAATGGGTACAATTATCTCGGAACAGTCATAACATCTGATGGGAGATGCCTTGAAGAGATTAGATCAAGAATCGCCATGGCGAAGGAAGCCTTTTGCAAGGTGAAAAACATACTGACTATAAAAATATGCATTTGCTGGGATGCAGAGGTGTTTCCAAAGCACCAGGGCCAGGTTCTATACTGGCCAAGACCTACTGACACGCCCTAGTCGCACGTTCTGGGCAACAGGTCCCTTGAGGGTCCTGGCTAACGTCAAGTAGGATCGCTGATTCCTCCAAAGTCAGGAGAGTATCTGCCTGCACGGCGAGGAACCACCAGTCTGCACACCAATAAGCCAGACATAAGACAACGGATACTCAACGCAAACCTCAGTCCGGTATGACATCACACTTGATGTTGGACAACAGAATGTCACCATTCAACATACAAGACTTCATGCTGGAGTTCACAGCCAGCGAACGCAAGCAAGCATGTCAATTGCTACGAGAAGAAGAGCGTTGGGGTGCTACATAGCGCCTGTACTTTTGTATGGATGTGAAGCGTGGACAATGAGCAGTCAAGCTGAAAAATCATCTTATAGCTGTAAAATGTGGATTTCTGAGGAGAATGCAAAGAATACTATGGACAGACAAAAAACCAACAACCAAGTCCTACAAGAAACAAATGAAAATCATAAATTGATTAGAGAAATTAGACGTAGACAGTGTCAACATTTTTTGGACGTGTTATGAGAAGAAATAATTTAGGGAACTTGGTGACAATTGGCAAAATCGAGGGGTAGAGAACAAGAGGGAAGACAAGTAAATACCTGGATGGCTTGATCACGTGGCATCTTCAAGACAAGAACACTGAGCTGATCCACGACTCTGGTGATCGAGTGAAATGGCGAATCATGACTGCCCACACTTACCCGCATGGCACATGATGGAATGGAACAATTATACAGAAACTGTTACCTTGGATGGAATCTTTTCAGAGATGTAAGCCTTACACAAACACATGCCAAAGTCGATTACACTGACCTATGAGGTGCCTAAATGGGTGTGACGCACTTCCCTCGAAAGAAGAAGATAGTAGGTTCATAAGCTTCGTATAGTCACTCCAGTAATGTTTTTCACTATGCTTTTATATCAAATATGATAAATGATGTTAGTTGGAAAAATCTAGCTCGGTGAAATAGAAACTTTGTTTAAGAAAGTCAAGCACATTTAAAGTTAATTAAAACCTTTATAGATTGAAACAGATAGAACAACAAAAGTTTGAATTTTGATATTTAACAAACCAGCTGGAAAAACACTTAATGCCATGAATATAAGTGTTACAAAATAGTATTACAAATTCACTGGGCTGAAAGAAGAACAGACAGGTCCACCAAACCACTCTATATTGAAGAAGATTGGTTGTTAAGACTATGAATATACGGCCTTATATATGATAGTTAATAGCATTATGAGCTAGGGTGATTAGGTGCTTGTTTTGCTGCATCTCTTGCCCAGACAATTCCCTGGTATTCTTTTGCCATTTCATGCAACTTTATCATCTCCAGAGCCACACTGGCTGGGAGGAGAAAGGGCCATTTATAGAGTTATGTTGATGAAGTCTGATAAGTAATTTAATGACTCTTAGGAATATGACTATATAACTTAACACAATTTTCTCCCTTAGATTTTGAGTACATTTGAAGACAAGAATTGGTACAAAGCAGAGCTCAATGGAAAAGAGGGATATGTACCTCACAATTATATTGAAATGTTTCCTCATTCGTAAGTGATATATTTTCTTGTTTTATGTCTTTTCATGTGTATATAAAAATGTCTGGCACAGCTGTCATTTTGTTTATGTTATGTCAGCAGATTTATTTAAAAAGTGACATGAAACACTCAAAATTGTCATGGAGCAATTTGGCAAGGGAGGTCCCAAGTCATATACATAATTAGAACTTGTACTTAAATACCACAGGTGAAGTTTTTCCTTATGAAACAAAAGTAGATTGGTTTCCCACCACTGCTGGAGCATGATAAGTGGTTTACTACCACTGCTGAAACATGATAGGTGGTTTCCTACCACTGCTGAAACATGATAGGTGGTTTTCTACCACTGCTGAAACATGATAGGGGGTTTTCTACCACTGCTGAAACATGATAGGTGGTTTCCTACCACTGCTTAAATGTGATAGGTTGTTTCCCACCACTTCTGAAACATGATAGGTGGTTTCCCACAACTGTTGAAATATGATAGATGTTTTCCCACCACTGCTGAAGCATGATAGATGGTTTCCCACCACTGCTGAAACATGATAGATGGTTTCCCACCACTGCTGAAACATGAAAGTTAGTTTCCCACTACTGCTGAAACATGATAGGTGGTTTCCCACCACTGCTGAAGCATGATAGGTGGTTTCCCACCACTGCTGAAGCATGATAGGTGATTTCCCACCTGCTGAAACATGATAGATTGTTTCCCACCACTGCTGAAGCATGATAGGTGGTTTCCCACCACTGCTGAAGCATGATAGGTGATTTCCCACTACTGTTGAAACATGATAGATGGTTTCCCACTACTGTTGAAACATGATAGGTGGCTTCCCACCACTGCTGAAACATGATAGGTGGTTTCCTGTGGTTTCCTACCACTGCTTAAATGTGATAGGTGGTTTCCCACCACTGCTGAAATATGATAGATGGTTTCCCACCACTGCTGAAACATTATAGGTGGTTTCCCACCACTGCTGAAACATGATAGGTGGTTTCCCACCACTGCTGAAACATGATAGGTGGTTTCCCACCACTGCTGGAGCATGAAAGGTGGTTTCCTACCACTGCTGGAGCATGATAGGTGGTTTCCCACCACTGCTGAAACATGATAGGTGGTTTCCCACCACTGCTGCAGCATGATCGGTTGTTTCCCACCACTGCTGGAGAATGGTAGATGGTTTCCCACTACTGCAGGAGCATGATGGGTGGTTTCCCACCACTGCTTGAGCATGATGGTTGGTTTCCCACCACTGCTTGAGCATGATAGATGGTTTCCCACCACTGCTGCAGCATGATATGGCTACCTGTTGTTTACCATCCAGTTCAGTATCATCATTTCAAAAATTCTTATGACGCTTTTATTTTTGGTCACAAAGAACTTAAATGATAGAGAATATGCTATCACAGATCTATGCTATGCAGATCTTGACATTCTGGTTGAAGATGAACTGCTCTTCAAGAGCAGTCAGACTAGAACATATGGAATATAATTTGATGCAGGAAAAATCTTTTAATGACAAATAATGAAAGATCAATAGAAAGATGACACTAAATGGGGAAGGTCAGCTGTAAATGATACAGAATAATGTATAGAGAGGATCTGAAAGCCTCTGGTGGTCACTGAATTTTCAGACATGTGTCATTGGACAGATTAGGTGTATGCTCCCCACAACTTTCTAGTCTATGAGAGATGGCAACATATTTATATTTTCAGTTCTAGAACCTGATTTTTAACATTGATTTAATGAGATTTATAAGAAGTCTTAAATTCCAATTAACTTTCAGCAATGTTTTGAAGCCTACTGAAGAGAAAGAAGATGATATTAAAGAAGACTTTTATAATGATCTGGAAGATGTCATAGAAGAAACCCCCAAACAGGACATCCTGATTGTGCTGGGAGACTTCAACGCAAAAATAGGCAGAGAGCAAACTCATAAAACAGTTGCCGGTATGGAAAGCCTACAAACTTCAAATGATAATGGATGGAGAGTCATCAATCTAGCAGAAGCTAAAGGACTGCAGATAAGCAGTACCAGACTGCATAGAAAGGATATATATAAACAAACTTGGAAATCATATGACAAGAGAACCTATAATCAAATAGATCACATTTTAATTAACAAAAATGCATCAAACATACAAGTTAGAAGCTATAGAAGAGCTGAGTGCCACAGTGACCACTTCCTCGTTGGGACAAAATTTAAAATAAAACTTAAGAGAGCTTTTTATGCTAAACTACAAAGGTTACACCCAACATATAACAGAAAAACTACAAGAAATTACAGTCAAAGAGAAATTTGCAGATGAAATAAAATGTAAACTTGAAATTCTACAAAACCCGTTGGAGGAAAGCGTTGACCAAACTTGGTTGAACATCAAGAATACAATTCAATCTACCGCAGAAGAATGTCTTGGTGTGTTAACCACGCATAGAAAGAACAGATGATTCAATCCAAAATGTGAAGAAGCAGTCATTAGGAAAAAGAATGCCAGACAGCTATGGCTAAATGACATCAACAACATCCAAAAGGAAGAGCAATATAAAAATGAATGTAAAGAGGCTACAAAAATAGTTCGACAGCAGAAGCGAGAATATGAGTAATATAATCAAAGATATGGAAACTAATCACCAGAAAAATGAATCCAGAAAGTTTTTTTTAAAGAACTGAAGTCAATGAAACGAGGGCACTAACACAACACACATGGTTTAAAAGACAAAAATGGGAATATGATAAATACCAATGAGGAAATGTGCAACACATGGAAAGAATAATTTGTTGAATTACTAAATTGTGAAGCTCCAAGTAACACTTTCCCACAGGAATAGTTTCTAACATGTGAACCACAAATTGAAGAACCGGCATTTGAAGAAATCCTATATGTAATCACACGACTTAAAAACAATAAGGCAACTGGGGCTGATGGAATTGCTGCTGAATTTATAAAGGCGGGTGGCCATGCATTACATCTAAAGCTACACGAACTAATAATAAAAACCTGGAGGACTGAAGAATTACCCCATGACTGGAAAGAGTCATTATTGATACCTATCTTTAAGAAAGGAGAAAGTTTCAGTGTGAAAATTATAGAGGAATATCACTACTGTCCATAAGCTATCAGCAGTATTACTAAATAGACTAAAACCATATTCAGAATACATATTAGGTGACTATGAGGCAGGTTTTAGACAAAACAGATCAACAATAGATCAGATATTTATCTTATGACAAATAGCTGAGAAAAATTGGGAATATGAAAGAGATCTCCATAACATTTTTGTGGATTTTAATAAGGCTTATGATAGGTGTCCATAGGAATAGTATATGGAATGCTATGCGGGAATTTGGAACACCAAGGAAGTTAATCAACATGACCAGACTATGCATGGAAGATACTTGTAATATAGTACCATATAAAGGCAGGAAATCAGACCCTTTCCAAATATCTGGCTTGAAACAGGGTGATGCACTATCGCCGCTACTCTTCAATCTGGCTCTAGAGAAAGTTGTAAGGAGGGTAAAGGAGGAATGTGATATTGGAGGAACATCCAAGCTGCTTGGTTATGCAGATGATATAGATATTATAAGGGAAAATGAACAAAAGACATTGGAAATAATTGACTCATTTAAAGGAAAAAGCCCAACAGATGAGACTGGTTATCAACAAGATAAGACAGAAACCTGTCATTTACTGCCAATATATTTACCTTGCGGTGTATGGCAGAGGGGTCTTTGAGCCTGAGGAATTAAGGCCACATGGCTAGTGTAGTCGCCACGAACTGTGCAGGCTAGGATTTTCTTTTTGCCCCCGACAGAAAAAAATCCCACACCTTACCGAGGGATCGAACCCGGGTCTCCCAAATGAGAGTCCGGCGTTCTAGCCACTCGGCCAGCCGCCCCTCAGATAAGACAGAATATATGGTAATTTAAAGAGAAGGAATGGCTAAAAATTCTGGCCACATACAAATAGATAATATGACCATTAAAAGAACGGAAACATACAAATACCTGGGTACAATCTTCAACTGCTCCAACATCATAAGGGAAGAAATACAAACTAGAATCAATTCTGGAGATAAGATATACTATGCACTACAACATCTACTAAAATCAAAGGCGCTATCTCATAACACCAAGATCACAATATACAAAACACTGATCAGACCAGTTGTGCTGTATGGCTCTGAAACCTGGAGTACAACGAAAGGAGACGAAGCCTTGCTACAAACCTTTGAGAACAAAGTTTTAAGACGCATCTTTGGACCCATTAGGGATACACAAAGTGGAGAGTGGAAAAGAAGTAACAAAGACATTTATGATCTAAGTCCCCGCTAATCACTGGTATCATGAAGGCTAATACACTACAATGGCAGGGGCATATAGAAAGAATGGAAGATAATAGGGAAACAAAACTCGCTTACACTCAGGAAATAAATGACCGTAGACCCCGAGGTAGACCAAGAAGACGGTGGAGAGATAATACATATACAGACCTACAAGCACTTGGAATCGACTGGCAAGAGAGGGTCAACCAGAGAGACGAATGGAGACGGATTGTATCTGCAGCAAAGAACCTCAATGGCTCGGAACGCTGAAGAAGAAGAAGAAGACGAAGAATGTTTTGAAGCACTATTATACAGGATGTAAAGTACTATTGTAAGGGATGTGTGTTTTTCAATTTGAAAGTTAACAGTGTATCATACATAGAATTTTATTGGTATAATTTTTTTAGCCTGCATTTTTCCATAATTGGTTATGTTTCTATTGGTGCAAGGAAATGCAACCCAAAGACAAAATAAGTCATGGCAGGGCAGACCAGGCCCTAAGCCTTGGTTGGCAGCTGGTCTAGGATCGAAGCTCCGACAGGCGGACAGTTAGAGCATTGCTTTGCTGATCCGACAGCTTCTGCAGTTTGTCTTGTTCCAGATGTATAGGTGTTAACTTTCCTCTGGAGTGAACTAGGCAGGCAGAGAGAGGGATCATGCTGCATGGGCAACACATGGTTTCTTTATTTTAGCCCAGGCTTTGTGCTATGGAGAATAAAGACAAAGGAGAAAATGATTGTAGATAAAGCACACACAGAGCGTGAGAGACGAAAGATGGTGCAAAATGGTGGAAATGACCATGTTTTCACATGCACCTACTGTGGGCAAACATTTGCAGCAAGAATTGGCCTTACCAGCCACACTCGCCACCGCCATGGATCGTAGTTATTGCCATATGACAGTTATTAAGCCTTTTTGAAGCACAATGTACCAAACTATCGTCTGTCAAGACGGAAAGGTGCCAATGTCTATGTTTCTATTGTTTGCTGCTAATATATGTTGTTATTTACAGATCTTTGCCATTTTTGTTAGTTTTAATAGGTTTTTTCCCCTCATGTTTCACTCTGTCAAAGGCTTTTGTGTAGGTAATGAAGCAAAAGTATATGTCTGTTTTCACTTCAACAGCTCTTTCTAACATTGTACTATTGCATATGGCATTGTTTTTGCCTTTTTCCTCTATACTTTCACATTGTTTATAACTAATTTCTGGTTTAGTCTTTCGTGACTTTTTTCAGTACAATAGTATGGCCATGACAACTATGAAGTATAATAGTGAAACAATAAATACAGTTAACTCATCACTTTACATAACAAGCGTGTACCACAAAGATAGTTTTTACTGCTTAAGGAATCTTTTATAGTTTCATGTAGCACAATGGGACAGTTTCCTAAGAAACTGTTCTTTATAAAGGCACCATATGAAGTCATGAATTGTATATTTGTTCATAGGCACAAATGTATAGATGTATGAGATATATAACAATATGCAGGCCTTTTGTCATCTCTTCTTACTGGTGGCATTTTCTGTAGGCATGATGATCTGATGTATGAGATGTATAACAATATGCAGGCCTTTTGTCATCTCTTCTTACTGGTGGCATTTTCTGTAGGCATGATGATCTGAACTTTAGCAGATGGCTTTCACTTCACGTGACACACATCACCTTTGCCCTTTATTCCCTAATGATGCCTGGGTATTCAACCAACTCCCCCCAAGCTGTCCTATCATTTGCTATCTCTAGCTGCTCCTTTAATGTCCTCACCATATTATTTGTCTTTTATTCTATATGTGTTTTTAGGTCTCTGTTTGATTCACCCTGTGGTCTCCAGATAAAAGGAGTGTCTAGTTAACCGTCCTGAAGTTTTGCCTGAAGTTTTGTCAAATGACAGACATAGAGGGAAGATATATGACACATTTAATGGGGCATTCACAACTAGGCATGAATATTTTTCGGAGAGAGTTAATTGGGATTCCACAAGTAAAGTTAATTGTCATTAATTTCTTCTTTCACTGATCCCAGTGAATACAATAAAATGCATAAATTGTATCAAAGATTGTTTCTTGCATGAGTGATGATTGTGTAAATTAATTTATTCTCTTGTTTACACACAAAAACACAGTTGGTATGTAGGCAAAGTCTCTCGAACAAAGGCTGAAGAAATGCTATTGAGATCAGAACAGCCAGATGGTGCATTTCTTGTGCGAAATAGTGAAAGTGCGCCCGGAGAATTTTCCATCAGTGTGAAGTAAGTAATTGTCTATGTTATATATTTTGAACCAGCCAGTTAAAATGAAAACCAAAATGTTTTTCGTACAAAATCAGATGTAATCTCCATCTTGAGTCCTGCTTTGTCATCAGATTATTCAGTTCTCAGACTGGTATGTTGTTTATGAACATGTCACTCCTCCATGTCAGATTTATGACATAATCATGAACTTATTCTATATTGTGGCCTCGTCTTGACTCCCACATGTGTATGTATGGTTTGTGATCTTTGGCAACCATTTCACTCTAGGACAAGTAAGTTCCCTGTTGTGTTCAAGTGCACAGTTGTCCAGTTTTATTGGTGGATACTCCATCTCATGAACTGTCTTTGCCACACTTGTGTGCATTGCCTATCCTCTACGACTATGAATTGTAAAGGAAGTGCTTTTTCTATATCTGACGGTGTCCTGGGAAGGCTAACCTGGTCAACAAACGCCCGCAGAATTAGGATGTGTCTGCCTAACGGTGCATGAACGCAGCACTGCTGTAAACAGGCACAATGCAACTACGCCCAAGTGAGAGTCGAATGTCCTTCGAAACACCCGGCAAGGATAACCCAGTCAGCAAATGCCCACAGAAGTTGGATGTGTTGGCTTAACGGCACAAGAACTCAGCTCTGCTGTACACAGACACAACGTAATCACACCCAGAAAAAACTCTCAGGATGAAAGCAGAAGAAGAATACCTGACAGTGTATTATGTATCTGGTGCTAGCCCCATAATTGTATCGACAGATGGCGCTCGATGGCCACCTTTACTTCCCATAACATTTCCAGGTACCCATTTTAGGCAACATCAGCCTGGTAGGTGTAATAATACAAAATAAATGCCCTCCTCTAAGGCTTTTACAACCCAAGACCACCAGGCTGATGGCAAGTGTGCTAGCTGCTGCTCTACCATAACTACTGTTTTTCTTCGAGCCTAAACCATGCTAATCCTGCCATGTATAATTAATTTCTACATGCAGAAAGTTGCATAGGCACTCGCTGTGGTTTTCTAGACGAATAGTTAATATGAAACTTAATTAGGTATAACTACGGGTATATCACTTTTAATTACTGGATTACTCTTCCAGTTCACACATAGCTGAGTTTACTGTTTCTTGATTGATGCTTTGTAGTGTTGTCTTTGTGAATTATTGTTTGTATAGAGAGTATTGCATTGGCGGCTGTTTTTTCCCCTTGTAGTAATGTTGTATATTACTGTAGTATCTTTGTGTCATTTTTTTTCCACACCTTTGTTTTATTTTGTCAGTTATATTTTTGTCCGCATTTCTGACTTCTTACAACACTATCTTGTCTGACTTGGCATTTTTTGGGAGATATTTATATGTGCCTTTAATTATATGTACCTACTGTTTTTATACAATATACACATTACGAACACTATTAGAAAGATCAGTAGAGACAAAGAAAGACATATATTTGTGCTTCATAGATTATACTAAGGCATTTGATAAAGTAAAACATGATGAACTGGTTAAAATGTTGGAAGATATTAACATTGATGGGAAAGATCTCAGAATAATAAAAAATATTTACTGGAACCAAACAGCAGCAATTAAAATGGGAAATAAAGAAGAAAATTATGAACACATAAAGTTGAGAATAAGGCAGGGATGTGTTTTGTCACCAGATCTCTTCTCCCTCTATAGCAAAGTAATAATGAAAGAAGAAATACCAGGAATAATATTTGGAGGTTATAATATAAATAATATATGCTATGCAGATGACACAGTATTGATAGAGGATAATGCAACAGATCTGCAACAATTGTTGAACATTGTAGTAATAGAGAGTGCAAAGAAAGGACTCCTTGAATATCAAGAAAACAGTAACAATGGTGATATCAAAGAAACAGGTGACACCCAAATGTGAAATAGAGATAGAAGGGAACATTCTTCACCAAGTGGATAGTTTTAAATATCTAGAGACATAACATCAAATGGAAGATGCACAACAGAGATCAAGAGCAGAATAGGGCAAGCAAAGGCTGCATTTCAGAAAATGATCTTATGCAATAAGTCACTATCATTCGTTCGCTTGAAATATGTCTATAACTGCAATGCTGTCTCTTGTATGAATTGAACTGTCTTTTTCAGTTCACACAGCGGTCCATAGAGTTTATCTTCCACTGTCGTCGCTCTAGGCCAGAAGGTTTGCCTAGATATGTTATATTTTGGGCAGTCTTGGAGTATGTGCTCTGCTGTCTGCAACGCCAATCCACATGTGCACATGGCTGTTTCACCAATCTTGAATTTTGTATACATGTGGTTGCGTAATCTATTGTGCCCTGTTCTGAGGCGCAGAATGATGACTTGTTCTGGTCTATCCATAACGTGGTAGTCATCTTGAGCAGGTTTTGGTGGCTTTCTGACTGATTTGATCATTCTTTTCTTTTGGTGGTATGTAACGGGCACATCAGGCTGTTCTTCTTTGGCTCCTTCCTTAGCCAATTGATCAGCTCTGTCGTTTCCGGGTACTCCACAGTGGGATGGTATCCACTGTATGGTGACCTTATGCTGACTGCTAAGTTCAGAAAGTAGTGTCCATTAGTACTGGCAATTTCCCAGACAGGAGCGCCTCGAGTACTGATTTTGCATCTGTCAATAGCACCACAGGTTGTGTACCATTGCTAGGTATTTAGTAATTTCTCTGTTGCTATCTTGATTGCCTCAATTTCAGCATCGTAGTTATGGCAGTACTTTCCTGTCGGTACTCTAGCTGTGTCCCTGGTATTATTTGGGTATTCTATGTACACTCCCGCTCCTCCATTTCGAACAGCATTTTGTGCTGACCCATCTGTGTAGACTCGGATCCAGAGGTCCTGTGGGTATTCTTCATCAAGGAAGCTGAGAGTGGCTGTTCTGCGCTGCACACTGTTCTGTTCTTCCTTGTCAAATATTCCTCTCACTTTTGTCTGGATTTGTAATGATAGTCTATGCTCATCTTTCCATGGAGTTCGCTCTGGAATAGTTGTTAGGGGGATACCAACTGTGGCCAGATCGGTGGTTTCTCTGCAGTCGTTTGGCCTGGTGGATAAAACTTCTTCTTTTCAACCGCCCCATAGATAGGTTTTTAAATCTGTTCTTCATAGGGTGGCCTGGCAAGCTGAGGAACTTTTCTGCTTGTATTAGTGTTTTCGTATCTCTGCGCTCACTCAGTGCTTGTGTCCTCCCCATCTTCTCCATTTCCACTATAGGGGTTGATCTCATCCCTCCTGTGGTGACTCGCTTGATTTTGCACTTTGTCCAGCTCTTGTAGTGTGGTTTTTGATGCCGAACACCACACAGTTGACCCGTATTCCAGGTGTGGTCGTATGCTCTGTTGATAAACTTTGCTAAGTATGAAATGTCAGTGAATGACCAAGTTTTAGGCTTTCAACATATCGCACAGAAAACTGCTGATAGAGCTTCACTGAAGGAGCTCTCTACAACACAGATTTAGAGTCGGTAAAAGAACAAAAAAATATCAAAATTAGTGAAAGAAATAGTTGCATTGCAGCTTGCCATCTTGTATTATATTCACTTACATCTAATTAAGTTACACTTTAGGGGAGTATGTTATATACAATTTAACATGGTACGCATCACACTTTTTACATGTGTTTTCTTCATTCCAATTTTGCAGATTCCAGAATGGCATCCAGCATTTCAAAGTGTTGCGGGATGGTGGTGGAAAGTATTTCCTGTGGGTTGTTAAATTTAACTCTATCAATGAGCTGGTGGAATACCATAGGAAGGCCACAGTCAGTCGGTCACATGACATTTACTTCAAGGATATGGTCCGGCCAAATCTAGAGGTGATCCAGTTTATTTTGAGTTAACTTTAGGAATCATGATAACATAGTGGATAAATCAATAGGTTTATAGAAACCCAGATTAAGACTAGTCAAATATGTGTTTCTTTTCTGGCAGTATATGGCTCTGAGGTCAGCTCTCTGCTTAGTAAAATTGGTATCAGAGGTTTCTTTGGGAAGGAAGGCAATGAGGCAATTATCTAGTCACTCCCACCGTCATAATGCCATGACTGGTGTATATGAGGGCTTGCCACTTTATATCACCATGGAGGTGTCCGTAATGTTTCTATTATATGTTTACCTGTGTGTTTCATAGAGTAGCACAAAACATTTTATGAAGTAAAGCCAACTGCTGGAAAATGTGGACATAGACCACACGGATTTGTTGTTATCCATTTGCTGGCTTTGAACTCAAGCGTAGTCCATACATGTGCTACTTATTCTAGTGAACTGGGACTGACTTGTCTGGCAACTTCACACCTTAGAAAAAGAAATCAAACTAACCATGAATTCACCTATAAGGGTGTCATAAAGGCAGAAGAAAAGTATGTACCGGAGATGGCAGGATTAGTTCTATCTAAAGAAATAAAATAAGTGTCAAGACAAGGTTGTGTTTTTTGACCAGATATCTTTTCTTGGCATGGTTCATTGGGAACTTGAGATCTGCTAGAGAGAAACCATAGTGAAAGTTGCAGGACAGAATATATGTTACGTATGTAATGCTGATACTACAATACAATGAATTGCAAGGTGTGATAGATATTGTGACCTCTAAATGTGAACAGAAAAGATTAAAAGTAAACATAATCAAATAATGGTCAAGGCTATGAAATGAAGTAATCCAGAAGACAGTGTAAGAAAATGAGACGAAATTAAAACAAGCAAAGAGATAGCTATTATTAGTCCATGGTAACGCTTGATAAAATACATAATAGCTGGTGCTGTGGAAATTATCAATTCATTAATTGTTAATTTTTATTAACGATTAATCAAAACTTTTCTCCCATCACTTATACAAATGAACCGGAAGTCTAAAAGTAACAACATGGCAGCGGAGAAATATAAACAAATTTCCTGATGATTAGATGAACATTTTGGTTTTAAAGTATTGACTGATGGAAATATTGAAAATGCTGAAAAGGTTATTTTGCGTTCATTGTGATAAATCATTTGCCTACCATGGTTCTAACACCTCGCTTACCACCTCCAAAACAAACATCCACTACAGTATCAGAAACTTCAGCTGAGACGGTCTATTGCAGCATCGTCACCTACTTCGAAGCAGGCTACTTTTTTTGTTTGATCATCCAGTGAGTGCTGCATTACAACATGATATTCAAGTATCACTTGCAAACTGGATTGCTAGTAGTGGCAGACCAATATCAATAGTAGATGACGACGGCCTTCAACAAGTATTATGGACAGCACTGCAAAATGCTGAATATAAGCTACCTTCCCACCGCACTATTGACAAACTGTTGACTGCTAAGTATAACAGCAAGATTCAAAATGTTAAAGAATCTGAAAAAATGCAAAGGGAATTGCGCTAACATCTGATATTTGGACATCTCTAGGTAACGAAAGCTATTGTGGAATTACTGGCCATTGGATTGCCAATGACTGGAAATTGAAACATTTTCTTGAATGCGTGAATGTTGTTGAACGTCATATTCTGAGAGTGTAGTCTAGTTATATAAACAGTTTGCAATAGACTGGGATATAATGAACAGAATTCAGGCTCTAGTTACTGACAATGCCAGAAATATGGTTTCAGCTGTTGATAAAACCGGTTTTGCACATATTCCTTGTTTGGCTTATAGCTTACAACTGAGCATATTACATGGATTTAAAGCCGCTGATACCAAAATATTGTTTGGCAAATGTCAAAAAATTGTCAGACATTTTAAACATAGTGCTGCAAACACAACAGAGTTGCAAAATTGTACTGAGTCACCATTGTGTAAGCTGCAGCAAGATGGGCCAACAAGATGGAACAGTATTTTTATTATGCTACAGAGTCTTCTACAGGCCAGAGAAGCATTAATTGTTTACTATGTTAGATGAAAAGAAGCAATACAAAGGTCCAGAACTGTCAGATTCGGATTGGGAGAAGATTTTGAAATATGTCAAAGTTTTGGACTTAATCTGTCAGACCACAGTCCTGCTTGGCGGTCAAGATTATGTTTCATGTAGCTGTGTATTGCCACTGCCATCATTGTTGACAAAGCATATGACTGTGCACAATGATGATCCGGGCTACATAGCTAAATTTAAGGTAGCGTCTATTAATGACTTCAGTGAACGTGTAGCTAATATGACAAGTATTGAAATACTATAGATTGCAACAGCACTTGATCCACGCTACAAATACCTGAAGTGTTTGTCAACAGATGCAAAAGAACAAACTTGGTTGATGTTCATGATGAGCAGATGGAGACTGCTGCAACGAATGATACTGACATTGACAATGAAACTATAAGTGATGAACCAAATGAAAAGCATATTAAGCTAATGGAGTCTGACTCAGACACGGAAGATGTCGTCGACAGCTCTTCTAATGAATTGGTGCGTTATAAAATGGAGAAGAAAGTTGCTGAATCGGTTGACCCTCTACAATGGTAGAAACTTAATGAACATCAATATCCAAAGTTGGCATTCCTTGCCAAGATCATTCTGTGCATACCGGCTACCTCAGTTCCATGTGATTGATTGTTCAGCTCTGCTGGTTATATTGTTAATAAGACACTCATCATTTGAACCAAATTTTGTCAACATACTTGTCTGTTTGCATAGTTGGTTATTAGATGAAATATGAACAAGATAATCCAGTGTTATTTCAATTTTTGACAAATTACGACTATAATGTGAGTTATGTGACTATAAATATTTTGCTTTAATCAAATTAACTATTAATTAATTGTTAACTTTTCAAAAATTAATTATTAAATTAATAATAACTGAAGCTAAGGCAACATCCCATTGGATGAGCATTCTTTGCAAATGATCTTTCCATTGGAATTAGAAAATAAGGCCTTAAGAATATTGCCTAGACAACAGTATTTACGTGATATGTAGATGCTGAAAATAAATATTAAAAAGAAACTGGATGTTGTTCATTTGTAGAACATTGAGAACCCCATAGTTAGAGACCAGTGATGAAATAACACTGGAGGAACATTTACACAGGGGAGATGCTACCAACATAAACTGTCCTTTGTAGAACATTGAGAACCCCATAGTTAGAGACCAGTGATGAAATAACACTGGAGGAACATTTACACAGGGGAGATGCTACCAACATAAACTGTCCTTTGTAGAACATTGAGAACCCCATAGTTAGAGACCAGTGATGAAATAACACTGGAGGAACATTTACACAGGGGAGATGCTACCAACATAAACTGTCCTTTGTAGAACATTGAGAACCCCATAGTTAGAGACCAGTGATGAAATAACACTGGAGGAACATTTACACAGGGGAGATGCTACCAACATAAACTGTCATTTGTAGGTCACATTTTGATAAGAGAGGTTGGAGACCATTGTCAGTCAGAAAGACTGAAGGTGCTCAAGACACAATATGACAGAGCTAGAAGGTGCTCGGCGTGTTGTTTAACCTAAAATAGGACCTGGATGGTCGACAACAAAAGATGTGCACAAAATAAAATTTGGTGTTTCAGTCAACATCTTCATCAGCCAAAAATAATGAAACAACAGAATGCCAAATAATTAGGTGAACACTGAACAAGTCTTGTTGTGGATTCAGATATAACTTTTTTGACACCTCATGTTTCGTTTTTGTTTTTAGTTCATTGGCTTATTGATATTTATGTTTGTTAAAATATTCAATTGTATATGTCTCTTTTGTCTTCCATGTTGCATTTTATATTAATTGTTGTTTTCAATCCCCTCCTAGCAGTGGTGTTAATGATATTTTTGTTATGCAACATCATTTATATTTATCAAAAATGTTTATCATATGCAGTTTGGATCTTAACTTTTTACGCACTGGTAATATTGTGGGGATTATGAAGACATTACCTAATCCTAGAAATAGAATTCGGGGGACTTTGGCAGATCAGCTTGATGATCTGGACATTGCTGATGACATTGCCCTCATGTCCCGCACACAAAATCAGATGCAAGATAAATTAAACACACTTGATGAGAGGCCCAAAACATGAATATGGAAACACAGGATATTTAACTCCATTATGCAGAGCTTAAGGGAGGAATTATACAGAAGCACATGAGGTTAAATTTAAGGGTTAGCGGGTAAAAACATAATGAATAAGAGAATTAGAGACATATGGGGAGAGCTTGAACACAGTTCCATGGGAAGCTAAGGATAGGAGAGCATGGAGTGAGTTGAGTGAGCTTCTATGCCCCAGAGGGTGATAACGGGTGAAAGAAAGAAGGAAATAGGAGGTTACAATTAGTTATACAAATTCATAGGGGAAAGACAAATATAATGAAATATATCCAGCAAATGGTAACCTGAACTCTCTGAATGAAACCCCACGGCAAGAGGGAAAATCATACACATAATTAAGTGGCATTGTGGACAAAATAGAGATATTAAAATAAGAAAGCAATAGGCTTCTGCAAAGTCGAGCTTTCTTAGAACTAAGACATTTGTGGAAGTCAAAAGCAATGAAATCTGATACTACACTTAGAGTATTTAACTCCTAACATAGATCAGCATGCCTGTATGGTTCAGAAACACGGAGACTGGCTACAGCCATGACTAATCAACTAGAAACATTCATTAACTGCTGTCTATCCAGATTAGAACTAATATGGAGGTGACAATCACTGACATGGAACTTATAGAGACAACTAAACTAACACCGAGCTTATAGAGAGAACTAAACTAACATGGAGCTTATAGAGAGAACTAAACTAACATGGAGCTTATAGAGAGAACTAAACTAATACGGAGCTTATAGAGAGAACTAAACTAACATGGAGCTTATAGAGAGAACTAAACTAATATGGAGCTTATAGAGATAACTAAACTAATACAGAGCTTATAGAGAGAACTAAACTAATACAGAGCTTATAGAGAGAACTAAACTAATACAGAGCTTATAGAAAGAGCTAAACTAATATGGAGCTTATAGAGAGAACTAAACTAATACAGAGCTTATAGAGATAACTAAACTAATATGGAGCTTATAGAGAGAACTAAACTAATACAGAGCTTATAGAGAGAACTAAACTAATACAGAGCTTATAGAGAGAACTAAACTAATACAGAGCTTATAGAGAGAACTAACACCGAGCTCATAGAGAGAACTAAACTAATACAGAGCTTATAGAGAGAACTAAACTAATACAGAGCTTATAGAGAGAACTAAACTAATACAGAGCTTATAGAGAGAACTAACACCGAGTTTATAGAGAGAACTAAACTAATACAGAGCTTATAGAGAGAACTAAACTAATACAGAGCTTATAGAGAGAACTAAACTAACATGGAGCTTATAGAGAGAACTAAACTAACATGGAGCTTATAGAGAGAACTAAACTAACAGAGCTTATAGAGAACTAAACTGATACAGAGCTTATAGAGAGAACTAAACTAACATGGAGCTTATAGAGAGAACTAAACTAACACAGAGCTTATAGAGAGAACTAAACTAATACAGAGCTTATAGAGAGCACTAACACCGAGCTCATAGAGAGAACTAAACTAATACAGAGCTTATAGAGAGAACTAACACTGAGCTTATAGAGAGAACTAAACTAATACAGAGCTTATAGAGAGAACTAAACTAACATGGAGCTTATAGAGAGAACTAAACTAACATGGAACTTATAGAGAGAACTAAACTAACACAGAGCTTATAGAGAACTAAACTGATACAGAGCTTATAGAGAGAACTAAACTAACATGGAGCTTATAGAGAGAAATACAGAGCTTATAGAGAGAACTAAACTAACATGGAGCTTATAGAGAGAACTAAACTAACACTGAGCTTATAGAGAGAACTAAACTAACACAGAGCTTATAGAGAGAACTAAACTAACATGGAGCTTATAGAGAGAACTAAGCTAATACGGAGCTTATATAGAGAACTAACACCAAGCTTATAGAGAGAACTAAACTAATACAGAGCTTATAGAGAGAACTAAACTAACATGGAGCTTATAGAGAGAACTAAACTAACACAGAGCTTATAGAGAGAACTAAACTAATACAGAGCTTATAGAGAGAAGTAAACTAACATGGAGCTTATAGAGAGAACTAAACTAACACAGAGCTTATAGAGAGAACTAAACTAATACAGAGCTTTTAGAGAGAACTAAACTAACACGGAGCTTATAGAGAGAACTAAACTAATACAGAGCTTATAGAGAGAACTAAACTAACAGAGCTTATAGAGAGAACTAAACTAACACAGAGCTTATAGAGAGAACTAAACTAATACAGAGCTTATAGAGAGAACTAATCTAATACTGAGTTTATAGAGAGAACTAAACTAATACAGAGCTTATATAGAGAAGTAAACTAACAGAGCTTATAGAGAGAACTAAAATAATACAGAGCTTATAGAGAGAACTAAACTAACACAGAGTTTATAGAGAGAACTAAACTAACACAGAGCATATAGAGAGAACTTAACTAACACAGAGCTTATAGAGAGAACTAAACTAATACAGAGCTTATAGAGAGAACTAAACTAACACAGAGCTTATAGAGAGAACTAAACTAACAGAGCTTATAGAGAGACCTAAACTAACACAGAGCTTATAGAGAGAACTAAACTAACACAGAGCTTATAGAGAGAACTAAACTAACACAGAGCTTATAGAGAGATCTTAACTAATATAGAGCTTATAGAGAGATCTAAACTAATACAGAGCTTATAGAGAGAACTAAACTAACAGAGCTTATAGAGAGAACTAAACTAAAACAGAGCTTATAGGGAGAACTTAACTAACACAGAGCTTATAGAGAGAACTAAATTCCAGTGAATCAAGAGTTGAGGAAAAAATGCTGGTGCAGAATAGGACACGTAATTAGGAAACCTAGTAATAGTATCACTGGAAAGTCCTTGAACCCACAGGGCTAAAGAAAAAGAGGGGGACCTAAAACATATGGTGAAGATCATTAGAGGCAGATTAATTGTGCGAGGAGTATGGACGGAGCAGCATGAGACGGCAACAGTTGGGAGGGGCTTATCGTGAAATGGTGTATGCCCTATGCTTTAATGGGGATAAATGCCAGAAGAAGAAGAATATTGTGTAATTGATACATAAATCTTTTTAAAAAACTACTACTTCTGATTCTGTGTCCATTGTTGTCTACATGTCTGCTGTATGTTAATCAAGCCTTTGTATTTTCCTCAGGTGCAGCGTGTGCGCGCCATTTTTGATTTTGATGCACAAGGATGTGATGAACTTGGCTTTCGTAAGGGAGATATTATTAAAATCACCCAGAAAGTTGATGAGAGCTGGTGGCGGGGTGAACTCAATGGTCACGAAGGGATGTTTCCTGTAACATATGTTGAGCGTTTACCTGATGATCATCATTAGGATCGCACATTCTTACAGCAATGCTTCATTTATTGTTGTTACTAATGCTCTCAAGAAACACAAGCATAACAATAAAATCATCAAGTGATGTGTACAATAGACAATCAAGAACTGTTTATGCGTTGTCAGACGGCTAAACTGCACGAAAATTTTCTTTGCATTAAATGAAAAGATGATGTATACAAGACATTCAGTAAGTTTTTTTGTGCTGTCAGACAATAGCACGAAAAATGTCCTTTGCATAAAAATAAAACGTGATGTGTACACTAGACGATAACCTTATGTGCTGTCAGGTAACAAAAAATTGTCTTTGCTGCGACGGCCTTTATTCCACCACTGCTACAGTAAAAGTTTCCTTGCCTGGTGATTGTATGGACCGTAAACTACATCTCTTATGTAATCATTTGCTGTGTGGTTTAAAGAGCTTTTACAGCCTGCTCAAGTCAGCTGAAACATCATTCTTGTGTTTTTGGATGTATTATACCTACAAAGAAGACTTCGGCAAACAGATTTCTGGAGGTCATCACCTTGGTTTGTGGTTGTCTGGTTCTTTTGTACAGAGGACATGTGATATCACAGTTGTAGAAACACATTTGTTTTTGATTCTATTTCCACTTATATGTTGTTCTATTTTCATGTTAATAATAGATTGAGCCTGCGTCAGTATTTAAAATTATTTCTGTTTTCTAGCAGGCGTGCAGTTGAATGAATTGTGCCTCATATAAGGATGTAAGTGTTTTGTCTTCTTGAAATATCTAGTCTTTCTTTTAATGTATTCCAGCATTTCATTTCATAAATATGTAAAGTATTGAAAAACCCAAATTCTGGCTGCATCGCCTGTAATATTTTATAATTTGAGGCAACTGATTTTTAGAAATGTGTATTTACATTGATACTTTATAGGTGATAGGATTTAAAGGACCTTCAAGTAGGAATGCTGAAATTGTCATTAATTATAAATGTGTTTTCAATATTTCGTACAACTATTTACCACTGATATGTGCAGGGAAAATGCATACTGTAACATGTAATGTTGGTAAGTATGGGATGGGAAACAGTGAGAGGTCTAAAACCACATGAAAACAATTACAGGCAGAGATAAATAATAGGGGATGCCATGGACGGAGCTGTAGTAGATAGCATAAGGTAGGATGGCACATCTTGGGTTGATTGAAGGCCTTTACCACAAAGGGCACAGGAAAGAGGTATAGGTTGGGGTATAAGGATTGATGAGATTCATGAGTTAGCTCATACGAGGCAGACATTTTTGAGTGTTAGTGTTTGCTGAGCGGCTGGCCGAATGGATAAGAATTCTGGGTTCTCCTTAGGGAGACTCGTTCGAATCCTCAGTAAGGTGTGGATTTTTTTCTGTCTGGGGCAAAAAGAGAATCCTAACCTGCACAGTTTGCAGCGACTGGACTAGCCAGGGGGCCTTAATTCCTCAGGCTTAAGACCCCCATCCCCTCCCCTTCCCTATACTGCAAGTTACTACAGGCAGTAGATGACAGTGTTTGCTGTCTGAGCCAAAGATAGCCTGTTAAAAAACTTTAAGTGAGTTTAAGAAATAATGAATAGGAGCAGTTGTTGTAAGCCTATCAGGTAATATTGGAATAAAAGTATGGAATGCTGAAGAAAAAAAAACATAAAATTATTAAATCTATCTTTGCTACTGCGTGAAATAATTACTAACACAATCAGTCAGTCACAGAAATTGAAACGGTCATTTGAAGAACTGGTTTAAAGCCTAGTGGGTTTTCTATAAAATTAGACAGCCCATGGATTTCTGCACATCTCAAGTGATGTGTTATTGGGGGGAGAGAAGTATGATACCTAGTATAATCACTGGAGCGATGCTGCAGGAAAACCGTTATTAACCTAATGTCATGGGTGTCAGTTGCTCTGTGTGCTAACTTTTGATACAGTTGCATACTTGACCTCATGCTGACAGTAGTTTGATATTATAACCATACTGCATACAGGAAAATGAAGTATGTGTGGAAACAGTAATAACCAAATAACATATTTACTGTAGTGCAGTACAGTAAACTAGTATCTTCAGCTAATGTAGTTTATAGAATTTCTGTACCTAGTTAAAGATAGTAAATCTAATGATTGAAGAGTATAAAGAGAATTACAACTACTATAATCATCAGTAGCATTAAATTGCACAGATTAATATGCCTGGGTGTTGGTTTAGTTCAGTGGCAACGGTTAGTATTGGTTGGTTATTTGTTGCCCTTGTCTTTTTTCACATTAAAGTTATGAAATCATTGAATTAAAGGTGTTGGGGGAAAACAAACAAATTTACATTGCTCTGGATTGGATTTGTGTTGGCATCTACAGATTATAAAATGTATTTTCTTGTCAGGTTCTGCATGACCTCATGCCTTTTTACACAAGAGACTTTAGAAATCTGTAACAGCTTTATGGTAGCTTGAAGGCTGAAATTATGTAGAATTTTCTCTGAAGCTATTGTCTCATTATGGATGTACAGAATTATGTTCTCAGAATTGCAATAGATTTTGCATTGTGTATGTGTGTCTATATATGAAAATGTACTTTCTGGCTATAAAATCTTTTACTTACAACTGACAGTTCAAAATCTTGCAGATTATATTTTTGATATCCTTAATGATTATTATTCATTTGTTGATATAAATTTAAAATAACCCCTACCCGAAAACATCTTGCCATGCTAGTATATACATAAAGCAAAAATTAATATATGTATGATAAAGCATACTTTGCTGCACTGTTCATTAGCCTGTGACCAGCACATCTAATTGTGTAAGGCATTACTATTGAGCTTGCCTTTGACAGCCTTGGGTCTTATCTTCCAGAAGTTGCCTAGCCTTGTCTTGGACAGCATCGAGTCTTTATCTTCCAGAAGTTGCCTAGCCTGGTCTTTGACAGCCTAGTCTTATCTTCCAGAAGTTGCCTACCCTAGTCTTGGACAGCCTCAAGTCTTATCTTCAAGAGGTTGTCTACACTAGTCTTTGACAGCCTAGAGTCTTATCTACAAGTCAGTAGGTTTCTATCTTAACCTGGTTTTGTTGTTGTTGATGTGTTCACCTTGGAAAGTTTATCCATAGCCATCTACAACTGGAATAGCTCTTTGGGTCATTGGAACACAGAGCCCTATAACATAGTGAGGTTGAGGCATTGAGATTCATGCACTATAACAGTGCAACTTGTAGGTTTTGCTGTCTATTGGTTTCAGTATTGGGATTAGCCTTTTGTGTTTGTTACTCTTTAGTGTATAATGCTGTTGGTGGCTTTGGGCTGATGTAGATAGTAGTAGTCAGGTTGGATTATATTTGAATTTAAAAAGCACTGGTAGTTTCGGTAATTGCCCTTCTGATCTGTTGACTTGTTTATCCTCCATTCATTGTGTAATCAAATGACATGCCTCAGTAAAGTTGTTCTTTTTGCTGGCTATGAAGTAACAGATTGGAACTATCTTATTGAAAATAAACAGCGCCCGTGGTAACTTATTATACCTATTTTATTATATTACTTAGGGAGTCAGGTGTTTTTCTATCCTGCTACAGCTAAATGTATAACTGAGCAATCAATACAGCATCTGTTGGTTGAGGCAACCAGGCAATGTATGGAGTGTTATGCGAGATAAGGAGGCTCATATTTTGAAACTTAAAGCTCTTTCTATGAGGTCACATGACATGCAGCTTTTAACAATCTCACTTCAGAGAAAGATGTTACTCAATACATTTTTATTCTGACTTTTTTTTTATTCACAACTGTATTTTTCATTAATGCTATACTTAAGTATCTCTTTTGTCACTTGTATAATTTTCTTTCATCATTGACTTATTTTGTATTGTCTAAAACGATTTGTTTCATTGAAATTTTCGTTTCATTCTATCTTATGAACAAATGCATCAATAGTAAAATATAAAAGCCAAAAACATTTTTATTTGATAAGTACTAACATTAAAATTTTATATTGCTTTATCTAAGAATTCGCAAACAAACAAATTTACCATATTTTATGTTCAAAGCTTATTAATGGAAATCATATATTTATCAGTCACTATTTTGTTGATGTATGTACTGTAATTTTAACAGATGACATATGTTTGTATGTGAATAAAGTCACTATAAAGCAGTTGGTTTTTACACTGCTTGACACAGATTTTGTTCACATATGTTACTAGATCATTGTTTAATTTTCAGATTTGTGTTTATGGTTCAGCTCTTTAGCCAAGAATACAATTCAAACATATACAACTGTTTGTTTGCTCTCAACATACAAATATTCCTCCATTATACTTGAGAACACAAGGGCAGTCCAAAAAGACACTGAATATTACAAGCAGCATTACAAAAGATTGAGTCGGTGAACTAGCTACTACATGTATGTGTACTAACATTTACCTTTGTCTAATAGAAGCAGGATTGTGGTACTGCGGTTAGTCATTGATATGTTTCATGTAAAGGCATGTTTAGTGGACTTGACCATTTTTGAAACATTCAACAATGAAGGATCTTGAAGAATAACAAATTTGCATGAAGAATGTTTCAATTCATTAAAACTTATTGAAACTTTTTAAATGCTGCAGCCAGCTCATGAGGGCATATGTTTTAGTCAGATACAATGTAATGGGTCCTGCCAGCATTTTAAATTGGAAAGGACTTCCACAGCAAATGATCACAAGTTTAGACAGCCATCCTCGTCATGAAGTGTCAGCACAGGAAAAGTTTGTGCCATGTAATTTTACAAGAAACATTGAACATGTGTCATGGTGCTGCAAAATGTATGCCGCTTCTTAATGAAATCACTGTGTATGGAAACAATAAGGCTGTCATCACAGTGGGTCGAAACATGACTGAGACTGATAAAAAGCACGCCCAGGGTCACTCATATGTGAACATTTTATCATCTTTCTTTCTTTGGAAAGGCGTAATTTGTCATTAGTTTGTTCCGTACGGCCAAACGTCCCGTAGAGAGTTCTCAAGAACTGCCGTTGTTGTTGGGTTTTTTTGGCGCTCGCTCGCTTTGAACTCAGCGTAGTCCATACACACTATTCACAGTAGTGATGGACTGAATGTTGCGTGTGGATTAGCTTTCCATATTAACAGTATCCCACGCCATCAGGCGAACCCACTCTGACTTCAGAGATACTTGTAATTTACGTCTCCAAGTCAAGGATGACAGGTCAACATTTTAGTCCAGCTGCCCGATGCAGGGGTTGAACCACTTACCTCGGCATCAGCAAACCTGATGTTTAAGAACACACGTTCTTATCAATTCGGCCGTGCGGACCTGCGAACTGCCGTTTAAGAGAGCCAGTAGACAGACACACACACTCACCAGGCTGACACTTGGAGAAGCAAATCCTTGATGCTGCACCACAGCAATGCATCTTCACACACGTCACAACTCATTCGTAACTTTTGGCGTAGCACAAGTTGGCTGTGTCCTCACATGCTTTCCAGGTTTGGCTTCCACCGATTTGTTCTTGTTCCCAAAGTTATAATCCACCTTTAATAGTTGCAGATTTCAGACGGTAAACGGGATCATGGAAAATTTGCTATGAGAAATACATGGTGTATCAGAAACAGATTTCCAAGAAGCATTCTAAAACTGGAAAACACATTGAAAGTGGTGAATCAATAGTTACAAAGTTAATTGCATGTCCTTTACAATCAATGACTGATCAACGCAAAATGGTCTGCTTCCAAATCGCTCTCTGCTGTCTTGACGCGGTGTAATTGGAAATTATTAAATGTGTTCATTGCCTTTAAGCCACAACGCCAGCTGTATCAGTATTGCATTGAACAATTTTGATGGAAACGTCTAGTTAAATTATATATACAGCCCAGAAAATCCCAGTCTTATATATATTTTTTTGACTGCCCTTGTATGTGTATTGAGATTATGAGAAGCAACCCGCTTCTAGTCTGCTTGTACAGTGAGAGAGTTTATATCTTACAATTTACTTGAAGTCTGAGGATACTGCAGATCTGTGCCAGCAGAGATGAGAAATCTTGCATCTGCAGAATAGATTGCCTACTTGATACTGGGAGTAAACTATTTCAGACTTGTTTCTGGTTCCTGTAATGTGTATTATGACACAGAAGGCATGTATTACTGATGTTGATGTTTTTAATGTGGAATACTGTGAAGGAATATTATCTAGTTATTACTTGTTCCCAGGGCAAGTTAGCTTTTATGTAGTCTAGAAACTAACAGCTCAATTGTTATCATTTCACCATATTGTAAGAAATGGCAGTTCAGTTTCTGCTGTTTTCCTGGCACCACAGATGGCCAGAACTTTGACACAAACCGTGTGGTAAGCATGCTACAGGTGACTTATGAGCATTTGTTCATCTCTTTGTCTGCCTTTTATCCTCAAAAGGAGTATATGCTCTCAACCAACTCATGTCAAAGCCTCATCTGGAGACCTTTTCATGATTGGTTGGATTTTACCGCTGAGGTTTCCTATGGGATGGGTAGCGAGCTCCACACCAACCCAATGTTGGTCATTTCTGACTACTTGCCCAATAGGTTAAGGTAGTGTCAATAGGTTAAGGTAGTGTTATTCTTTGCTTTCCTTATGGGCCTTGGTAACACGCTCATGCAGGTTTGCTCAGTCCGGTCACATTTAACTGTCAGTAGAGTACCCACAATATATAGTTCATTTTTGTAACGTTTCACTTGGTCAAGAAGATTATCGTTGCCGTAATTAGGTTCCATTTCATTACCATCTGATGTTGTGGTGTAGTATTAGACAATTACTTTATACCCAGAACATGGTTCAGAAGGCTGACTTTCTGGAGCAGATGTTTACTTCACAAGAAGTTCAGAAAGTTTGTCAGTCTGCGGTGAAAACTGCTTGGTCCTGTATAATGATTACTTCCTGCTGAGGGTTTTGGGCTACGGTAGAACTGTGGTTATTGACCTTTCTTTACAAACACTAGTGGTCTGGGTTCAGTTCCCCACTAGGGCAGGATCTTTTATCTGACCAATGTGGTTATGGTGTAGGCATTCTCTTAACTTTGGTACTGGATCATTTCCTGAGTGTCTGGGGATTGTATGGCCAGGACAGTAACTAGCCATGACCTCTCAATATGCCATGGCAACATACACTTCATGCCCTGGCAACAGTAACTGGGACCACTTTTGCCCGAACTAAAAAATTGTTTATATTAATTTGGTGTGCTACTGGCTCTCTGTTTTAGTGTCAGAATAAATTATCATTTCTTCAAGTTGACAGTAGGCTTTGTTTAGTGCTGTGACAGGAAGGTGTCATGGATTCATGCACTTTCAATCTATTTCTTCTTAGGCACAATGAATAATTATATACAAATTAGTCTTGCTTGGATGGAATTACTGCTACATAATAAGTATACACTTTAGTGTCTGCACCTTCCTATCAAAGTGAACAGTATTATTGAAAATTATTTCAAGTATAAAACCACATTATTTCTTGCTGTGATGATCTCGTGTCTATATGTTTCTTGGGAATCCCCCACATGTAAACAGACCTTGTCTTAAAATAGACAGCTCTGTATGACAGTGGTACATTTGTCAAGGTATTGTGTGTTTACTTGGTGTGTCCATCAGATACAAAGCTTTGAGTCTCATGTAAAGTTTTCACTAAATGATTCCATGTCTAATTTTCTTTGTTTTGTCAAATGTGAATCAGTATCAGACTCAGCTGTCTAATATGAATGTAAGGATACAGAAGAGTTAATTTGCACAAGTTATTTTTAGGTAATAAGAGCAATCAAAGACAAATTTAATATGTTTTGTCAAGTAATGAAATAAAATACCAGTGTTCTTTAGTCCCATTCAGAAGGAAAAGAGGAAATTCTCATGAATTAATACTCTGTGTTTCTGAGGAGGTAGACAATCAAAATGTGTGCCTTGCCTATCAGTCTGCATGCAGGGTCCAGTGACAGCTCCTCCATCATGCAAGGGTCAATCAGCTGCTTCTGCTCAACTTTTCATGACGAAAAATCTGATTCCAAGTGATAGGACCAGAACAGTTTAAGTGAGCTTTGTTAGATGGTGGAGAAATACTATACAAGATTTCTGTACACCAAATATATCACCAGTAAAACATGATCATAAGGTGATGGATGTAGTGAAGTATGGCGCCAAAAAAACTCACGCAGAGACCTGTCATAATAGTCATGGGTGACAGTTGTAGATATCTAGAGCAGTCCTGACACCAAGTTACCAGAATTGATTCTGTAGAAAAGTGCAAGACAAGGCAGATGTTAGATCAGATCTGTTGCCATCTTCACATTGAAGGTCAGACGCCAGCATTGTCTGTCTCCCACCATGAGGATTCAGCCGTAACATCCTCATTTCCTGTCCACCTTTTGTTATCTTCCCATTTAAAGTTAGTGTTAGATACCATAAGACTAGTTAAAACAGTATGTGATAGCTGGTGTACTCCAAGACAGCTCACGGGGAACAATGTATGCAGCAAGTACACATAGTACTTTGCTTATTAATGCACTCTATCATAGCAGTAGATGAAAGATTCATTATATAAGCGGTGTGAAGCAAGACAGTAACATGCTCATGAAAAACATTAACATTCTTATGTGAAATAAAGTCGTAATGGAGGTGTAGTACTTGTATACACATTTACAAAATCTGTTAAAGGGCCAGCTCTTTGTGTGTGCTTTTTTATATATAATATTTTATTTCAAACAGATGTAAAAGTAGTTCCATGACAGCTGCTGCTGTTGGCATGCAGTTTTAGACTGGACACATACCAGATCACAACATAATGAGGTGAGCTGATTGATCTTTTCCTAATCGCCTTTGCTTCCCTGACAATTGTTGGGTGGGTACAGCCCTCAAATATACATGTTTGGGTTGTCCAGGCGCCATGTCCCAAGATATTCAGTCCATGGGCTGGTATGAAGTTTCTTATACGTCAGTCCTCTATTCCATATATGTGACCTAACCATGGCTAGTCTTGGGAAGAATATGTGGTCAGTTTTCACATGCCTTCCATGACCACATAGGTGGTTTGTGATTGCCGCCTGTCATGGCAACTTCTGCCATGGTGGGTTGGTGCCCTGAAGTGCAGAGTTGACCACTTAACTCTGATGGATGACTGGTTCCCTGCATTCCTGTCCTTTACCACCAGGAAGTGCAGGTGGGATCTTCCCTTCATGGAGCTGAGACTATGCTGGCATATCTTGTATTTACTGGTCCTCTTCAACTTAACTGAATAAGTTTATGCTTCCATATATTATGGTTTCCCAAATGACAGTGCTCGAGTTCAATCTCTAGCTGAGGAAGTATGTTTTCCTAACATGTGCTGGCTCCAGATTGGAACCAGATTTGAGTACCAGAGATTTCACTGGGAAGGAAAAGACATCAAAGTAGGCTGGCCACCTCACCTCATAAAGCTGTGACCTATTATATGACCTCTGACAGGATCAGCTATACAGAGAAATCATTTATTTCTGATACAGTATAGTACTACCTCGTAGAGTTGTACCATGCCAGTGTAGGCACACGATCTAGGAGCCAGTCTGCAGAGAATGTGCAGGCCACATTGTCAATGTTTCATTTGTACATATTACGTTATGTTTCACCTGGAGGACTTGATTAAAGGAGTTATTCGTTTGTTAGTGCATAGAATCGTGTGTGTTTATTCATCTGTGACCAAATTTTATTCTGAACTTCATGTTACACACTTTTCATTTTCTTTGGTGTTCAATTCATGGGATATGTTTGTTCATTAATTAAGTCATTGGTTTTCAGAGCCTTTGGTTTTAAGTTTTTGATTACTTAGGAGCCTTGTAGCACAGGGGCGAGCAGGCTTGCCTGCCGAGTCTATGTTCATGTGTTCAAATCCCCGTCGAAGCAGGTAGTTTTTACAAATGAACCTGGCCTCCCAGGTCATCTTTGCCACAAATGGGTACCAGGAAGTGTCATCACATCAACTGCCTTAACCTTGAGAGATTAAGGCAGTAGATGTGATGTTCACTACATGACCCCCCCCCCCCCTCTCCCAAGAGTGCCAGTTGGTCTATCACATATTGGGGCTAGCCCCATATGCTTCACAACGTGGACAGGGCTCCTCTACTTTACTTATTTGATCATTTATATAATCTAGTTTTTGAAGCATTTGATTGTAAGTGGTAAATAAATATTTACACACTACATGGTTGACACAAGTGATGGTGATACGATAAAACCACAGAACATTTCATTTCTACTAGTTAACATACATTGATGCTTAGCTTTACAAATGTGAATAAACGACTGTGTTCTTTCATTATACTTGTTAGTTTTGGAAGTGAATTATGTTTTCTATTGTTAATTGCAACATGGATGTGTATATCTGTCAGATTTTGCATGATGATGTCTCAAACACAATCTCTGATTAATGCTCATGTATGCATTATGTAGCTTTTATCCACTGTAATTTTTCTTCATTTTGTCTTGTGAATAAAAGGCTTCTTTAGCATGTGCACTAAATTACTTTGCATTTGTTTTAAAACTGTACATGGTGTTTGTTTTAACTGGTGTCTTTGAGATGATCTTCTTCTACTACTGCAGCAGTAACAACAATAATATCTTTCCCACATTGTCCATCTCGACATCCAATTCTCTTCTCTGTGTTCTTTGATCTCCCTGCCTTTTGCCTTGTAGATTCCAGGACTTGCTTGTTGTACTGTTAGTTGGTTTTCTGAATGTGCCCTGTCCAGTGCTAATATATTTTTGTCATCGCCTAATTGATTGACATGACCTCATCATCTTCCTTTAGTTCAATTGGAATGAGCCTGTAAATGAAATTTTGTTTCTACAAATAGGATGTAGAACAAGTCCGGCCTGGGCTGAATTGTAGAGTCCATGTCTTGCCCGTGTAGCATGATCCCTCTCTCGACCTGCCTAGTTTACTCCAGAGGAACGGAACACTAATACAACTGGAACAAGACAAGTTACAGAATCTGTCGGCTTAGCAAAGCAATACTGTCTTGTCTATCGGAGCTTCGATCCTAGACCAGTTGCCGACCAAGGCTGAGGGCCTGGTCTGCCTTGTTATGCCATTTAGTCATTAGGTTGCATTTCCTTGCACCATGATAAGGCCTGTACCCTCTCAGTTGCGCGCCTCCGTCCAATGCCGTTGGTATAATGTGAGGGTGTCGGGTTTGGTAAGTGCCGCCCAACATTCAGCGCTAACAGAAAGCAGGTAGTACCATGTAATGTTATATTGTAGCTCAGTTATATCTGACAAAGACCTGACCTGGTGGCATGAAATAGGAACCATATATTTTACATAATTTAAACTTGTAGACTCTCAAATGCTTAAGTTACTCTGAATGGTTTGTGATAGGTTGGGACCATTTTTGTTTCCTAACTACTTCATGTGGTGCATGGTGTTGTATTCTGCCTTTCATCTCCCAATAAAGCATACCAACTTATGACAAGATATTTATGAACTTGTTTATGGTCGGTTTGATTTTGCAACTAAAGCTTCCTATAGGATGAGGAAGCTAGTCTCAAGCCACCCCTCCTCGATCGCCTCTTATGGCATTCATGGTAGGTTACAGTGCTACTATTTTTTGCTTCCCTTATAGGACCCAGCAACATATGTGCGTTATTAACTCTCATTAAACATGGTTTAATGAAAGTTAATAACAGTTATCATCATTGAGTTGTAGTATACTATTTTCGTCAAACCTGGCTCAATACTTCAACTCCGACAAACATGTTTTCCAGCTCAGTACATCAACTCCGACAAACATGTTTTCCCTGTTACCTAGCCTTTGTCTCCAGTCTCCCAACACGATTTGTATTCCATTATCCTTTGATTTGACCGACACAGGAAACTCTACTGGTAGCTATGCTACAGTCGAAATAGTTCTTGGTATTCTTTTTATTTCTGTCCTTTATCCCACATTGCAGCATAAGCACTCAACCAACACGTGCCAAACCGTCCAATTCTTTGCTATATCTTTCAGCGCCTACCATGTCTTCCCATGTTGTTCATCTGTCTCTAATCCTCTTCTCCGTGTGTATTAGGTTTCCCCTCTGCTTCCTTGGCCCTATGTTATAAACAAAGGGGCCTCCGTGGTGAAGTGGTCAAGCCATCTGACTCGGGCTCCGAAGGTTGTGGGTTCAATTCCAGGCTGCGTCCTTTGGTTCATGAGTGCATTTTTTCAGAGACTCCTGAGAGTCATCGCTGGAGCTATGCAGTTCATGCTTTGTGCGACTCTTTTCACACTGCGGAAAGAGACTGAGCCATATGGGATAACAACCTAATGCAGTGAAGTTGACTCTGTCGACTTTAAGCGACTTTTTTTAAAGACAAAGGAGTGTTTAGTTATACTTTCAGGTTTTCTCCAGTGTAGATCCTGCCCAGCACTGGTGTCTTTTCTTGGCTTCTTTATTCCTGATATTTGTTTAGTTCTCTTTAGGAACACCACATTGGTGATTCTGTCATACTATTTTAATCTGTCTGTTCTGATGAGGCACCAAGTAATGAATGTTTGTAGTTTATTAATTATTATTTAGTTGTTTCTCCCATTTTTTGATAACGTTAAGAGTTAAAAACTATTTTTAATGCTAAGCCTAATATCCTTTGATTTCCACAACATTTCCTAGTGCTTTGAAAGCTCCTCTTGCCTTTGTTTTGTTATTGTAATACCTCTGTCTTTTTCCCAATCTCTGTCTGCATTTTCTTCTTCTCTTCCTCCATTTACTTCATTGAAATGTTGGGTGGGGCTTGTAAAGATCTGTTATGTGCTCTTTCTAATGCTTTTTGTAAGTTGGTATTCATTTTTCTAAGGTTGTTCTTGATACCATCACTCCATCTTTTACGCGGTCTTGCTCTGTATCCATTATATTTATTCAATGTGGAAGATGGCAGCTGTGCATTCTTTGTGAGGTGGCCAAACCGTTTAATCTGTTGTTCTTTAATGAACTGCATGACTGGTTTCAGACCTAATCTTCCTCTAGTTTCCTTATTCCTTATTGTATCTCTCAATAACAGAGCTGGAGACAATGGTGATGAGGTGTAAACAGAGCAAACGCCAATTCATTGCAGTTGTTTCTGGAAGTCCCACTTTATTTGTCCATTACAGTTGACGTTATCAAATAAAACAGCGGTCTAAACTCCCATTCCAGATGTTGACATCATGCCTTGCCACTAAGAGCTATCGGTCGTAACTCAACGTTCCCTACCCCGTCGTCACAGCATGACAATCCCCCTAGCTACCCCCCAACAGAGTGCTCAGTCGTGCAATGTTGAATATTATAATCTTCTCATTGCACACCAACCCATTCCCCTATAAGCCAATCTGTTATATTCCTTCTTTTCCCCCAACCAAACTTTTCCCCGAAAAGTCTTAAACCCCAAAACCTATTTAACATAACACCATCAACCCCTAACATTTATATTCTATTCCAAAATCTGTGCAATCAACATTATAGGAACTTCTGTAAATCGCGATAGCTATCCGCTATTCCGCTATTCCACCATTCCCCAGCACCTTACCCCAAAACAGTCATGTAACTTATAGCCAACTGCTATTTTCTCAGCCACTATAAAACTCCCCCTTATGTGAACACAATTACTTCTTCTTCGTTAACTTGCTTAAAAACTCACTAGATTCAAATCTTAACCCTACTGTCATCAAAATCATGAAGATGTATACTTTATCACAAAAAAATTGCACATATCATACCCTTCTAGAAACAATTCAACACAAGATAGAAAGACAGAGATAGTTCGCACCAAGAATAGAAAAGATATTAAAGACAGTTCCAAAAACACTCATATTTACCCTCCTTTGTACACAAAAAACTTTATGAAATAAAGTTGTTTTTTTTTTCAAAAAACAACAACAAAAAAACAAAAAAACACAATCTTTATACAAATCTTATAATTTGAAAAAATAAAACTTAAGATATGTTCCTAAATCAATAGGCACATTATCCACAATACCAAATTCTACTACCATCCATGTCTCCTTTAGTTTATGCCGGTATCAATCAAATATCCGCAATAAGCTCATGGTTGTGCACGTTTACTCCGTTTAGCCCCATATTATGTCATTAATACTACCCATGACCATTATGTCTGTAAACTCCTATCTTGTCCACCCTGTAATATGCCAGTATCCCCAGCAATCCATCTATTATCCATCCCGTTACCACCTAAACCTCTATTTCATGGCCCTAAATCCATGTTCCCCCCTGGTCATGCTGTACCCACAGCACCCAAAAACACCATCACCGTTCATCTATTATGAACCTCATCTTCTAAAAGCATTCACCTCAGCCAATTCCCGACTATTACAAATTGTGCTGCTATCCACAGTCCAAATTATGGCCACCCCCAAGTTAAGCCGAAAACCAATAACCCACATCCCGAACATGGCACTCAGTCCATGTTTACTCCAGTCATTGCTGACAACCGCAGCGACTTTAATAACCTATTTGCCATAGCTAATTTCTAAAACCCTGCAACAGTATCTATCTTGATTATGGTTACGCCGTCAACCACAGCAACCAATCAACCCCCAGACCACTATAAAATATCCAGTTATCACCTTCCATAACGTCCAAGCTCATGGCACTCAATCCATGTTTGCCCCAGGTTTGTTAAAAATCAATCCCAACAAGGCAAAGACATCTCTTTTTATGTCTTAAAGTTGCCCCATATCTTCTGAACGTAATTCTTCATCCAGACGTATAACAACCCCCAAGGACCTTATTAACATGTCTACTTAATATGGACAAGTCTTATTGAGCAACTTTATCCCCTTACTATCGTTTCTGTTTTATAACAACGTAATTGAACCCAAAAAAAAAAAAAAACTATTTTACTTAAAACTAATTCTAAACATGGTCAACGACAACTCAATCATAAGGACCAAAATAAATACAATTTTTGAAACTGAGACTTACGATTCAAAATAACTGATCAAACTAATATGCTAATATTAAACAAGTCAAAAGTAAATGAAACCAACAAATCACAAGTAATGGAGACGAGCACAATACAAAACATGACACTCCCCCCCTCCCCCCCCTTAATTTTTTGTACAGCTTTTATCCCCCAACATTATTCAAAATAATATATATAATAAACTGCAGACGAAATAAATTTATAAGCAATTCAACAATTTAGGAACACATCATTTCTAAGTATGAAGTAATAAACTAAACAAAACAAATCAGCAATTCTGTCACTTTTACGAACATAATTTCTCACAACTTATGCGAACAAGATACCCTCGTTAAAAAAAAAACAACCCAAAGCTAATAAAACCAATAAACTACTATTATCCACAGCTTAACATTTCACCAGCTAAAGTGATTATCTCTATACATAGAGCATTCCTGGCATTTCAACGTACAAAAATTTCTTGGAAGTTCTACCTACTAAGGATAAACGCAAGCCAGGTTATTTATTTTCGCATTTATATTCTAATCTACCTCTATTCAACTACCACAATTCGACTCCCTCATACACCTGACGCCACAGCCACTACATTCTCCGGTAACACTAGCTACCATTTCACATTTACCGTTGCAATGCTTTCAACTACGCATTCTCGCAATTCAACTTCCCCGTCTACTTGAAGCAACCAACGCTACACTCATTTTCTCGTATCAGCTACATTCTTCAAGCTCATAGTGAACATTCTACTCTAACATGCTTCGTTACTCTCTACTTCCTTGCTTACTTATTCACTCCTGCCCCTTTCCGGCTTACTTATCAACATCACCAACAGACATCCGTATATTCAACCATCGCATTTCATTTAATCTTGTGAAAATCGTATCACATTCATGCTGGTTATTCACACAACTCCCTTCTTCCCCTGCTTACATCACTTCTCATCTCTTATCTCACACACTTACTCAAGGTTACTTGCATGTCCGTTCCGTTCTTAACCTCCTTCAACCATACACCACTGGCAGTCACGCCTCTCACATCTCTCAGACCACGTTCGAACCAAATAGCAACCAGAAACGCATCCGGCCAACAGTAACCATCATCAAATTTAACAACAGCCCCTCACAACATACCTCACTCCGATGAGACATATTGAGTACGTCTTCGCTATATTGTCTTCGCTATATTCTCTCATTCCTCCGCATCAGTCAATCTCACCTCAGCATACCTCCGCCAACGATACTGGATCTGCTTCATAAAACGACAAACAAAACGTTAATTCAATATCTGACATAAGACTTTCACAATCCAACAACATTCATAATAACTTTGCGAGCACTACTCCACTCCATCCGGCCATTCCGTTTCAAACCCTAATTCGTCCAGTCTCCACTCATCACAACCAAACACATTATACCCTCTATGCACGCAAGGCTACTCTTTGCACCCGTAATTCTCTATAGTGCAACCCCGCAGAACATTCCAACACTCAACACATTGGTTTTGTCTGAAAACAATCGAACATTCTTTCTACTTCTTCCCTCTTTCCTCACACTATTCCTAAGCTATCATAGCCACACTTTCCAATCTATTATAACTGATTCACTTATCCCCATGCTCCTATACTCATGTACAACTATTAACAGAACACAAGACGGTGTCACTCCAACTCTAAAATTATCTATCACTTGTTGTGACTCTCTACCCAAAATAACACCAGTGAGCAATACTAGCCCCCCAACACCATTCTGTGATACTACAATATAATCACAATCCGCACATTCTAGACAGAAACATATATACCCTTGAATTGCTCAAACCGCAATTTATCTAGTAAGCAAACACAATGTAACATGTAATTCAATCTTCTCATATACTCCACTTGTAGAATTTTCACCTCATAATCACAATCATACCGCCTCCAAACTGTTCACCATCTCTACTAATCGTTAATTGTCAGTCATCAGCCTCAGAATTCGAACACCTATAGACCGTCTCTAACCTAAACAGCTCATTTTCATTCTATTTTTAGGCTCTAATTTTAGCACATTGCTTCCTAATATATGTAACTATCAGTAAAGTAATCTGGTCTCAACATCATATAGTCTTTTATCTTCCTTGCGTCATCTTCTGTACAAGTCGGGTTTAATAGAAATTCCTGCCACCTGTCTTTTCTTCTTAACTGCTTTCTTTACCTCTATTTATTGTTCGTGTCTTTACGGCGTCAGTCTGTTCAGTATATTTCTTATATTTTCCTATTTCATCTTCTGAAGTATTGGTAAGCAACAACCGACTACTGTCAATTATACCAGCTGAGGAAAAGGTTTCCCTATATTCAGAACTTGTACTACTCACATTCTTGTTATTTCTACCTTTACCTTTCATTTTCCGATCAGGAATATATTGAATGTCCCCATCTGATAAGTCTGAGGTATCTGTCGTATCAACATTTACTAGCAAACTTGCTTCAGACCTGGCCTTAGCAGTTTTCCTAATTTTCTTCCTGGTGTTTCTTGGTTTTAACGGATTATGCTCTGCCGGAACAGTCTCTTTAATTTTGACTGGCGCAACCTTTTCAAATTTCACTTGTGCTGGTAATTTAATTTCTACTGTCTTGGTTTGCCTTCCCTTTTCTATTTTCTTATTTGGCTGTACTTGGGTTGTCTTCTCTACAGTATCCACTTGAGTCTGGGTACCCTTGTCCGCATTACTGACTGTCTGTGTCTGTGTCTCTCTTTCCTGCCTGCCACTAAAAACTGAAAACACCTTCTGACTACCTGAGGTCCTATTGGCCTGATCTTCTCCGTTGCCCCTCTTTGCAAGTGAATATCTTAGCCGTCTGATTTCGAACCATTGATTTCGTAATGTTCTCGCATCTTTATTATTTAGCTGGCCAGTTCCATCGTTTCTTATTAAAATTCTTTTTCTGATAATTATTGACTTCTGACTTTTTATGTTGTCTCTCTATATACCTCCTTGCCCTTGTCATGTCAGATCTTATACTTATACAGTTAATATCTCGCCTGCGGTACCTTTTGTTATTGTTATAAAGCGGCTGTCTTCTATTCTGACACGGTCTATAAAAGCCACAGTTAAAGCAGGTTGAAGCCAGACTTAGCGTAGTGGAATTATATTGGTCATCCGAATGGAAACCCCGACTATGTTGACCTCTATTATGTGTTCGTGGAGACATTTCCATCCTAGTTTCTATATTATTTATTCTGTTTCGTCTCCAGCTATTTATAGTGTGACTAATGTCCATTGGTACTTCTACTCTTTGCTCATTATTACTTCCTATTTCTCTCCCTACTCGTAACCTAAATCTTCTTCTTAAGCTTTCTTCTTGTATGGCCACATCTATTGCTTGTGACAGTCTTGCTGGGTTTTCTCTCATTAACTTAAACTTTAGTCCATCTGAGCGTAACCCATCCCATCTACAAATATTCCTACCAGCATTCTTTCTACTTCTTCGCCCTGCACATTCTGTCCCAAAAAGGCTTCTTCTGCTAAATGTACTAATCTATCGATAGATGTACACTCTCCCCATTCTCCTGTCTAGACTGTCTCAACACTGAAAAGGCATGTTGGGGATCTGTAATCTCTGCATATTTATGAGCTAGATCATCTTTAAACTCTTCCCAAGTTTCGTCCACCCCTACTTCTAATTTCCGTCTAATGTGATCAAACACTGGTGTCAAGCTACTTTGATACGCTATCTTCTTCTTCTCTTCGTCATTAGCTCCTATAAAAAAAAAAAAAGCGTACTTTTCTATTGCCACAATCCACTTTTTAAAATGTTTCGCCTGGCCACTGAACTTTTCTATGTCAGTACCTACACCCTGTTTTTTTTAATGATGTATCTAACCTGTAAATAGCTCTCCCCATATTTCCCAATGCTTGTCCTAATGAGAGGTCCTGAGCTTCCATTGCTAATTCAACACAATAT